>CM062816.1:1679492926-1680092926 GCA_031772625.1 Pinus tabuliformis | reverse complement strand
ATATTATTTCTGGGTTTATTTGCATTATCTTATATTTTCATATCAGATCTATAATATTTCCAGATTAGATCTATAGCAAGGAGTATGAGAGCTATAACAAGTGGTATCAGAGCACTTTCTTGGGCACAAAAGTGGAGAACTTTTTTTTTTTTTTTTTTTGTAGGATTTCGGGGGCGACAAGTTGGTAGATCAGATCATGTTTTGGTGCAAGATCTACTAAATCTAATTGTAGATCTGGATTATTGTGAAAAAGTAGCCGATTTAAAAAAAAAATCGGTTGAATCGGAGTCCGGATGAAGGAGATATTGCTGATTTAAAAATCAGTGGGGTTGTAGACAATTTTTCGGGATAGCGAATTTGTGGCACAGATTTGGATGTCTTGGTGCAAGATCTGCAAAATCTAATTGTAGATCTGGATTCTGTGTGAAAAAAAACTCAATTTCGAAAAAAAAATCAGTTGAATCAGAGTCCGGATGAGGGAGATATCGCTGATTTATAATCAGCCTTTTTTTGCAGAAATTTTGGTGACGGCGTGAGAGTTGCAGCACAAATCTGAAATTCCAAGTGCCTGGATCAAGATTTCTATCACATTGGCAGATGCAGAATGATTGTTCCATTTCCGAAAACAGGTCATAATACGAATTCTGAGCAATATTGACGGAATTGTGACCATTTCAAATTTTCGCCAATTTTTTTTTTTTTTGTGATGCGGCCCTAGGTCAGAATTTCAGGGACTTGTATAAATTTGATGGCTCTCATCCAGCCAAATGGAGAAATATTTTAGATTGAATTACATCATGGATGATGAGACTCAGTTGAGTGTGGGAATAATGTACTTGGACAATGAAAGACGGCAATGGTGGCAATGGCATCAACATTGCTATTGAAGGCCCTTGACTTGGGACACATTCACAAAAGATCTTATGGACCACTTTGACCGTAAAGCTAATCTTGTGGATAAGCTCACATAGATAGACACACAGCCTAGCAAATATTTTATAGAAAAGAAGGAAACCAAGGAACTTAAAGGGTTATTTTCTTCTGGTATCTCCTTATTGCAGGTTCATGGATTGGTTCAGAAAGAGAAGATCATTGTTTCTATAAATCCTAGTTGCAAGCATAATTTCATCAATGTTAATTTGGCAAAAAAATTGCAAGTTGCTGCAAAACACATTGAAAACACACAGGTGGATGATGAGGATGTTCAAGTGTATAAGGATTTGAAGATTTCTATGGATAAGTATGTGTTGCATGGTGATTTTTATACTTCAAAGATGGATATTATGGATGTTGTTTTAGGATATTCTTGGATGGAATCTGTGGGTACTCTAAATATTAACGTGCAGAAGAAATTCCTAAAGCTCTAGTATAAAAAGAAGAAAATTACATTACAGGATATTTCCATCAATAAACAGGTTGACGTAAAAGATGTTCTAAGGACTGACATATCAGATGATGAGCGGTTGATGGTCGACAATCAAACACAAACAGAGGCTGAAGCAAAAAAGGTTACAGGTGCTGATACATCAGATGAGGGCTCAGTAGTGGAAGTAATATTGGAAGATAAGACACCACAACAGGCACCACAACACAAAAGTTAGGCTCCAGTAAGGGGTGAATTAAAGAAAAAGCCATCATGGGTTAAAAATTCAACATATCATCACCCACATCACCCCGCAAGACAACCATCAAGATGGCAACCAATTAGCCACACGGACAACAACCCCCACAGGATAGATAGAGAGGATCAAAGATCCACCTACTACACATCAACACAGAAGAGCTACCACGGTCAACTTCCATCTCAATCGAGCGAGGCACTAGCGAGACCGAGGGTTCACCTTTCTCTTGGATGGCTAGATGCAAGTGCATGGTACCAGTGGACTCTCTTTTGAGTAGATCTTATTATTTTTGTTCTTCCCATATTTCGGGGACGAAACATGCTAAGGGGGGTGGAATGTTATATACCTAGGGGGGATAATATGGGGTACGAAGGGAGGTACCCAAGGTAATAATGTAATAATGGGATGGGCCATAGTAATAAATAAGGTGGTTAACCCATATCATGTAAGGGACCACAAGTAGTTAGTAATAATGTAATGGGCCCATGACATTAGTTGATGGTATGAGAGAACCATGGTAATGACCCATGGTATTGTATGTATGATGCCTATATAGAGGCTAGAGACTCCAGGTGAAGGAATATTGTCAAGGATTATTGTATGAATAGGCATATGGCTTGTGGAGTGTTCTGCTTCCTTAAGGAGTGAATGTATGGTGTTGCCCTACCTTAAGGGTTTGATCAATAAAGAATCATTTCATATTATTTCTAGGTTTATTTGCATTATCTTATATTTTCATATCAGATCTATAACAAGTGGTATGAGAGCTATAACAAGTGGTATCAGAGCATTTTCTTGGGAAAACAGTGGAGAATTTTTTATTTTATTTTTATTTTTTGCAGGAATTCGGGGGCGGCGAGTTTGCAAATCAATAAAGAGAATCATTTCTATCTATTCAAATCTTATTATTTCTTGGGTATATTTGTTATTTATCATATATTTTTGGATCAGATCTATAACAAGTGGCATCGGAGCTATTCACTTGTTATAGCTCTGATACCACTTGTTAAAGATCTAATCCAAAAATATATGAGAATAGAGAATAACCCAAGAAATAACAAGATAGAAATAGATAGAAATGCTTCTTTATTGTCAAACCCTTAAGGTAGGGTAACACCATACATTCACTCCTTAAGGAAGGAGAACACTCCACAAGCCATATGCCTGTTCATACAATATTCCTTAACACTATTCCTTGACATGGAGTCTTTAGCCTCTATATAGGCCTCATACATACAATACCATGGGTCATTACCATGGTTCCCTCATACCATCAACTAATACCATGGGCCCATTACATTATTACTAACTACTTGTGGTCCCTTACATGATATGGGTTAACCACCTTATTTATTACTATGGCCCCTCCCATTATTACATTATTACCTTGGGTACCTCCCCTGGTACCCCATATTATCCCCCCTAGATATATAAAATTCCACCCCCCTTAGCATGTTTCATCCCCGAAACATGGGAAGAACACAAATAATAAGATCTACTCAAAAGAGTAGTCCACTGGTACCATGCACGTGCATCTAGCCATCCAAGAGAAAGGTGAACCCTTGGTCTCGTTATTGTCTCGCTCGCTTGAGATGGAAGTTGACCGTGGTAGCTCTTCTGCATTGATGTGTAGTAGGTGGATCTTTGCTCCTCTCTATTCGTCCTGCAGGGGTTGTTGTCTGTGTGGCTAATTGGTTGCCATCTGGATGGTTGTCTTGTGGGGTGATGTGGGTGATGATATGTTGAATTTTTAACCCACGATGGCTTTTTCTTTAATTCACCCCTTATTGGAGCCTAACTGCTATCTAGTGCATGTTGTGGTGCCTGCTGTGGTGTCTTATCTTTCAATATTACTTCAACCACTGAGCCCTCATCTGATGTATCAGCACCTGTAACCTTTTCTACTTCAGCCTCTGTTTGTGTTCGATTGTCGATCATCACTGGCTCATCATCTAATATGTCAGACCCTAGAACATCTTCTGCTTTAGCCTCCTTGGACTCTACTTGTTTATTAATGGAAATATCCTGTAATGTAATTTTCTTCTTTTTATACCAGAGCTTTAAGAATTTCGTCTACATATTAATATTGATAGTACCCACTGATTCCATCCAAGGGTATCCCAAAGAAAAATCAATGTTATCCATATCTGAAGCATAAAAATCACCATGCAACACATACTTATCCATAGAAAGCTTCAAATCCTTATAAATTTGAACATCCTCATTATCAACCTGTGTATTTTCAATGTGTTTTGGTGGAACTTGCAATTTTTTTGCCAAGTTGAAATTTATGAGATTTTTCTTGCAACTCGGATTTATAGACACAATGATTTTCTCCTTCTGAATCAATCCATGAACCTGCAATAAGGAGATACCAGTCGAAAATAACCCTTTTGGTTCCTTGGTTTCCTTCTTTCCTGTAAAAATAAAATCTTTGCTAGGCTGTGTGTCTGTCTGTGTGAGCTTATCCACAAGATTAGCTTTATGGTCAAAGTGGTCCATAAGAGCTTTTGTGAATATGTCCCAAGTCAAGGGCCTTCGATAGTAACGTTGATGCCATTGCCACCATTGCCGTCTTTCATTGTCCAAGTACATTGTTCCCACACTCAGCTGAGTCTCATCATCCATGATGTAATGCAATCTAAAAAATTTCTCCATTCGTGCTAGCCATTTGGCTAGATGAGAGCCATCAAATTTATACAAGTCCCTCAAATTCTGATCTGGGCCCGCCATCACAAAAAAATTGGCGAAAATTTGAAATGGTCACAATTCCGTCAATATTGCTCAGAATCCCTATTATAACCTATTTTTGGAAATGGAACAACCATTCTACATCTGCCCATATGATAGAAATCCTAATCCAGGCACTAGAATTTCAGATCTGCGCTGCTACTCTCCCGCCGTCACCAAAATTTCTGAAAAAAAGCGCTGATTTTGAATTAGCGATATCTCCCTCATCTGGACTCCGATTCACCTGATTTTCTTTTTTGAAATTGAGTATTTTTCACAAAGAATCCAGATCTACAATTAGATTTTGCAAATCTTGCACCAAGACGTCCAGATTTGCGCCGCAAATTTGCTTCCCCGAAAAATTGTCTGCAACCCCACTGATTTTTAAATCAGCGATATATCCTTCATCCAGACTTCGATTCAACCGATTTTGTTTTGAAATCGGCTATTTTTCACAAAGAATCTAGATATGCAATTATATTTTGCAGATCTTGTACCAAAACGTACAAATCTGATTTGAAAACTCGCCGCCCCCAAAATCCTGCAAAAAATTAAAAAAAATTCTCCACTTTTGCCCAAGAAAGTGCTCTGATACCACTTGTTATAGATCTAACCTGGAAATACTATATATTTGATATGAAAATATAAGACAATGCATATAAACCCAGAAATAATATGAAATGATTCTTTATTGACTAAACTGGGACAAATTCAAATTTTCACCAAGTAAGTGATTTTTTTTCCAAAACCCTCTTCATGGCTTCTAGCAAGGTTCTGTATTTTACAGGAAAAGATAAGGGTCCTACTATTGAAGAATACATAAAAAAACAGAAGTGGTTATGGAACAACCATTGGAAATGGTGGGCAGTGGAGCAATTTAGAGATGAGGCGGCCACATGGTGGGGATTACTTAACCAAAAGAAGTGTTCCAACCTCCCCGATGAAGAATTTGAAAAATTATTTTTAGAAAGATGGTCTCATGCCAGAAAACAAGATAAGGAGAACACTCCACAAGCCATATGCCTGTTTATACAATAATCCTTGACAATATTCCTTCACTTGGAGTCTCTAGCCTCTATATAGGCCTCATACATACAATACAATGGGTCATTACCATGGTTCCCTCATACCATCAACTAATACCATGGGCCCATTACATTATTACTAACTACTTGTGGTCCCTTACATGATATGGGTTAACGACCTTATTTATTACTATGGCCCATCCCATTATTACATTATTACCTTGGGTACCTCCCTTGGTACCCCATATTATCCCCCCTAGGTATATAACAAAATTAGACTCCCAAAGGTGAATGTCATCATTTTGGTTTAAGAACTTGTGCTTACTTCAACAGTGGAGCTTTAGAAGGTAGGCAAGGGAAACAATGTCCTTAATTTGAAAATCTCGGTCTGCTAAGGCAAGGTGGTCAATGTCTAGGTGAGGGGTTGCAAAGGCCTCATGTCCAGAGAAGTTTGGGAAGCCATAATTAGGTTTATAGTTTTTAATTAGGTTTTCAGTGGTTTCAAAGTGAGGTTCGGAAGCTCTGGAACAGTTGGAGGGTAATTACAGTTTGTAAAAAGGTTTGGGATGTAGAAGTAAGTTTCTGTTTAATTTCAGGAAGGTTTCTTTAATTAATTCAATTATTTAACCTTTCAATTTAAACTGTGCGTTTTCAAATTCAAGGGTTGTTCTGGTTTTTTCCAAGAATACCTGGAAATTGATGGTTTGATGTGCAGACTGGGTTCAGTGGTGAATGCAGAAGGTACTGTAGCTTTCAACTGTCAACTGGTTGCTTCAATTGGGTATCCGGAGCGTCTTCAGGTAGCAGAAGGTGGTCAAATTGGTCATAGAGGTTTCAAGGTGTCGCAAATGGCTAAGCAACAGTTTGCAATGAAAAACGAGCGAAAAGAGCAAATTGGGGATTTTTCGGCCTTTTAACAGGTAACAATCACATTTTGCCGTGAAAATTATAAATGAACAGTGGGCAGTTTTCGGTTTAGGAGGGGAGGTGGTTTTCTGCTTCATCACACTACTTTTGGAGGGTAGGCGGTATTTTTCGTGAGCATGCGATCTAGCTTGGTGCCACTACGTAGAAGAACAGTGCCTAGGAAAAACCACGAATCTCGGATGCTCTCGGGATGTTATCGGTCGAATAATGAATCCACGTGATATGGCTGTACACTGTCGGATCCGAGTGTAGGAGATCAGAGGGCTATCATGTAATTGAGTTGCATGGATAGAATTGGGAAAGTGATTTGGCGGGACCCAGGATTTAATTACAGATAATTGTAATTAATTAGTGCATAATGTCGGGGTTTAATATAAGCAACGGGTAAATTAAGTGGGACCATGGGTTATGTGGTGGATTTTGTTTAAGCACACCAAGGGTTGGTGGGTTTAAAAAGGGTATTGGGGAAATATGAAGCGTGGAAGTTAATTACATAATGCGGGGACATAAAAACCTAGGATAAAGGGTTTTTGTGGGTTTTTGAGAAGGAAAGGGAAATTAATAAGGGGGGAAGTGATATTTGTAAAGGGGAAAGGGTTTCACACTAAGGAAAGGGGTTTTGTGAAGGGGGGTTGATTTTTGAAGGGTAATTTCTAGGGAATGTGTGAAACCAAGGGGTAAAGGTCAAAATAAAGGAAAAAAAGGTATTTATAAGTAATGAAGGGATAATGGGGAAATTAGCAAATAAGTATGTGGGGGTGTAGTGAAATGAGGGGAAATTAGTTAAACAAGCTTGGTGGATATCCTTTCTTTCTCATAAATCCTCCTGCACATCAAACATATAATTAAGCATGACAAATGTGCTTTTGACTCAGCAACCTTGTGCATTTGCAACCTTTATTCTACTTACCCTTTATTTACACTAACATTTTCTCTTCATTTTAATGGGTGAATTTGAGCCTGCTGACTCTTTATTTCATTTTCTTTTGATAAGCAAACTATATAATTCTAACCTTATAACTTCCAATGGCTCAGATTAAATTGATTAGCTCATTCTTATTCTTTACCTAACTACTCATTCGCCAAGGTTAAATAGTTTGGTTAGATATTTATTCTCTATCTATCAACATGAAATTTAAAGCATGAATGGGTCAAGATTAAGCTATTTGACCATCATGTATTGTGGCATTTTTGACAAGCTGCACACAATCTTAGTTTACAATGTAAAGCAAAAGGAGTGGCATTTGAATTTCACACTTTCATGATTTATTTTTATGTCTTTTTTGGGGGGTTCATATTTTTTACTTTTTTGATATTTTTTCCTTTCTTTTTGTCCTTTGATTATTTTTTTAGGACATACCCTCTTTACATTTTTTAATTTTTAATATGGAAAACATTTTGCAGAAAGCAAAAGTATGTACAATATTACAAGACTAACCATGCCAATTTAAAATTATGAATCCTATTATTATAGGACACTAACAATAGCTCCACATGGGGATGGCATTTCCCGGTGAAATATCAAGAACTCTAAGATCAATGGTATTTGAAACTGTGACTGTAGTTAGCTTGTAAACTGCTCTTCTGTGATTCTGCTTTATTCATACTTATGATGGTAAACCTTTCAAAGCTCAGGGCCTTCTCTCTGGGATTCAACTTCAAAATATTACCGTCCAATCCAATCTAAACTCTGCAATGTTATATACAATGAGTAAATTAAAGTGAACTAATGTTAATCTATGGATAACTAATGCTTCAACATCCTACCACTGACTGGTCCTCTAGGTAGATCTCTTCCATCTAAGTATCAATCTCATAATTCTATCATCAAGGTTACCATAGGACCAAGCCAGGTCATTCAATAATGAGACAACCTTCTGTAAGAGATTCATCATGTGAAGTGCATGTTAAGTGCCAAGTTTATCATTTACTAGAGTCAAGGTACTAGCCTTCTTCACATAATTAGGATCTCTAAGAACAATAGATGTTAGCCAAACATCAAGTTATGCCACTATATCCATCAACAATAAGCAGCCTCATAAAACCAAGAATATCATCATGATCGAAATATTCAATACTAGTTGCATCATTTCATCATAGGAAACATAAATCCAAATCTCTTTCATATGTAAGCATGAGCCATTTGTGAAGGAGACATTCTCAACATACCATGAGGCTTACCTAGTCATCAATAACATTGAAACAATATACCTTTCATACCTTGAAGTGTTCAAATACCTGTGCACCTTCTCATAAGCAACTTGTAGAGTTTGTCACCTTTTCATCAAGTGCCTCTTTACCTCTTTCCAGATCTACATTTTCTTTTCTTGCATCTCAAATGATCCTTAAGAGGGATCCACTTATCACATCTCATCAAGGAGGTTAGATAAATGGATATAATCAAATATACATGCATGAAGTATAAGCAATCATCAAAACAATAATCATGATAATTAGATCCATAAGTCTAAACAAGAGTAAATACTCAAAGAAACATCATAAGTCAAGGAGTACTTATCTTCAATGGGAGGTGATCCTCTCCCTCTTGAACCAGCCTTCAAGAGTCATCACCATCCATAGTCCACATAATATGTTGCCTTCAATCAACTTTATGAACAACCAACAATCTAGGGCTTCATCAAATATGTCCCAAGTGCTTGAGCATCTTCACATAGACCATGCTAGAGTTTCATACGTCAACTATTAAGTCTTTGCCATGAACCAAGGTTTCTCTCAAACCCTAACCATCAATTCCTTATGCACTAACTACCTAGGGTTTCCTTCATAACCTAGGATTCTTTTAGGCCTCCACCATCCTCTTCTTACTTCCATCCAAACTATCTCCATTGGGGTGATCTCCATGGATTTTCTTCAACCCAACTCTGATACCATGTTAATTTTTCATAGGGCTATATTGTTCTTTGCTTTGATAATTGTATTAATTAATTAATACATTAAGTTCACCCCATATCATCACAACATTATACATATTTATATCATTATTCATCAACATATGCAACTATGTAAAAATAACAATAGTTTATAGTTTTGCTCCTCGGTCTTGTCTTTTCGAATTTTCTCGGGATGGGTGAGGGCTTTTTCTCTGTTTGTTTTGAATTCAAATTGCTTGTTTTGGAGCCAAATTTCTCCACGGCCTCTGCCCCTATGGGAGTCTTCTTAGGTGTATATTGATGGCCCTGCGTTGGCTTGGGTACTGGGTTTGTTTTTATGGTATAAGCTCCAATGTTTTCTTCATACCTGTGTCTAACTGTTATTTTAACACGCTCTGCGTTATGTGGGTTGTATCATTGTTCGGGTCAGTCAGAAAGGAAGGCATGCAATGGAATAAAAGGAAGGAAGTCCTTCAGACTCTTTATCAGAAATTACAGTTTCATGCTTCTCCCTTGGAAGGTGTGCGGGGTGGTAGTGGCACCTTGAAGCTGGAAGCTTCTGGGCTTGGGCTACGACCTGTACAAGCAATTCGACTTACCATTTCCTCCACTGAATAATAAAATCACATGACAATGGCTTGAACAATGACTGCAAAGGCTCGAAGCCCAGCCCCAAGGGATCGAGGTATAAGAACCAGGGTGACTATGACAACAGTGCAACCTAGCTCCTTTGGGGGAAAATCGAGGGGTTGTAAACTAGTTTCCAGTGTCATCAATGATGTGGCTACAAACTTACCACGAAGGCATGAGTGAGGAAATTTGGTAGTTGGTTGAGGAATGGGAAGCTGACTTGAACAGTCAAGTTGGCTTGATGGAAATTGAGGTGGAGGACTCACGAGCTATGGTGCAATATCTAGGGCACACCCATGGTCGCATCACCTAGTTCAAACATAAATTGTTCTTGTATTGGTACATTAAGAGCATCTTGGGAAAGGCTATGGAGCAGGTCTTTGTAGGCATGGTTGCAACGGTGCAGAACTTTCCCAATGATAAATAGGAATTTTAGAAGCTCTAGTTTCACACGCACAAGCTGGATGACCGCCTTTGTCGAATAGAAGAACACCTCCCTTGCATTCTCTCACAAATAGAGCTCCTGGGTTGTAATGCTAAGGACCCGGCTTTGGTGGAGTCTACTTTTGCCGAGGGAGTAGAGTAGTTTACTAGCTGGTTTTTAAGTTTTCACTTTCTTTTTGTATGTGGGAAGCTTTTAATTTTCAGAACAATGATCATCTTGTTTTTAGGCATGTAGTATTAGGCAAGGCAAATACATTCAGACTTATCTAGCTTGGTTAGACACACTTATTAATTTTTGCTATTGGATGGCATATCACGTTGTTAGGTGGCCAACAAACTTGGTTTCCCCAAGGCAAGTTGAAGCCACCTAACTATCTGTTTTGTGGATGTAACTTGCTTTTATATTAATGAAAATGGAAGGACTTACCAAACTTACAAAAACAAATAAATTTATTTATTATTAAAAAAAATATTACATCATTTTATTTAAATATCATTAATGGTTAGAAAATTAATTGCAAATTTGGCCAAACATAAAACTCATATACTTTCACTATCTACAAAGTTGTACCCTGTACACAAGCCATTTGAAATATATCTAGACTAAATTATATATATATATATATATATATATATATATATATATATATATATATATATATAATTATAATTATAATTATAATATTAAATGTTTTATTGATTTAAAAGTTTAATTTTAATTATTTCCAAGTATTTTTATAAATTAATCAATTTTCTTATATCTGAATTTGATAACAAAATATGATAAATATTATTATTTTAAATTATGGTAAAATTTCGATTTTATTTTAAATTTAAATTAATTTATTGTATTAGAATAATATTATATATATATATATTTCAAATTTATAAAAAGAATTAATTTATTATATTATCTATATGAGAAAGAGTTTTATCATAACTATATTTGAACTTTGAATCTTATAATTCACCTGATATTTCGTAAAATTGTGATCACCAATTAACCTATTATTTATTTTCTATTTTAATGTAGATTATTTATATATTATATATCTTTAAAAAAATTATGTATATATTATATAAAAGATTGAAAAATAAATAAATTTAGTGGTTAAAATATTTCAATGATCTTATTGTTCTCTATTTTGGTTATTTTAGAGTATATATTTTTTGGTCAATTATGTCTCAAAATTTGTTAGATTTGCAAAACTAAATTTATAGTGTCAATTACTCATGGGTATTTACAAGTCATTGGATCCATTTATGTATTAAAAAAACATTTTAAACAATGAAAAATTACACAAGCACATATATCCATATTAACCATGGAACTATAAATGTTGAGAGGGATCAAATCTTTTAAGGTGCAAATCTTGCACATCAAGAAATTTGATTAGTTTGCTAGATACATGGTTAATACGTATATATAATGGTTTTACTATGGTGAATTAGTAATTCATATTTTTCATTCAAAGAGTTATGTACATCAAGAAATTTGATTGGCTGGCTGAATTAGTGGTTAAGATGGATCTATCCTGATTTGACTATGGTGAATTGGTAGTTGATATAATTTGGGTGAGGCCAAGATCTGATCTAAGTACTCTCACTCTAACATTAAGAGTATATACCACCAATATAACAGCAAATATGGTGGGGAACCTACTCCTTCAACCTTATCACAAAAAATAACACCTAATATGGTAGGGAACCTACTTCTTCAACCTTATCACAACGAATAACACCAAATATACCCACTTCTTCAAAGTTACCACAACAAATAACACCAAATATAGTGGGGAGCGTATTCCAACTTTATCACAAGTTAAAAATCATCCAGTAAAATTTGAAATAAAGAAAAAAAAAAAAAAAACATTTTATTATACCTACCAGTCAATAGTACTCCAACTAAAACACAAAACAGTATTCTAAACAAACTATTTTTTTCCCTGGAAAATCATGGAAATTTGGGCTGGGGTAAAGTGTTTTTTCTTGTATAATTTATGAAGTACAGGAGTCCCTTTCCAAAGAAAACGCGTGCTTGGTCAGTTCTTTTGCGAAATAATATGTTTCCATACACAGAAAATGGAAAAAGAAGACTGATAGGGACACTGTTGTGTTGACGCAATTTTTCTTCAAAATTGAGACAACTTGCGTTTATGTTGACTAAAATTTACTGTATGTTTTCAACGGCAGTGTTTTGAACTGTTGAGAATTTTGAAAGAGTGCTTTGGCTCCTAATTTTCTGTACTGCACTGCACTGCAAGCATGAATCATGTGGTTTTGGTTGTGGAACAGTATGCCTCTACCTAATTGGGGTCATTTCCTGCATAGAGCCAGCGGCTTATATGCGGTTGCCAGAAAATTTGACTTCAAAACCCTATGGGATCTTCATCATATCTTGTATTCCGTTAGACTAAAATCCGGTGAGCTGAAGCAAATTCTTGATCAGATTTGGCTCCGTTCCTCTATTTGTTTTTAATTTACGAGGCTCTTGACATTTTTCCCTTTTGCTTTCCTTTGTTTGAATGGATTGAATACTTATATCAAATGAGAAAGATAATTTTTTTTATTAATAGAAATTTAAATTTAAATTTATTATATAATGTTATTTTAGAAATATAAAATATATTTAATTGTATTTCTTTTTACTATTTAAATTAGTTAATAATTTGGTGTAATTATGTAGAGTCATTCTTTATATAATTTTAAAGATTTTATGAAATTTCCGAGTAATTTGGTCAAATTTATTAACTAGGATGTTAATTTTTTTTTTTTTTTTTTAATCTCAATTTTCAATATGATAAATAGTATTAAAAGGTCTTATAAACAATAAAATTAGTAAAAAGAATAGAGCTCTCCACCTAGAACCCATGCACTTGAAAGATCCAATTAGGCTCGGTTCAAAGATAGAGCTTTCCTACTAGATACAAACACTAAAGATCCAAACACAATTGAGTATAAATTCAAGTAAGAGTGTATCTAATGCATCAGAGCCATAGCAACTACACATTTAAAATTTCCATATCCCACCACAAATTTAGTCTGTTTTTTAATCAACTAATAAATAGACTTAACAACACTAAAGAAACTACATTAAAACATTTAAAATAACTATAAAAAATAAACTCTATTAAACAAATTAAAACCCTATAAATTAGTGTTTTGTATTGCAATACTCCATAAATATGTACATGCTTTGTGAATAACATTCACTATAAAGTGAGTTTACGCTTATCTTGAAATATAAGTCTACGAGTATTTTGGAGTCTCAACATCATGAAGCATTTGTTAGACTAAACAAAGCGCAGCTGAAATAAATATAAACATACACAACACATACAAAAACCACACAAAACCATAACACAGAGATTTAACATGGTTCACCCAACCAATCTGGGCTACGTCCACCAGAACAGAGGCATCGACAATCTTATTATTCAAAGGAGATTACAACAAATCTAATAATTCACACATACTCTCAGCTCTCTCCTATTTTCCCTATTTTCTCTACACACTCTTACAATCCTCTACGGGATTACATTTCTATATAGTTGGAGCATAAAAATGAATCATAAATTCCCTTACAACAAATATACGATGCATTAACTCCTCCTCAAAAAATACTGGAGCTAATATAGCAACTAATCCTATTGTTGTCACATACATGAGATTTTTCCCAAATTTAATAAAACAGAAAATCTCAACAATCTCCACCTTGACAACAATTAGCCTGATGCCTTGTTCATTTATTATTTTTATCTTTTCTGCAAGCCAAGAGAAGCCAGACACCAACGCAGCTTCTCTAACAAAACTGGTTTCGTGAACATGTCTGCACAGTTTTCCTTCGTATGCACCTTTTCAAGAGAAACACCCCTTTCAGTGATAACCTGTCTTACAAAATGGTACTTGATTGGTATATGCTTTGATTTACTATGATAGGTTGGATTCTTAGCCAAGTGAATTGCACTTTGACTATCACAAAATAACTTGATGTTGTCCTGTAACCTCCCAAACTCACCAATCAAACCTTTCAACCAAACCGCTTCTTTGCAAGCATGTGAAGCAGCTATGTATTCTGCTTCAGTAGTGGATAAAGCAACAATATTCTGTAGCTTTGACATCCAGCTAATAGCTCCACCTGCAAGAGTAAAGACATACCCTAAAGTTGACCTTCTCTTATCCAAATCACCTGCAAAATCGGAATCAACATATCCACAAACAAATTCACTACTTTTATTATAAGTGATACAATAATCACTTGTGCCTCTCAAATACCGAAGCACCCATTTCACTGCTGACCAGTGTTCTTTTCCTGGATTTGCCATATACCTGCTGACAACCCCAACTGCATGTGAAATATCTGGTCGAGTACAAACCATCGCATACATCAAACATCCTACTACATTGGCATACAGAATTCGAGACATATATTCCTTTTCTTCATCTGTATTAGGACATAAATTGGAAGAAAGCTTAAAATGGGAAGCTAAAGGGACTGGCACAGGCTTCACATTGTTCATACCAAACCTCAAGAGTATTTTCTCAATATACTTCTGTTGTGATAGCCACAGCTTACCATTGCTCTTGTCTCTGAAAATCTCCATGCCCAAAATCTGTCTTGCTGCTCCCAGATATTTCATATCAAATGTCCTTGCCATCTGAGCCTTTAACCTGTTGATCTCCACTATGCTTTTGCTTGCTAAAAGCATATCGTCAACATATAACACTAAGATAATGAACATGCCATTATTTAATTGCTTAAAATAAACACAATGATCATACTCACTTCTTATATATTTCTGACTCAACATGAAAGAATCAAACTTCTTGTACCATTGCCTAGGCGACTGATTCAGGCCATACAATGATTTCTTGAATTTGCAGACAAATTTATTATTGCAATGTTGAACAAACCCTTCCGGTTGTTCCATATAAATTTCCTTTTCTAAATCTTCATGTAAAAATGCAGTCTTAACATCTAATTGCTGCAATTCTAAATCAATCAAAGTGACTAATGCTAACACAATTCTAATTGAAACTATTTTAACAACTGGTGAAAAAATCTCATGAAAGTCAATGCCTGCTTTTTGAGAAAAACCTTTTGCGACCAGTCTCGCTTTGTACCTGTCCTCAGTATCATTGACACCCCGTTTCACCCTAAAAACCCAATTACATCCCACAGTTTTCCTGTCTTTCAGAAGTTTAACTAGATCCCATGTGCCATTCTTACCTAAGGCCAACATTTCGTCCTTCATGGCTGCTTTCCACTTGTCACTTTTCGAACCTTCCACAGCTTCCTGATAGCACAGAGGTTCATCGTCATTAGCAGTAAATGCAACTAAAGTAACATAATCATCATACCTTTTAGGAGGGCATTTGATTCTTGTAGACCTCCTTAAGGATGTTTCTGGTGCTTCCACAATTGGCTGACTACCATCTGTAGGAACTTCTTCATGATCAGCATCTGAGACCTGTTCATGATCTACATCTGAACCCTGTTCATGATCTGATTCTGAAACCTGTTCATGACTAGTATCTGAACTATGGTCATCATGACTATCATTAGAAGTGCTTTCAAACTGAATGTGTTGAAAATCAGATACATCATCCTGTTTCAATCTATTATCTACATCTAACTGTACAAGAGAGGATTCATTAAACTTTACATCTCTGTTGATGATGATCTTGCGGGTAGTAGGATCCCACAATCTATATCCCTTTGTTCCATCACCATATCCAACAAAGATATACCTTTTTGACTTTGGATCTAATTTAGTTCGCTGATGTTTAGGCACTAGAGCATATGCATCACAACCAAACACTCTGAGTTTAGAATAATCACAAGGGTGACCTTTCCATACCTCTTGAGGAATCTTGCAACCTATCGCTGTGGATGGTGATCGATTTATCACATAACAAGTTATAGCCACCGCTTCTGTACACAATTCCTTCTGCAAACCGGCGTTACTCAGCATACTCCTTGCTATCTCTAAAAGAGTCCTATTCATGTGTTCAACAACTCCATTTTGTTGAGGAGTATAAACAATGGTCTTATGCCTCTCGATCCCTGCATCCTTGCAATAGTTTTCAAACTCCTTGGAAGTAAACTCACCACCATTGTCAGTTCTTAAACATTTTATAGTTCTACCAGTGATGTTTTCTACCAATGCTCTAAACTACTTGAAAATTGTAAAAACATCAGACTTCTTCTTTAACATGTAGACCCACACTTTCCTAGAGAAATCATCAATAAATGACACAAAATATGACGAGCCACCATATGAAGTTGTAGGGGCTGGACTCCAAACATCTGAATGGATATAATCAAGTATTCCTTTACTAGTATGTTTGCCTATTTTAAACTTTTGCTTACTTTGTTTTCCAAACAAACAATGTTTACAGAAATCTAACTTTCTCGACTTTAGATTAGGAAGTAACTTGTGATGAGCCAAAATTTTTAACCCTCTTTCGCTCATATGGCCCAACCTTTGATGCCATAAGCGAATGAAACTACTGTCATGTTCAGACACCGTAGACACATGATCTGACCCTGTTCTTCCTTCTAATTGAAATAGATTTCCTATTTTCTTAGCTTTCATTACTAGTAAAATACCTTTGTAAATTTTCATCACTCCACCTTGAATTACAGTTTTATATCCATTTGTGTCAAGTGCTCCTAGTGAAATTAGATTTTTCCTTAAATCTGGTACATGTCTTACATCAGTTAACATTTTGGTTGTCCCATCAAACATTTGCAGCTGTATACTCCCTATTCCCACAATATTACATGTGACATCATTACCCATGTACACGACTCCATCCTTAATTGATCTATACGTCTTAAACCATTCTCTATTAATACAGATGTGGTTTGATGCACCAGAATCTAACAGCGAATGTTGATCATGATTTGACAAATTAACTGATAACACTTCATCACTCATACCTGAACGAGATGCCGAACCTATATCTGTCATGTTTGCTTCTTGCTTCACTGTTGAAGAGTCTTCTTTGGATGCTTGCTGTCTCTTCCAACAGTCCTTCTTCAAATGTCCCGATTTGTCACAAAACCAACACTTTACCTTACTCTTCTTCCCTTTCGATTTTGATGATGAGTCGTTGTGCTTACCAGAGCGTCTTTCTCTCGAACGACCTCTAGCCATCATTGCTTCTGATGTAGAGGTGTCAGCATTTGACCTCTTTCTTGTCTCTTCGGAAAACAAAGCTCCAACAATATCATCAAATTCAAGGGTTTCTGATATACTTAGACTGATAGAAGTAACAAAATGATCCCATGACTCGGGCAACGAGCACAATAAAGTTATAGCTTTATCTTCTGATTCAAATTTTAGTTCTATACTTTTTGATTGCACCATGAGAGTATTAAAAACATTCAAATGATCAGTAATAGTTGTACCTTCCTTCATACGCAGACTGTACAATTGTCGCTTTAGAAGAATCCTATTGGTCAAGGATTTTGTTATGTACAGCTTCTCCAGCTTTGTCCTCAAACTAGCAGCAGTTTTCTGTGACACGATGTTAAACAAAACATCATCTGCCAAACACAGTCGAATACCACACAGAGCTCTTCCATCCAATTCATTCCATTCATCATCTGTCATGGGGTAAGGCTGTTTGGATCTTCCCAACAGCGCCTTCGCCACTACTTGTCGCACAAGCAGATCATGCATCTTCACTTTCCAGATCTCGAAGTTATTTTTTCCATTGAACTTCTCGATCTCAAAACGAGCGCTTTGAGTTTTTGCCATGTTGAATAAAAAATCTCCAATTCCAAATTAAAAAATGCCTCTGTCGTACCGTGTAATCACAATTTTAAAAGAAAAAACCAAAATTGCAAATTTACCAGAGGGAAAATCTGTTGGGCGCTCCTTGACAGTGAAAAAACCGCGCCTAAAACACAATCCACTGCCTGGCGCTCCTCTGACAGCCGATCAACCGTGCCAGAGCAAAATTTGTTTAAGTGTCGCAAAATTGGCGCGCTTAATCCCGTCGATTCCGCGCCAATCTGAATATTGAATCTCTGGCACGAGTATCAGACTCAGATCCGCGCCAATTGGCGCGTTTGTTCCAAAATAAAACGCACCAGCCCGTTTACTGCCAGAATTGGCGCGACTGTCTCTGCTAAAACCGCGCCAATCGCCGAAACTCCACCTTCAGCCAATCTGTCACACACACCAGTTCCACAACCAGAGACTTGTAGGTTATGGGCCCTCCACGCTCCGTTGCGCCACTCTGATACCATTTGTTAGACTAAACAAAGCGCAGCTAAAATAAATATAAACATACACAGCACATACAAAAACCACAGAAAACCATAACACAGAGATTTAACGTGGTTCACCCAACCAATCTGGGCTACGTCCACCAGAACAGAGGCATCGACAATCTTATTATTCAAAGGAGATTACAACAAATTTAATAATTCACATATACTCTCAGTTCTCCCCTATTTTCCCTATTTTCTCTACACACTCTTACAATCCTCTACGGAATTACATTTTTATATAGCTTGAGCATAAAACTGAATCATAAATTCTCTCACAACAAATATAGGATGCATTAACTCCTCCTCAAAAAATACTGGAGCTAATATAGCAACTAATCCTATTGTTGTCACATACATGAGATTTTTACTAAATTTAATAAAAGAAAAAATCTCAACAGCATTGTCTCATGACCTTAGAGTCTCATAGAACAAAATCACTTAACAGTTTTAAAAATTAAATAATTTAAAAATGATATAAATATAACCCGGTACAAGCAAATTAAATTATCAATATATTTCATAATGTAATAAAGAAACTATAAGCTAAATACCCGAAGATTTTATCCTCTTAGGAATCTTTAATATTAAAATGATAGTGGCTAAAGCGCTTAAACATAAATGCATTTTATTAATCCCGTCATTTGATTCATGTTCGATATTAAAATGATACTCTTTAAAGCACTTAAACATAAATGCATTTTATTAATCCCGTCATTTTGATTTATGCTTATGTAGCTGGGCAAGTTCGAGATATTCATGCATCTATGAAAAAATATAGTGACTAAAGAGTTTTTACAAAAAAACAGGACTCGAAATTACTTAGAACACAAAACCCTAAGGATCAATTCTGAAGATAAAACTCTTTATATAACATAGAAGGTAGGAAGTAAAAGTATATCCCAATTGCTATAGAAGGTTGAAGAATTTCGTATCAATTATAGATACAGAGACTCTGCAAAATACTACCCCGCTTTGCTTTGCATTATGGTTACAGAAATATTACTACGATTTGTCACATCGCATTTCGGCATTCTTTGTTCTCTGTTACTCGCATGAAAATAGCGGATTTGCTCTCCACTATCAGTGGACATCATTTCAAAATCTCAGACTTCGTGGGGTTGTCATGAAAATTATTTTCTGTATTTGTGTGGTGGTCAGCATGGAGGTTTAAACAGTTATTTGTGTGGTTGTCAAGGTATGCGTTTTTCTCATAGTTTGTGTGGTTGTCAAGGTATTTGATGTAGGTACAAACCATGTCTTCTAGTGTACAATAAAAACAAATAAAAAATTGCATGATACTTTTCGGAAATAAAATAATTGTTTTCTCTATATTTACGTGGTTGTAAAGTTATGAATCGTTGAGGATTTTGATGCAACTACAAGCTGTTCCCTATGGAGTAGAACAAAAATAATAATACAGGCAACATTACAAATATTAAATATAGCATCTTTTGCATGATCATGTTTAAATCTAAAATAAAATTATCCAATACTAAGGTAAATAATCACCCCAGCCCAATTTTAATCCACAGATTTCATAATCTCAGTTTTATTCAAAACAATGTCAAACCATAGTTTTTTTCAAAACAATGTCAAACCATAGATGTTGCCAAGCAACCAGTCATTGTCTTTGTTAATTGTAAATGTAGGTGACTAATTTCACTATGATTAAGTTTGATGGATCTAGGCAATTCAATCCAAGAAGTCTATAGGTCATTTAAGGAGAGGAGGGAAGAGAAGTCCAAGAAGTCTATAGGTCGTTTAAGGAGAGGAGGGAAGAGTAGGAGAGGAGAGAGAGAGGGAGAGAAGGGGAAGAGAGAGGGAGGGGGAGAGAGAAGGAGAGAGGGAGGCAGATAATGATAGAGCTCGAGAGAGAAGGGGAGAGAGGAGGGGAGAGAAAGAAATATGGAGGGAGGGAGAGAGAGAGGTAGTGAACAGAGAGAATGAGAGAGGGTGAGGGAGAGAGGAGAGCAGGAGGGAAGAGAGAGGGAGATAAAGGGAGATAGATAGATATGGAGAGAGAGTGTGTATGTTTTGGGGTGAGATGGAGAGACACAGAATGAGAGATGAAGGGAGATAGATATATAAATGAAGGAGGGAGAGAGGGAAGAAGAGATTAAACAAAGAGAGGGATAGAAGGAGGGAGAGAGATATAATGTTTGTTTAGGGTGGTGATATAGAGAGACAAAGAAGGAGAAATGGTGGGAGATATAGATATAGATTTGAGGGAGTGGGCAAAGGGAAGAGGGGGATAGGGGGGTAGAGAGAGAGAGGGAGAGAGAGGAAGGGAGTGGAAGAGAGAGATGGGGAGAGATGGAGAGGGAGATACCATGTTATTCATTGAAATAGATGCATTCATTTCACTGTAGGTATTGATTCTTAATCTTATTTGATTCATTGTACTAGATGCATTGATTTCAATGTAGATGTTGATTTCTAATCCTAATTGATTGCTCGAACTAGATATATTGATTTCACTGTAGATGTTTATTTCTAATCCTATTTGATTTCTCACACTAGATGCATTGATTTCAATGTAGATATTCATTTTTATTTGAATGTTTGCACTAGATGCCTTGATTTCAGTGTAGATGTTGATTTTTGATTTGTTGTAACTATATGTATAATGTACGTTAATTTCAAAATAATTATATTTATAGTGTGCATTGACTTTACCGTAAGAACACAAAATTTTATTAACACTTGTATTGATTTCTGAGTTACAAAATTTCAACCATAAATAAAATACTTGGTTTTTGATCTTAAATAAAACGTTCAGTTAACAGAAATGTTTGCTTCTTGAAATTGTAAACTATTTGTAATTCACTACATTCTTATTATTCTCATTTTCCATCATTCAACATTATTAGTCATTTTGCATTCAAACAAGATAACAAAAAACAACTACCATGGAAACTTGAGGTTTAACACTCCGTAAGTGATAATTATTGACTTTGGAGAAAACTATTACTAATATTGGAGAGAAAGAAGACAAGGTATGACATTTAATACAATAGTTTAAGATAAACATTTCAATGGTCTACGATTTCAACCACCCTTTTCATATGATCCATATGAAAATATGGCAAAACTAAGAGGTGTGACAATAAGAATAGTAGAAGACAATAGTTTGAGATTGACGTACCTGAGGTAACTGAGAAAATTTAAAATTAAAATGACCATATTAATCTTAGACATATTTAGTATATTTAAAATAATCAGAATAATTATTTGTTCAACAAATTTTCCATGGCCGGACACGACTAAAACCAACCTAGATCTATCTTAATCCCAGATCTATCAAACACAAAGAGGTATCAAATCTCTCAACGTGCAAACGTTTTCTAAAGTTTTGCACTAAAAAATATGGCTTTCACCTTGAGAATTTTAACCCCTCTTGGCGCTTGATAATTATAAGGTTAATATAGATCTAGGGTGCTATACATCTCAACCAAATTGTTTTGACATATTCTTGTAGTTGTTGAAACATATTTTGTTTCTACTGAAGGAGATATTTGTTGATCTCCAATTGACATCATATCTCAAATTGGTTTGATGAACATCAATAGATTGCACCAAATAAATGTCTATGTATCTATCCAAATGAGAATAATCACATGAAGTGTGCAAGTTACTAAAATTGTGTGTACTATTAACATCCCTAAGTATTCTTTTTTCTATACAAAAATTTATTTTACTTTGATCTTCCATAATCTTGAAGTTAAACTCAAAACATACATTATTTAGGTCTAGTGGTAGTGAGATACATAAAACTACCCACTAACTTCTTTTTTATTATAAATTATAGGGTCTATTTTATTGCTACTATAATTTTTAATTAATTTCTACCAAAGCTTATAGGTGAACTTGTTATCACTCCAATATTTCTCTAGAGTTGTTAAGAAAGAAAAGATTAGAGGTAAGCACAAACCAACTTTGGATATTAGGATCTAGCCTTCCTAATGCTCAGAGAGGGCTCTTTCTTTATAATTTAAATTTGTTTAGATAATTGATTTTAGGCTAGTTATGTTTGTGCTTGGGTTTTGATTCGGATTTGGTGGTGGGATCACTTACTTAGATGGATAGAGTGATGTATTTTACCATTGGGCTATGGGGTCAAATGTCAAGCAGACATGACTGGATCAAGTTCGAAAAATAGTGTCTACAAGGCAAGGTAGCTGAGTTATTTCAAATCTTAAGGTTGGATGGTGAAGTTGGTTTCAATGAGATCCAAAGAGCAGTTAAGGGTTCCATAGGCTAGATTATGAAAGAACTGAAAGAGGTCAATCAGGATGGGAGAGCAATTAAGGGTTCTCATATTCGGATATCTGAAGAAAACATAGAAATGATTAACTGTTCAAGACAAAGTGTACTTAAACAAATTCTGAAATAAATTTCTAGTTAATTCATTCACTTTAGATAACATGTAAGTTTGTGAAATACATAAGAAGATAACAAATTTTACAAAGAAAATACTTCACTGTAATAGCTCAACACACGAATCATGTAATGCAATCTTTTTATTACTCAGTCCAGTCTGCTGACTTGAAAAATTGGTACAATAACCCTAAGGTTTATGATCAATACAACTATACAAATGTATAGTAATCCACACTCAATACTTCGAAATATGAAGTATTTATACAAAAATAGTTTACAAAATATCCCAAACTACCTTGGGAATTAATCTAGGGGAAGTAAATATCTTCATGTAAGAAGATAGAGACAGAAGTTCAATTGCTGTATGTTGTCCCTGTTTATTTGGTTGTGTTGTCTTTATGCTATGATATTTTTCTGTTTATTCTCTGCCCTGCTGTTGGTCTTCAAGTTGGCTATTCTTTTTACATTGACCTTTCAACTCATACACTTTCACCTGACACTCTTTCATCTGGCTACCCTGCTACTTTTTCTTTACTGTGCCTTTTTCACTTTGACTGTTAATTTTCACATTTTGACTGTGTATGTTTATAGTAAGTCATTCAACTCTTCCCATGTGTCTGCATATGGTAATTGAATATTTACCATCCTCCTACAAATTTCATTTGCTTCTGTGTACTTGGAAAAAGTGGGTTTATTTACAAAAAGGTGTTTTACCTCATGCTGGAGGTAAAACAGGTTCTCAAATGTTTGATATAGAACCTTTCCAGTAGGCATCCATTTCATGGAATAAGTATTTACCTCAAGGATAATTTTAGGGGCGAATGTTCGCCCTTTGGCGAAATTAAGGGGTTTTAAATTTTTAGTGGGCGAATATTTTGTATCATAGTACATTTTTACAAATCACCTCAAATAGCCCACCTTATTTTAAGGGAGAGGGTAAAAAAGGTAAATTTAGCCCTTGAAATTAGGACTTACAACCTTCCATTCGCCCATTTTCAAGAATAGGTTTTATTTAAGTGAATCCATTCGCCCATTTTCAAGAATGGGTTTTATTTAAGTGAATCCTATGGGCCAAATACCATATTTATAAAAGAGGTATGGTAAATTAATAAAAATATAAATAAATGAGAGGTATGGTAAATAAATAAAACATTTTTTATATTTACTCCATAAGTCACCTTATATACATGTAAGGGTGTAAACAAATAAAAATATAAGTAAAGTGGAGGTATGGTAAATAAATAAAACGTCTTTTTATACTTACTCAAACAGTATGGTAAATAAATAAAAATATAAATAAACTAGACGTATCTTAAATAAATAAAACCTCTTTTTATATTTAGTCCATAACCCTCGTTCTATTTATGAAGTCCATAACCCTCGTTCTATTTATGAAGGCTCAAGAAAGAGGTTTTATTTAAGTGAATCCTATGGGCCAAATACCATATTTGTAAAAGAGGTATGGTAAATTAATAAAAATATAAATAAATGAGAGGTATGGTAAAAAAATAAAACATTTTTTTATATTTACTCCATAAGTCACCTTATATTTACGAACACTCAAAAAATGGGTTATATTTAGGTGAAACCTATGGCCAAAATACTATGGGACAAATACCATGGACTAGATTGTTATTAATACCATGCAAAAGCCATTATTAACCCTAATATTAGAATTAATAAAAATAAAAATGGAACATGGTATTGACCCATGGTATTCACCTGGAATGTAGCCTATTTAAATGGGGGAATTAAACCAGCATGTAGCCTATGCTAAGATTCACTAGGACTTTACAAAGTTGTATTATTTAGTGAAAGACTCGCCAAGATCTTACAAGATTTTATAATTGAGTAAAATATTCGCCATGCCTGGTGAGAGATTCGCCCAAAAATTATATATACATATTATATTATTGATAAAATCGCCTTCCATTTTTCCTATATACCATGGAGATTCGCCCATTTATTATATTTATAAATTTAGGGGGGGTTCTTAAAATTTTCCCTGATTTACCTGATCTCTAGCCACCTCTTCGATTCTCTTGTTGTAGTTGTCCAGTGGCATCAATTTATCATTTATCACTAAGGGATTTGGCAGAACTTTTTGCCTCAAAACATAAAAATTAACCATGAACCTGTCTACAGCCAGCTGCATGGTTTGGCATTTATCTTCAAGGTTCATTATCAAATTCCTCTTGGTGAGGACCTTCTTTACCTCTAGTATTGTGCCAGTCTGGTCAGGTATCTCCTGCTCTTGCAATTCATATTTCTTTTTGGAGTTCAGGAAATGGATTAGTTTAGTGGCTTCTTTCTGCATGTCTCCCAGTTCTTCCTTAACTCTTTGTATGGATTGTGTAGCCTCTTTAACTAAGTCATTTTGTTCAAAAATTACTTGAATGGATGGCCAAATATCATTGATAGAGTCAATGATATTGGCCCATAATTATTCCTTAGCTAGGCCAAGTGACTCCTTTAATGTTAATTCTATCTCCAAGATCTTCATCCTTTCAATCCACCTCATTTATTTTTTAACTTCTTCCTTGTGCATAGTTTGTGCAAGCTTGTTATCATTCTCAAGACTGGTTATCTTTTCCTTAAGCTTGTTTATTTATGTGGTCTCAATGGACATGTCTTCCATTTCCTTGACCAACTTACTTGCATCATCACCTATCTGAGCTGCCGCTGTTGTCGATCCTGTTGTTGATGTAGACACTGTGGTAGCTGGTAGCGCTGTAGCCAGTGGAGTTGTAGGAGCCAATGCAGCTGCCAAGGTGTATGGTACTGTAATAGTGACTATTGGGATAACAGTGGTAGTGGCAGTCTCAAGACTAGCTTGTTTTAACTGTATCAAGCTGTCTAACTCCTTCTCCATTTCCTTCAGTTGATCATTAAGTTGTAAAACAAGGTCCATCATTTCCTCTTGATGTGTTTGGCTTTATATTACCTCTTTTGTCTGTGGGTGCTCTGAATGAGGCAATTTGAGTTGGCTTTTAAGAGCACCAACGTCCTTATTCTTTTTCTTTATCAACTTCTTAGCAGCCTTGATATCATTGGGATCATGTCCCAGCTCAATCACCAAGTCTTCTAGTGACTTGATTATGTTATCTTTGGCCTGTGAGGAGGCCTTCTCCAGTTTGTACTGTGTAGTGATATTATCTAATGAACTTTGCAGTTTGTGTGCAGTCAGAGATTTACTAGTCAAGGTGGAATAGATCATGTCACTTGCCTGCTTATGAAACTCAATTTGGTCAATGTGAGGAACATCCTTGGCGAAAACCTCAAAATCTGTTTTCCTATAGTCTACTGTTGTTTTTGGCTACTGGACTGTAGGTTACATGAATGACATTTGCATTTTCCCTATTTTGATGTCAAAGGCTGACATCAACCCGTTTTGATTTGTAGGTGTCTTATAGAAGTATTGGACATAAGTCTCAACCTTCAACTTCTCATTCCTCAACTTAATTTCCTTATTTCTATCTTTGATGTCCTTCTCTTTATCCACAAGTCTAGTGAATGAAGAGACCTCAATGATGAGCTGTCTCTCAATAAGTTAAGTGTTTGATGTTGAGGGTTGATGTTTTTCTCCTGAAGATGTTGTGCCTTTGCTCCTTTCCACCATTGTATCAGTGTCAATGATTTCCACTAAGTCAATGGTGTCTTCCTGTTCAGTTACTTGATTAAGCTTGGGCCTTTTCCTCTCACTGATCTCAAACTGTTCACCTGTGGCTTCCATAGCTAAACTGGAACCCTCCTCCCTAGTTCTCTTTGCATTTATATCCTCATTTTCCAGAGTTTGTAAAATAGGAGGAATATTCATTGGTTCTCGTAGTTCTAGAACTTGCAGGAAGGAATTTGTATCAATATGTTTTTCTACATCAATCAATGTATTCTCTACATCAACTACAGTACTATCCATGTCTATTAGAGTGTTTTCCAATCATTCTGATTGGTTGGCAAACATCTCAATGTATGGTCTGGGATGATGGATGAAAGGTCCCAATTTGACCTTGAGCCTTAGCTTATTTATGACTCCATGAGGGTCATACTGCCACATAAAGCTATTCTTGAATTTCATTTGTTGCAAAATCTTATCTACCTCTGGTCCAGCTTCTCTGGTATTACAAATGAAGGGGCCCAATTGATTTTTCATTTTGAATTGGGTCTTCTTCCTAGCTGATAGGAAGTTGACTTCATCAGAATTTATAATCTGCCTAAAGTATTCTAGTGCAAATATCCTCATGGGGAGGTATTTGGGCAGTTTGTATGGGGCAAGTTGACATCCATAAATTCTTATTTCTATGTGGTTCTAGTACAAATACTAGTCTCCCACTTTGCTATTCTTTGCCAACTGTAACCCTCTTTTGATCTCTTGACTGATTTTGGGTCGAGGGATACTAGATAGCATATTCATAACTTGATGGACAAATGAATCAATGAGGTCTTTGTAGGAAAAAATAGTGGAAATTTTATGGATCAATGGTGTCCAATAGATGACTGATCTTGGGTTTCCTTTGGTATCCAACTTCTAAATGCTGACAGGAAACTTGCCTGACTGGTAGTATAAAACATATGGAATAAGACTGAAGAATACTTGAAAACTCTCTCGATTGGTAGACTGGTGAACTGTTCATGCATTCTGTCTACTATGAACTGAGTATAGTTATACATTATAGGAGGAGGCTTTCTTGGGGTAAAGGTCAAAATGATGGAAAAAAAGGGTATTTATAAGTAATGAAGGGATAATGGGGAAATTAGCAAATAAGTATGTGGGGGTGTGGTGAAATGAGGGGAAATTAGTTAAACAAGCTTGGTGGATATCCTTTCTTTCTCATAAATCCTCCTACACATGAAACATATGATTAAGCATGACAAATGTGTTTTTGACTCAGCAACCTCGTGCATTTGCAACCTTTCTTCTAATTACCCTTTATTTACCCTAACATTTTCTCTTCATTTTAATGGGTGCAATTGAGATTGTTGACCCTTTATTTCCTTTTCTTTTGATAAGCAAACTTTATAATTCTAACCTTATAACTTCAAATGGCTCAGATTAAACTGATGAACTCATTCTTATTCTCTATCTAACAACTGATCTGCTAAGGTTAAATAGTTTGGCTAGATCTTTATTCTCTATCTATCAACATGAAATTTAAATCATGAATGGGTCAAGATTAAGATATTTGACCATCATGGATTGTGGCATTTTGACAATCTGCACGCAATCTTATTTTACAATGTAAAGCAAAAGGAGTGGCATTTGAATTTGCACACTTTCATGATCTCTTTTTATGTATTTTTTTTGGGGGTTCATATTTTTTACATTTTTCCTTTCTTTTTGTCCTTTGATTATTCTTTTATGACATATCCTCTTTACATTTTTTAATTTTTAATATGGAAAACATTTTGCAAAAAGCAAAAGTATGTACAATATTACAAGACTAACCATAGCCAATTCAAAATTATGAATCCTATTATTATAGGACCCTAACAATAGCTCCACATGGGGATGGCATTTCTTGGTGAAATGTCAAGAACTCTAAGATCAATAGCCTTTGAAACTGTGAATGTAGTTAGCTTGTAAACTGCTCTTCTGTGATTCTGCTTTATTCATGCTTATGATGGTAAACCTTTCAAGGCTCAGGCCTTCTCTCTGGGCTTCAACTTCAAAAGATTACCGTCCAATCCAATCTAAACTCTTCAATGATCTATCCAATGAGTAAAGTAAAGTGAACTACTGTTAATCTGTAGATAAGTAATGCTTCAACATCCTACCGTTGACTGGTCCTCCTGGTAGATCTGTTCCATCTAACTGTCTCAAGAAAAATGCAATTTTACCTCTGTAACTATAAATGATATAAGGGCCTTGCCATAGGAAATAAAATTTTCCATGTTTACCCTTATCTTCTCTTGTGGAATCCCATTTGAGAACTTTATCACCTATGTAAAAATCATCAGTTTTTCTCTTTTTGCCAAAAATCTTTTTGATTTTATCCTGGATAACTTGTGATTTGACATAGACTTCTTCTTTGGTTTGTTGCAAGTGTATTGTCTGATTTATCCTTCTTTGGACATCATTTGGTTTTACTTGCAACTCTTGAATGATCTTCACTGGCACTCCTAAAGAAGATGGAAAGACAATATCCATTCCATACTAGATGACAAGGAGATGTACCAAGGGACTTTTTGGTAGTTAGTTTGTCAGCTCGTAAAGCATTTACTAACTTTTTGTTCCATGTCTTCTTGTTGTATTCTAGTAGTTTCTTAATGATATTAACAAGGCTTTTGTTTGAGGATTTTGCAAGTCCATTACCTTGAGGGTAATAGGCAGTGGAATGGCCAAGGTAATGTGATATTTGTTATGAAAGTCTACCATTTTCTTGGATTTAAAAGCAATTGCATTATCAGTAATGAGATTTTGGGGGCATCCAGATATTGAAAGGATATTATTTTCAAGGAATGATATAATGATAGAGTCTGTGGCTTATCTAGAAGGGATGACTTCTATCCATTTAGTAAAGTAATCAGTGGCTATCAAAATCCATTTATGCTAGGTTGAGGAGGCCAAATGAATTTCTCCAATGAAGTCTAAACCCTATTGTTGAAATGGTACTTTTGTGGATATGGGTTTGAGAGGTAAAGGTAAGAGCTTCCTTTTGCCCTCAAATATTTGGCACTTGTGATAGGAGGTCACATGTTTCTTAACATCTGCAAAAAGGGTGGGCTAGTAAAAACCTACCCTTAGGATCTTGTCAACAGTTGTTTTCCAATATAGGTGTCCTCCACAATCTCTTGCATGAAATACTTGCATAATTTTTTCAGCCTCATCTTTCAATAAGAAATTTAATAGAATGCCACCATTATTTTTCCAAAATAAAGTATTATCTATGATACAATATTTCATTGATTTTATTTTCGAAAATCTAGTTTTACTTCTAGATAAACGAGGAGGAGCTTGTAAGTTTAGTAAGACAAATATGATATCTGTATACCAAGGTAAATTTGTAAAAGGTTCACTGATATGTGGAGTCACCATCTCTTCCTAATCATCTAGGGCACCAATGAAATTTATATCTAAGGCTTGACAGTTCAATTTAGCCATGGGTTTAGCTAAACCTTGGCCTTTGATAAGTTTTGTAGGCTTTATTTCTATGTCATATTCCAAAATAGTGGAAATCCATTTGCCTCTCTTTCCTTCAGGTCCATTTTGTGTCAAAATGTCTTTTACTACTGAATTTGGAACATAAGCAATGATGTGTGAATACAAGATGTACACTTTGAAATCTTTAATAACTTTCACTAAAGCAAGTGCTTGTTTTTCCATTATGTTGTACTTTAGTGTAACATCTCTCAAATATTTGTTGAAAGATGTAATAGGTTACTCATATCCTTGATCATTCTATTGCAACAAGACTGCTGCAATAGTATGTTCTGAAGCAAAAGAAAAAATTATAAAATCTTTGTTGAAATCAGGACTTATGAGGACTAGAGTTTTGGTAAGGGATTCCTTGATTTCCTCAAAAGACTGTTTAGCCTCTACTGTCCACTTAAGTGTTGAATCTTTCTTCAACATGTTTTTTAACTCTTTAATTAATTCTACTATATTTGAAATGAATCTCCTAAGAAAATTTATTTTCCTAAAAATGATTGTAATTCTTTGATGTTTCTAGGATGAGTGATGGTTAGGATTGCCTCTATTCTAGCTGGATCTATTCTAATTCCATCTTTGGATATTATGTGTCCCAAGAGTTTATCTTCTTCTAGACCATAGAGTGTCTTTTTGGGATTTAAGGAAATACCAAATTTTCTGCATTTAATGAAAACTCTTCTTAGGTGATCTAGATGTTCATTATCTAATTTAGAAAAGACTCTGATGTCATCTTGGTAAACAACTAGAAAGTCATAGCTCTTTGGAATGTTGCTCCTGCATTCATTAATCCAAAAGGCATCTTCAAATACATGAAAGTACCCCAAAGAGTAGTAAATGTAGTCTTTGCTTGATCCTCTGGTTGAACTAAGATTTGGTTATATCCAGAAAATCCATCAAGCAATGAAATTCTGGATGAACCTACTACCCTCTGAAGGATATGGTCCATTTTTGGGAGAGGATAGTTGTCTTTTAATGAGACTTTGTTCAAGTTTCTGAAATCAACACAGAGTCTGATTTCTCCTGTTTTCTTCCTAGTAGTGACTAAGTTAGAGACCCAATATGAATATCTAATGGGTGCTATGATTTGTGCATCATACATCCTTTTTACTTCCTTTTCAATGAGTGGCATAAGAACTGGATTAATTCTCCTAAGCTTCTATTTAAAAGGTTTATGATCTTCTTTGATAGGTATCTTATGTTGAATTATGTTGGTATCATAAGACTTAAGGTCTTCATAACTCTAGGCAAAGACATCTTGAAACTCTTTGAACAGATTTATGTACTTTAGTTTTTCATCTGGAGGTAATGCTTTGGATATTTTGATAAGCTTGGGTTTTTCTTCAGTTCCTATGTTACATTCTTCTATGTCTGCTCTTAAAGGCTCCATTTTTGGTTTCCTAGCTACATCATTTGAATCAAACAAATCTTCTAATGGGACTAATCCCTTGGGAAAAAAGTTATCTTTAAGGTTTAAAATTTCAGGATCATCATTCATTATTTCTTCTATTTCTACATTTTCTAAGTTATCTATTTCTACTTTAGTGAAATTAGTGGGTTTATTCAGATCTAAAGCATTTATATCTATTTCACTATATATGTCAGTGTCAATTGTATAGTCTGTATCTAAATTACAGTTTTGGAACTCACCTTCAACATTCATGAAATCATAAATTTGAGAATCTTGTGAGAAAATCTACAAATATTTCAAATTCTCAAATATAGCAGGCCTATGTCTCATTTCTGCATTGTACTGGTGGTTGGGCTAAAAAGGAAATTTGCAGGTACTAGCTAAAGTGGCCAGACTGTGAGCTTGCATATTCTGTTTCCTAGGAATGGTAGCAAAGTCAGTTTCTATAAGGTCCTTGATCAAATCTAGGACAATCTCTCTATATTGGCTAATTTTGGGATTATTCATAGAGTATTCACCTTTGATTTGTTTTATAATCAATTCTGAGTCTCCCATGATAGAAAATTTCTTGGCTCCAAGTTTTCTAACCATTTGTAGTCCTAAGATTAGAGCTTCATATTTTGCCATGTTATTTGTGCATTTAAAGTTTCATCTAAAGGCATGACCTTCAGAATGATTGTTTTCCATGTTGTGAATCCAAACTCCTACACCTGCTCCTAATCTATTCACAGACCCATCAAAATCTAGATTCCATAGGGAGTCATGAAAAATGTTTTCACTATCAGGAAATTTGTATTTTTATTCTATAGCTGTGATTTCAGTTTTTGCATTGTCTAAATTGTACAAGATAAAAGAGTCCATATCAGAATGCATGGAGTATATAGGAAAATTATGAGGTTTTTATGCACTAGTCACCATGTATTTCATCAATGTTTCTTTGTAAAGTTTTCTTTGCTGACCAAACACAGATATGGTGGCATATGACATGTCTAACTGTAGAGATCCCTGTAATTTTGCTCCCCATGAGTGAGACAACAACATTCCATACTTGGGTGGGATATCAACAACTACTATGTCCATGACAATACTCTTTGCTGGGCACTGGACTAGAGTTACACACAAATCTTTAATTAGGCCAAGGCATTTAACTTGGCTAGAATCAAAGGAAAAGAGGTCCTTGTATGGTTTGGTGATATCTAAGTTTAATCTCTCCATGATTTATTTTGGCATTAAGTTATGGGATGCCCCTAAGTCTAGCATAGCATTATGTAAAATTTTGTCATGAACGTTCAAGCTAATGTAGAAGGGAGGAATACCCCCTTGTTGATGTGTGCCATTTACTTTTGGACCAAACAATAACTCAGGTTGATCATCATTCAAGTTTACAACATCCTCTCCTTCACCTATATTTAATGTTTCAGTGATTTGTGCTCTATATGATTCATTTTTCACTAGCTTAGTCAAAGGAACTGATATTTTCAATTTTGCTATCTCAATCTTAATGTTGAATGGAAATTGAGTTTTTCCTGATTGGATGAGATCTTCCTTAGAAAATGTGGTCTATGTGTTTTTATCTTCTTTTTCAGTACTTGGCACTTCAGTTTGTGTTTGAGCAGTTTTGTTTTGAATTCTCTTATTTGGAATGATTTGAGTAACAGTTTCAGTTTGAGTCTCAAATGAAGTTATATCTACAATTTTTGGGCTGGAAGTCTCTTGAGTTCCTCTAGGGAGAATTTGTAGAACTTTGGTCACAGGAGCTTCTGTTATCTTTTTAGTGTGGGTTTGGATTGATTTCTTAGTGGGAATTTCAATATTCTTTTTTCTTCTAAGGCTGTACTATTTGTGAACCTCATATATAGTAGATTCATAGCCTTGTTTGAAGTCAAAGGATTCTCCAGATTCTAATTGCAATTGTTGCAACATGTACAATTCATGTTCTTCCTGAGTAAGAAAAACAACTTCTTCATTTTTAATCCCTAATAGGTTTATCTGGGTGTCATCCTCTTCTTCATGGTTCTGTGAACCCTCAACATAGTTTTCCTAGAAGGGTGGTCTAATTTGTTGATCTGGTATAACATTCTTTCCAGTGTTAGGATTCTTCCTAAAGTTGGGGTTTCTTATTGGGGGTGGTTTTTGATTTTCCCACTGAGTTTTTCTTTCCATGTTTTCTAATCTACCCATTATTATTTCTATACTCTTTGCTAAACTATCTGTTTTACCATCATAAGTGGAATTTTCCTCTTTAATGACAACTCTATTTTCATTTATCATCCTAGCTTTCTTAGCTAATAAATTTTCTTCTACACTAACAACATTACTCTGCATTTGTTCTAATGTTTCAGGGTTTCTTTCCCTTAATTGGTATGACATGTCAATGTCAAAGCCATCAGGAAATTTGATCAATGCTTGGTCTGGTGGATGTTTAATGTTAGCAGGGATTGCATTGTAGATGCTATTGAACCTAATGCAATAATCATGAATTGATTCATTAGGAGCTCTTCTAAGGTTATCATATTTAGATAGTATTTGCAGAGGGTTTTTATTTCTTTCCCACATATTAATGAATAATTTATGAAAAGAAGCTAAATCTGTAATATGATTAGCAGGTAAACCTTTGAACCATTTCTTAACATCCCCTGTTAATGTTTGGGCAAATAACCTCATTTGGACATCAGACTCATCGATTTCATGCAATTCAAAGTAATCAGTCATTTTGTTCACATGATGTTGGGCAGTGTACTGACTAGTAGCATCAAACAAAAAGATTTTACTTTGATAATCTTGGGGCATGGCATGTAGTTGTGTTGGTAAGACCAAAGGTGCATATCTGTCTGCCATGGTTGAGATTTTGTTTTGACTAGGGGGCAAAGTAGTGGTGCTTGAAGAAGGACTTGAGATGGTTGGAGATGAACTAGATGAGCTTGAGGTGTTTGGTTGAAGAGGAAGCTGAGGAATAATTGGTTTAGGGGAATGAATTGTGGTGGATATTATAGGTGAGGTGGTAGTAAATGAAGGTGTATTTATAGTATTTGAAGATTCTGCAGAAAGTTCAGAGGCAGCAGCAGTGTGGACAACTAACTTAGCTAATTGTTGAAGATAGGAATCATCTATATGGCTTATCAATGTAGAGGTTAAAACTTCTAGATAGTCAAAAGTTTGCAACACAAGTTTATCTAAATATCGATGTATAGGCACATTTTTTTGACTCAATGAATTGAATAAAATTAGGGTCTAATATAGTTTCATGAATTGCATTTTCTGATTTAGTTCTAAACAATGAAATTTCAAATGACAAATCAAATAGAATATCCTCTAAAGTTGATAATTCCTCGGGGAGTGAATTTTCTTTAACTAACTAGTTACTACTTGCATGAGTTTCTACCTTTTTTGATTTCCTTAAAATTCTGTCAGGGTCATCAACTATTGTAGTAGGGTTTGAATCTGGATTTGCCCTAGTATAGTGAGTCTTTTTGGGAGCCAAATTTTTAATATTTTAATTGTTTTTTTGTGAAACTTTTAAACAACACAAAAATGATGCTTAAGGGGCAAAGAATGAGAATTAAGATTTCCTTAAAGTTTTATTACACTGATGATTGAAGTCCCTAGTATGGTCACCAATATGTTATGGTGACTCCAATATAGGTAACCACAAACCAACTTTGGAGATTAGGATCTAGCCTTCCTAATGCTCAAAGAGGGCTCTCTCTTTATCATTTAACATTGTTTAAACACTTGATTTTAGGCTAGTTATGTTTGTGCTAGGGTTTTGATTCAGATTTGGTGGTGGGATCACTTAGATGGATAGAGGGATGTATTTTACAATTGGGCTATGGGGTCAAATGTCAAGCAAACAAGACTAGATCAAGTTCTAAAAATAGTGTCTACAGGGCAAGGTAGTTGAGTTATTTTAGATCTTAAGGCTAGATGGTGAAGTTGGTTTCAATTGGATCCAAAGAGAAATTAAGGGTTCCTTAGGCCGGATTATGAAAGAAGTGAAAGAGGTCAACTGGGATGGGAGAGAAATTAAGGATTCTCATATCTAGATATCAGAAGAAAACATAGAAATGATTAACCTTTCAAGATAGAGTGTACTTAAATTCTGAAATAAATTTCCAGTTAATTCATTCACTTTAGAGAACATGTAAGTTTGTGAAATACATAAGAAGATAAAAATTTTGACAAAGAAAATACTTCGCTGTAATAGCTCAACACATAAATCCTGTAATGAAATCTTTTTATTACTTAGTCCAGTCCGTTGACTTGAAAAATTGGTATAATAATGCTCAGTTTTATGACCAATACAACTCTACAAATGTATAGTAATCCACACTCAATACTTTGAAATATGAAGTATTTAGACAAAAATATTTTACAAAATATCCCAAATTATCTTAGGAATTAATCTAGGGGAAGGAAATATCTTCATGCAAGAAGATAGAGACAGATGTTCAACTACTGTGTGCTGTCCTTGTTTATTTGGTTGTGTTGTCTTTATGCTCTAATAGTTTGTTGTTTATTCTCTGCCCTGCTATTGGTCTTCATGTTGGCTGTTCTTTTTACTTTGATCTTTCAATTGATACACTTTCACCTAATACTCTTTCATCTGGCTGGCCTGTTACTTTCACTTTACTCTACCTTGTTCACTTTGACTGTCAATTTTCACATTTTGACTGTGTATTTTTATAGTAAGTCATTCAACTTTTCCCATGTGTCTGCATTTGGTAATTGAATATTTACCATCCTCCTATAAATTTCATCTGCTTCTGTGTACTTGGCAAAAGTGAGTTTATTTACAAAAAGGTGTTTTACCTCATGCTGAAGGTAAAACAGGTTCTCAAATGTTTGATATAGAACCTTTCCAGTAGGCATCCCTTTCATGGAAGAAGTATTTACCTAATCTCTGGCCACCTCTCTGATTCTCCTATTGTAGTCATCCTGTGGCATCAATTTATCATTTATCACCAAGGGATTTGGCAGACCTTTCTGCCTCAAAACATCAAACTTAACCATGAACCTGTCTATAGCTAGCTGCATGGTTTGGCATTTATCTTCAAGGTTCATCATCAAATTCCTCTTGGTGAGGACCTTTTTTACCTCTAGTATTGTGCCAGTCTTGTCAGGTATCTCCAGCTCCTACAATTCATATTTGTTTTTGGAGTTGAGGAAATGGATTATTCTAGTGGCTTCTTTTGGCATGTCTCCCAGTTCTACATTAACTCTTTGTATGGCTTTTGTAGCCTCTTTAACTGAGTCAGTTTGTTCAAAAATTACTTGAATGGATGGCCAAATATCATTAACAGAGTCAATGATATTGGACCATAATTGATCCTTAGCTTGGCCAAGTGGCTCCTTTAATGCTAATTCTTTCTCCAAGCTCTTCATCCTTTCGGTATACCTGGTTGACTTTTGAACTTCCTCCTTGTGTATAATCTGTGCAAACTTGTTATCATTCTCAACACTCGTTATATTTTCCTTAAGCTTGTTTATTTGTGTGGTTTGAATCGACATGTCTTCCATTGCCTTGACCAAATTACTTGCCTCATCACCTAGCTAAGCTGCTGTTGTTGTCGACCCTGTTGCTGATGTAGATGCTATGGCAGCTGGTAGTGTTGTAGCCAATGGAGCTGTAGGAGCCAATGCAGCTGCCAAGGTGGATGGTACTGCAGTAGTGACTATTGGGATAACAGTGGCAGTGGCAGTCTCAAGACTAGCTTGTTTTAACTGTATCAAGTTGTCTAACTCCTTCTCCATTTCCTTCAGTTGATCATTAAGTTGTAAAACAAGGTCCATCATTTCCTCCTGATGTGTTTGGCTTTCTAAGACCTCTTTTGTCTGTGGGTGCTCTGAATGAGGCAATTTGAGTTGTTTTTTTAGAGCAGCAATGTCGTCATTCTTTTTCTTTATCAACTTCTCGGCAGCCTTGATATCATTGGGATCATGTCCCATCTCAATCACCAAGTCTTCTAGTGACTTGATTATGTTATCTTTTGCTTATGAGGAGGCCTTCTCCAATTTGTACTGTGTAGTGATATTATCTAATGAACTTTGTAGTTTGTGTGCAGTCATAGCTTTACCTGTCAAGGTGGAATAGATCATCTCACCTGCCTTCTTATGAAAATCAATTTGGTTAATGGGATGAACATCCCTAGCCAAAACCTCAAAATATGTTTTCCTATAGTTTTCTGATGTTTTTGGCTGCTGGATTGTAGGTTGCATGAATGACATTTGCATTTTTCCTGTTTTGATGTCAAAGGCTGACATCAACCTCTTTTGATTTGCAGGTGTCTGCTTGAAGTATTAGGCATAAGTCTCAGCCTTCAACTTCTCATTCCTCAACTTAATTTCCTTATATCTATCTTTGATGTCCTTCTCTTTATCCACAGGCTTGGTGAATGAAGAGACCTCAATGCTGAGTTGTCTCTCAATAATTTGAGTGTTTGATGTTGAGGGCTGGTGTGTTTCTCCTGAAGCTGTTGGGCCTTTGATCCTTTCCACCATTGTATAAGTGTTAGTAATTTCCACTGAGTCAATGGTGTCTTTCTGTTCAGTTACAAGATTAAGCTTGGGCCTCTTCCTGTAACTGATCTCAAACTGTTCACTTGTGGCTTCCATAGTTGAACTAGAACCCTCCTCCCTGGTTCTCTTTGCATTTCTATCCTCATTTGCTAGAGTCTGTAAAATAGGAGGAATATACATTGGTTGTCGTAGCTCTGGAACCTACAAGAAGGAACTTGTATCAATATGTTTTTCTACAATGGATCTTTGGCTGGGAATGTAGCAAGCATGATAGAAGTGGATGATTTCTAGGAATGGATGTACTTCTAGAAGCAAATACTTAGGAAAATTAGACTCCCAAAGGTGAATGTCATCATTTTTGCTTAAGAACTTGTCCTTACTCCATTAGTGGAGCTTTAGAATGTAGGTAGGGGAATGAGTGTCCTTAATTTGAAAATCTCGGTTTGCTAAGGCAAGGTGGTCAATGTCTAGGTGAGGGGTATGCAGAGGTCTCACATCTGGAGAGGTTTGGGAAGCCATAATTGGGTTTACAGATTTGAATTAGGCTTTCAGTGGTTTCAGAAGTGAGGTTTGGAAGCTCTGGAATAGTGGGAGGGTAATTACAGTTTGTAAAAAGGTTTGGGATGTAGAAATAAGTTTCTATTCAATTTCAAGAAGGTTTCTTTAATTAATTCAATTATTTAACCTTTCAATTTAAGCGGTGCATTTTCAAATTCAAGGGCTATTCTGGGTTTTTCCAAGAATACATGGAAATTGATGGTTTCACGCATAGACTAGGTTTAGTTGTGAATGCAAAAGGTATTGTAGCTTTCAATTGTCAACTGGTTGCTTCAATTGGGTATCCGGAGCGTCTTCAGGTGGCAGAAGGTGGTCAATTTAGTTGTAGAGGTTTCAGCGTGTCGCAAATGGATAAGAAACAGTTTGCAATGAAAAATGAGTGGAAAGAGTGAATTGGGGCTTTTTCAGCCTTTTAATGGGTAATGATCACATTTTGGCATGGAAATTATAAACGAATATTGGGCAGTGTTTGGTTTAGTCAGGGAAGTGTTTTTCTAGGTCATTGCACCGCTTTTGGAGGGCAGGCAATATATTTCATGAGCATGTGATCTAGCCTGGTGCTTCCACATAGCAGAACAGTGCCCAGGAAAAACCGTGAATCTTGCTGCTCTCGGGCTATTATCAGTCGGATAATGAATTCGTGCGATATGACTGTACATTTTTAGATCTGGGGGTAGGAGATCGGAGGGCTATTGTGCAATTGAGTTGCACGGATAGAATTGGGAAAGTGATTTGGTGGGGCCCGAGATTTAATTACAAATAATTGTAATTAATTAGCGCATAATGTCGGGGTTTAATATAAGCAGCAGGTAAATAAGGTGGGACCATGGGTTATGTGGTGAGGTTTTTTAACCACACCAAGGGTTGGTGGGTTAAAAAAGGGTATTGGGGAAATATGAAGCAGGGAAGTTAATTACATAATGCGGGGGCATAAAAACTTAGGATAAAGGGTTTTGTGGGTTTTTGAGGGGAAAAGGGAAATTAATAAGGGGGGAAAGTGATATTTGTAATGGGGAATGGGTTTCACACTAGGGAAAGGGGTTTTGGGAAGGGGGGATGATTTTTGAAGGGTAATTTCTAGGGAATGTGTGAAACCAAGGGGTAAAGGTCAAAATGAGGGAAAAGAAAGGGTATTTATAAGTAATGAAGGGATAATGGGGAAATTAGCAAATAAGTATGTGGGGGTGTAGTGAAATGAGGGGAAATTAGTTAAACAAGCTTGGAAAATATCATTTCTTTCTCATAAATCCTCCTACACATGAAACATAGGATTGAGCATGATAAATGTGCTTTTGACTTAGCAACTTTGTGCATTTGAAACCTTTCTTCTACTTACCCTTTATTTACCCTAACATTTTCTGTTCATTTTAATGGGTGCATTTGAGCTTGCTGACCCTTTATTTCCTTTTCTTTTGATAAGCAAACTATCTAGTTCTAATCTTATAACTTCCAATGGCTCAGATTAAACAATTGAGCTCACATCTGCCAAGGTTAAACAGTTTGGCTAGATCTTTATTCTCTATCTATCAACGTGAAATTTAAAGCACGAATGGGTCAAGATTAAGCTATTTGACCATCATAGATTGTGGCATTTTTGACAAGCTGCACACAATCTTATTTTACAATGTAAAGAAAAAGGAGTGGAATTTGAATTTGCACACTTTCATGATCTATTTTTATCTCTTTTTTTTTGGGTTCATATTTTTCACTTTTATGATCTTTTTTCCTTTCTTTTTGTCCTTTGATTATTCTTTTAGGACATAACCGCTTTACATTTTTTAAGTTTTAATATGGAAAACATTTTGCAGAAAGAAAAAGTATGTACAATATTACAAGACTAACCATAGCCAATTCAAAATTATGAATCCTATTATTATAGGACCCCAACTGTACCAATTGGTTTACAATTTTTTATTTTAATATTATCAAGTAAATCAGCTACATACTTTTCTTGTAATTTAAAAATACTATCACCTAATTGACCAATCCTCATTCCAAAGAAATAATACACTATATGAAACACAACTATATTGAAATAGAAAATACTACCCACTAATCTTCTATAAATTATAGGATCTAATTTTTTGCTACCATAGTCCTTAGTTTCTCATCTAGTCATGTATGTGTATGAAATAAATTACTATTTTCCATTTTAAACTTTTTGTAGTAAGTCACCTACACATTTTTCTTGTGAAATATAGATTGTATATAATTGACTAACCTCCATGCCAAGGAAGTACTTCATTAGACCCAATTTTATCATCTTAAATTCACCTTTCATCACTACTCTAAAATCAATTAACATATTACTTTATATAGTTTAAATCAAACAATTTACATAAGCATACAATCAACAATTTAATCTAACCATTTGACTTCACATAAATGGTTGAACCACTTACATTTATATTGAAACCACTTTTATGAAGGTACTCATTTATGCTTGCATGCCAAGTCCCTCTATCTTGCACAAGTTTAGATAAAGTTTTCTTCAATTCTTAAGTTTTATTTTCTTAATCCACAATTTCATAGCCTAGCAGTTATGCCACAAATGCTTCCTCATCCAAGACACCATTAAAAAATGCTTATTTGACATTTAATTGAAAAAAATCCATTTAAATCGAGTTGTTGTTGTAAAAAAAATCATTATAACTTATCTAATCTTGTAATAGGAGAAAATTTTCATTATAATTTATATCTAGTTTTTGTCAATAATCCTTCATTGTCAATCTAGCCTTATACTTTTCCAATGATCCATTCACCTTATTATTTTTTTGTACAACCCTTTCATCATATGATATCTTTTCCTTGAGGGAGATCAATGGATTCCCTTCTTTCATTTCTCTCTATTGCATCAATCTCATCATTCATTGCTTCACACCGAACTGCGTGCTTTATTGCAACTTCATAATAATTTGGTTCTATTAGAACTTGAGAAGTAAAGCAAAATTCACAATGTCATCTCTATTATTAGTATTCACTATTGAGTCATTTTATATTTATTGCAGGAATTAGACTTGGACTCATTGTTGAACTTGCACTTGAACTTGACGAAGTCATAATTAAAGGAAAAATATGACTAACACCAAAACTTGACTTGCTATTAAAATTTGTGGGAATGTAAGAGATGTAAGATTGTCATGAAGATCTTACTACCACTATTGTTCGTTTTTCCTAGGACACATATTTTTGTCACTGCCACTCTCTCCTTTCATCAAATATTGCATCACATTAACTAAAAATAACTTTTCTCATTACTATATTACACAACTTATAACCCTTTATCTCCCTAATGTAGGCAATAAATTACACATTTCACTTTTATCTTTCATTTTCTTTCACTTCTTCCTCGTAAATGAGAATAGGAAACACATCCATTTACTTTAATATGAGCCATAGTTGGATTTATTCCACTTCAATCTTCTTAAGGATTCATGCCCTTCACACTCTTAATAGGACGCCAATTCAACAAGTAAATTGAAGTAGCTATAACTTCTACCAAAAATGATTTTGGAAAGCCCTTGGCCTTAATCATCCTCCAACCATTTCAATAATTTCTCTATTTTTTCATTTTTATACTTCATTATATTTAGAAGTGTAATTTTTGGTCAATTCACTTTTAATTCCATTTCCTTTGCAAAATTCTTGGAATTCACGAGATGTAAATTCTTCCCATGATTTGTATGCAATGTCTTCATAAAACAATCATTATATTCCTTTGTAATAACATTAAATTGCTTGAAAAAACTAAAATATTTTAATTTCTCTTTAGGAAAAATATCCATATCCTTCTATGGAAATCATTAATAATGGTTATGAAATACCCATGCTTATGAATGGAACCACATATATCTGCATGTACTAGTTGAAGAGCTTCCTTGACCTTCCATGATCTTCTTACTGTAAAATAGATCTGTGTTGTTTTCCAAGAATATAATATTCACATCCTTGATTCTTCTACTTTATCATCACCAACCCATTTATCATATGTTTTTGGATAGTATTTACCTTGTTTGTACCGTAATATGTAGTTTTTATAGTATATCCCATGTTTTCTTTGATTTTGTTGTTGCTACAATTATGAAAAATTGAATCATGCATGACTTGTTGAATGAAGAGAAGTGTGTTTAATGAGTTATCAGGAAAATATTTGAAGAAACCATAGTTACCTCATTGATGGTTTCAGGTTTTGGATGCCCTGGACCTCTTCCTCCTACCCTTGATCTTGATATCAATGCTTTCAATACATTGATTGCTAGTGTTATAAGGTTCCAACACTCCAACCAAGCCCAATTTGTGAATACATTGGATGATGTTCAGAAAAATGTAGTTAATTCCAATCAATCCCATGCAATGACTCTTAGGCTAACAAAGAGAGGCCTGATCAAATTTTTAATGGGCTTATGGACCTTGCTGCTCTCTTTGAATCTTTAGATGGATAAAAACTAGAGACCATGATTGAAGGACATACTTATATTTCCTTCTATGAAAGAGGGGTTTTCTCTTTCCTCTTTGAAAAGAAAGCATATTGAGATTTTATTTTTCTAAGTGGGTCATATTTTACGGTGCTCAAGTTTTGCATCCAAATCCATGGAGGCCAAATTTCGGCCTAGAAAATGATGTTCCATCAATTGTTCATGTTTGGGTTAAAATGCCATAATATTTCCTTCACTATTGGAATGAGAACACCTTTAGGGGCATTCGAAATGATATGGGTTGCTATAACAATTAAGCATAACCATAAGAAGGTATGCAATGTTTTTCCATGATTTGTGTAGAAGTGGATCTTGATAAGTCATTGTTGATTACAATAAATATCCAAATAGATAATTGGACTCATTATCAAGAAGTGGATTATGATCAACTACCATTTAAGCATAAAATTGTCATGAATATGGGAATTTTGCTCGAAGATGCCCAAAAGTGAAAGACATCTAGAAAAATATTAAAGAAATATAATAATGTCAGAAACCAAAAAGAAGAAAAGGTGCCCCCCAAAACAAATAGCCACAGGGACACAGTAAGGAAATGAATTGGAACCTAGAGGCCCTTCCTCTCCAAAGAAATCAACTGCCCTCTATCAAGAACAAAAGTTTGGCAGGGAACAAAGTTGATGTCTTCAATAGGGTGGATGACGAAAGGGAAATCCCTTATCCACTTCACAAAGAGATCTAGCTAGATAATTCTAAATGCATGAGTTTTGAGGGTTAAAATGACATTCCTACACTAAAAGATGTTCCAACTCAAGAAAATTTAGTTACAAAGGAAGTTGCTACATTAGAAGAGGAAGATGTAATTCATTCCCTTAAAAACACCAAGAATCATCATGGATTCTTGATTTATGGACTTGCAGATGAAAAATCAGAGGGTGAAAAGGTAATTTGTGGAAAACCACATAAGAAATTAGGTTGCTACACTAATAGATATGCTAGAAGTGTATATGTAGAGAAGGATAAAGAGCTAGGAAATGAAAGGTCATTGGAAGAACCCTTTCAGATAGCCTACAAACAGACTCAAAACAAGGACTCAAGGTGAGAGAAAAAAGCCACACCTGCAAAAAAAGGAGAAAAAGAAGGAAGGTGATATTGCACATGTAAAAATGATTAACGATGATAATTTTTTCTCCCTAAATCCTTTTAAAAACTGTTAAAGAAAAACTCTTTTCTCTCATCGCCTTTCACAAGAGGTAGGAAAGAATGCAAAGAAATAAACTCCATCTCCAAAAAATATACAAGCTTATATGATTTACTTGGAGTGTCTTTTGCTCATTCTTGATCATGCTCAATTCTTGTATCAATTTGTGTAGAGAGTTTGGAGTTATAATCCCACCTTGTGTCAGTTAGTATGTGCTGTAAATTTTGTTAAATTTTGCATGTCTTTTGGCGTATTTATGCATACATGAATAATTATTTATATATCAAAGAAATTAGACCTTTTGGTCTGTCGGGCATTCTAAGGAGTCATGTGTGTGAATTAGATAACTGGAATAGCCCATCTTTTGTTGTAATTATTGCATCCATAATGAAGATTTTTATAAATATAATATTCTCCTTTTGGTTTAAAAAAATATGGAGAAGTGCCTTTGAGTCCATTTTCTTATTCTCTTCCAATTGAAACTTAGTTAGAAACTCAATAAGAACCATCCAAAGTTATCAATTTTTAGGGTTGCATTAAGTGGTTGTTTTAACCACATTTTGAAAAGTGGTCCCTTTTTTGGGGTTTAAATTACCACATTTTACGACCACTATATTAACAATCTCATGACGTTGCCAATAAAAAAGTGACCCCAAATCAAAAGGTGGTACTACCAACAACACCCAATTTTTTTCTCAATCAAAGCCTTTTATTAATTCATTAAAATATTACAAAATGCATGTCCAAAATTCATTTTTATTCTAGCCTCACTTCGACTAGATTTGATGGCTCAAAGAACAACACAAAAAGCTATTTACAAAATGCAAAAAACTTTTAATAACTGAACATCAGAAAGACCAATACAACCAACATGCTTCTAGAATGAATACACAAACCACAAGAATCAATGTATAAGTAGATGTTTTGGTTCAATATCTAGAGGATCAAGATGCCCAAGTTCCCTGTTAATATAAGAATTGAATTTTTATTAGTTCTAGAGACAAGATTCAATCCTAAGACTTGTGGCATGTGCATCCACCATGCCTTCACTATACCGCTCTCAATACACATTACCAACAACATCATTATCTTCAAAGTTAAAATTGTGTGTTCTTTGAAACCATGTCCAACTTCAACAATAGGTACGTGTGTAACCAAAATCCTAAAATCAAGCTCTTAATGGAAAGATAGTGCTATTGAGTTAAAATATTGACAACTACAATGTGTTATGGTATTTTTAAACTCAAATATTTAAAGTTTTTATAAAATATAATTTAAATAAAAAATAAATAATTAAAATGGTGAAATGGAAAAATGAAAAAATAATACAATTTAAAACAAAAATTAAATAATTTAAAAAACTAGCTCAACTTTGTGTGAGGTGATTTAAAAAGCTTTAAAACAAAAATTAAATAATTTAAAAAACTAGCTCAACTTTGTGTGAGGTGATTTAAAAAGCTTTAAAATAAAAATAAAAAAGGAAAATACACATTTTAATTGAAAATTTGGGAGAAAAATCTCAAATTTGGTATGGCGTGACTCAAGTTAAAAAAAATTCAAATGTGTACGTGGTGATTTAACTTTTTAATTAAAATAAAAAATGGGCAATTTCATATATATATATATATTATTTATGAAATTATTATTATTATTATTATTATAATTATTATTATAATAGGATTTTAGGCTATGGTATAAAAAATGTTGCAATTCTAAAATTTTAAAAGGTGTTATTATATTAGCTGTGTTTTTATGTGATGGTTAATTTTGAAAATTTGGCTATAATGATATCTATTATTAAAATATACATTTTCAATAAAGTTTTAATATTGCATCTTCTTTTAGGAGCTTGGTTGTATTCTACATATTGTTAAGCCTATCGTGTCAAAGAGAATGTATTTTTAACCTTAAAAATAACAATGAATTTCAATAAAGATAACTATTTTGATATCCTTGATGGGGGTGGAGTGCCAAGAAAAATCGACAATATTAGGTGGCATGTGCCACTATAAGACAAGATATAATGGTCCATAAAATTGATGTTGTGGCAAGGGTCACACATGCAAGCACGTGGGAAAAATGGGGAGGCTTGGTGTGGTTATTCAATGTTCTCATGTGAGTGAGAATAATGTTCTAGATGTTCTCATGTGAGTGAGAATAATGGGGAGGTTTGGTGTGGTAATATGCTTTGGTTTTCTGCAAAGGATGTGACTCTCCCTATTCTGTCCATGTTGAGAGCTTCACGAGGTAAATGCAAATGGTGGCGCCTCTGTATAATGAATTCACAAGCTCTAGTGTTGGTTGGGGGTCTTTGGATTAGCCTAGGCCGTGTGCCGGGTGGTAAGACCTCTTGGGAGTAGCTGGTTCAGGAGTGATCTCTCAACCTGCCTTTCATATCATCTCTAGATAGGGAGGAGTCTATAGGTACCTTCTCTATTTTATTTTATCATTGTTTTATTCTCAAGGCGATAAACACCAGGTTCAAGTTTGTATGTCTAGTTGTGTGGCTTTGTTTCTGGTCTGTCATTCGAAGCTAGTTTTTTCAAGTGGGTGCCTCCACTTATTATGAATTAGGGGTGGTGGTTGGCTTCTTGGTTCCATGGGCATAGGTATGTGCCCATTGGTGGTGTGGTGTCTTTGGGTCTGCAGTATTTGGTGGTGGTGGGGTCTAAGCCTAAGTTGGTGAGATGTCTTTCTTATGGTGAGGTGGGGGCATTCTATGTGGTTGCAGCTCTGGTTCTCCTCCCCTTCATCTATGGAGATACTTTATCGAAACATTTATGCTTACCAGAAGGAAATGAGCACTTGAATTTTTGCTTGTCAGCTAGAGTGGTTCAAGTTTCTTTGGTTGTGTTTTCTTTAGTTTCTTCTACAATTACGTTCTTTGTTTATGGTCTCTTGTGTAGTAGGTGGTGGACCAGTTGGGTGAGTATTGTGGTATAGGGGTGTTTCTTCAACTCTAGTACTAGTGGGCTTTGGTTGTGGTGGGAAAAGTTTTTTACCTAGAGGGGGAAGCAAGACCTGGTAGTTTCGTCAATGACGAAAATGGTTCAAGTGAGTATGAACCATCATTGGGGTGGAAGGCAGGGCTCAAGGAGTCATCATAATGGAGGTCGACATTTAGGTAGGTCAATGGGTAGGAGTGCTTCCCCTCGAGCAGGGATTCAATGCATTCGAGCAATGAAGAGGAACACCTCTCATTAGCTGGAAGGAGGGTCATCGAGTGGGTCCAATTCTGTGGAAATTTTAATGGCCACAATTCAAATGCTTAAGAACAATCTTGAACTATTGGTTCATAGTGGGTAGGAGGATTAAGGGGAAATTATTAACTTTTTTGGAAACTTGCATCGCACCCAATGCCAACTGTTTGATAAAATGGTGAGCATCAAGCAGGGGAAAAAGCGTATCCTGGAAAATATTGAGCATCATGAAGCCAACATGGCCTATATAGGGGTCATGTCCATTGTGATTTTCAGCCGCCCCACTCTCCTCACACTAATCTGAGACATCCTGCTCTCGTTGTCTCAATTAAGTCATGCCAATATTCCTATTCTTTATTTTGGAATCATATTGATATAGTTGGCCTCGAAAAACTTTGGAAATTTTTTTCTTTTGTATAGTGTCTATGTATATAGAGTCTCTTCATGCAAGCCAAAAAACGGGTAGGAGTGAGCTTGGTAGGGATTTGGAGAAGCATGATGTAAATTGAACTTTCTAAGTTAATATAATTTTTTGATTAAAAAAAACAATTATTTTGATAATTTTGATTTAAAAATGTATATTTTTAGTTCCTATTGTTAAGTCTCAATTTTTACTAAACTTTACTTCTATAGGCATGTCTATTTTAGAATAGCTCTTTCACAATTTTAATTTAATTACTAGTAACTATTAGGTAGGTGGTAGAGATTTAATCTCCATGGAATATGTTGGAATAGTCATAACAATATTCACACATCAAGGGTTAAGATTTATATCCAAGTTAGTTATGCTTAATTACTTAATTTATCCCAAATTAATTAATAAAAAAAGTATCATGTCAACACATGTCATATTGAGCATGTGGTATTGACAAGCCATGGTATTCTTAGAGAATCTCCATGGTTAAGAATATTGTTAAATGTTTTTTAAAATTTTCATATATTTAACACATATATTATTTTTTAATAATTACTAATAATATTAATTTAAAATACTGTTATAATTTAGTTAAATTTTATAGTTTTTTTAATTTGGGTAATGTGTGATGTATAATGGAGTAAATTTTTTTATGCTTATAATAAATTGACACTTACCAACATTTACCAACTATCTAATTTATATGACTATACTTAATAAATATACTCTAGTTTCTTTAACATTATGTCCATTATTATAAACAACTTTCCAAAATTATTTATATATTTTAACTACATTGCATAAAATTTAACAACATTATAATAATATTTCTCTCCTTTAAATCGAAAGAATTGAAACTAGCTGAGGCCAATTGTAACATCCCCTTCGTTGGGTTCTAGGTCATTGTATTGGCAGCTAGACCTTATTATAGGTCCTCTGCATGATTGCCTTGCTATTTGGAGTCATTTTTCTTTTGTATTGGTTACAATAGAGTTTTATGTTAATGGCCCATTGGCCTTTGAAAACCATGAAGGGCTAAGAACTAATTAAGAATTTCGTTTATTCCAAATAAACAACACTCCAATCCCTTATTATGTAATGTGTGAGATAATTTATCTTTAGTCGTTATTAGCTTATGACCTTCCGCCTTGGTAGAAATTAATTTCAGTTGCAAGACTTATATTTATAGCCTTTTGAAATTATACATTGATGTTGAAATATTCTGTCAACTGGTCTTCTATTAACACTAAGAACATAGGGTTTGTAAATTATTTTGATTATAAAGAGTTCTTTTATTTAGTGAAGTCTTTAGTTTCTTTGTTAGTGATTGCCAAAATCAGGCCATATGCTTATGAAGTTATTCATATTTATATTTCTCTAAATAAAGCATAAATACTATTCATAAATTTTATTATTAATTAATTTTGAAAGTTTATTTTATATGGAACTATTCATATGTATATATACTACTCTCTCTCTCTCTCTCTCTCTCTCTTGTAGTTCAGTTATTCTTTGGTATTATTTTCTTGTCGACATAAAATAGCTTGAACTCTTTTTTTAAGGTAGTTGTACTTTCACATTAAGTTTGGGGTTTTAGAGGGACTTGATTTTTGCAACTTGTCTTCCTTTTCTAGATTAATTAATAGGGTTTATGACTAGCCTATCTTCCCTCTTTAAATTGATTAATAAGGCTTAGGATTGTTTTTCTCTTTAAATTTGTTAGGTCCCTATAATACTAGTGATGTCCCCATTAATATTGTAGTTGTATCCCTTATTAATATTGTTGTGCCCCTATTGTCCCCATATTGTTATTACTGTGCCCCATAGAATCCCTCTATTGTTATTTTTGTGCCTTTATATTTTTTTTTTGACGAAATCGGTTACTTGTATATTATAAAAACTTCAAAGGACTGAGTCCTATTACATCGGGATGACAAACTAATGCAATGAGGATCCAAAATGGGTTCGCAGACCCTTGATCCTTGTTGCTACAGAAACGGTAACTGAAATAAAAGAGGTAACGACTATATTGCCAGATAAAGGAGCCTGCAAGCCAACAAAATTTGCAATTCATGAGGCTTAGGTGTTCTTCTGGTTAACAGAGTCATCCGGAAGGGATTCCTTCCTTGCACTAGCTCTGGTTGAGGCTTCCGCCTGCATACTTTGGGTGAGATTCCTGATATGGGCAATGGCTTCCTCTAAATGGGTGCATCTGTCTTTCAGGGCCTCGATCTCGGCTTTATATTTCTCCAGCTTCTTCCTTTTGGCTCTGCTATCCGCCTGATAGTCATCTTTGAGATCATTGAAGCGCTTAATGAATCTACCTATCATAAAGGTGTGCACTTTGCAAAGTGTGCATTCACTGTTTGTAATGACATTTTCGAGGGGATTTGGAGCAGGCTCCTGAGCTCCCTGCTGGTGCTGCTGGTCCTCCATTTCTTCAATCTTGGGGAAGGAACGAACGGGCTGGTGATGCAGGGAGGGACGATTTCTGGGGGAGGAGGTGATGAAGGGAAGAGACCGGAAGGAGGAGAGCAGGACTGGGGCCAGATGAGAGGAGCAGGGAGGCGAGGGAGCGTATGAGGGGAGGGGAACGTGCTGATACAGCCAAACAACCAGATTGTTAGAATAAAACGAAACACTGAGATTAAAAAAGCGTGAGTATACCGCTGATGGAGGACGAGATCCGATCTCCAGGTGGTTGCGCCCGTCTTCAAGATAATGACTATGCAGGGAGATGGCACCAACAATGCCCAACGAGACAGAGAAAGATGGAATTGCGGGGGGGGGGGGGGGGGGGGGGTATTCTGCTATAAATAGAGGGAGAGAGGCAGCTTGGGCGGGAGGTCCAGTGATGATCAAATCGGATCCTGAAGTGACTGTGAGGCCAGATGGAGATTTTACTGCGCGCGATGAAGATATTGAAATGATTGCTGTCTGAGCAGAGCCTGAGGTTGGCGGCGGGGTGCGGATATGACACTAAGTCGAGGCTGAGAGAGGTGACCTGAACGTTCACAGGGGGGCGGTTCTGAAAGAGGAGGAACGGAATGGTGCAGTCGAGGAGATTTGATAGAAGGTGAAGCGATTTGGGGATTGGCGTAGTTCGAGAGAGATGGAGTCTGAGGTGGCTCAGAGTCAGAGGATTGGGGGGTACACAAATTTTTTTAAGGAATGGCTTTGTCATAGTGCTGATCATTTTCTCTGACTTGGCCGACCTGTCTAGTGGTTGCCTTGTTGGCCTGTTCGTCAGCCTCTCTGTTGCTGCTCCTTAGCACATGTTTGAAAGTGGCTCCATTTAGATTTCTTATGTTGTCGTTGATCCTGGCTTTGATGTTGTTCAGAGCAGCTTGCTTGAAATCCTTCCCTGAAACCATGGCAGCTATAATAATGGCTGAGTCTCCTATTATGAGCGGATTTTGAAGCCCAAGGTTATTCAGAATTGAGGTTCCGAGGAGAAGACTATAGGCCTCGGCCCTGTTGTTGGACATCATGCCCAATGCCCACTCATAAGTTACTATACTCTTGCCTTGGTGATTGTTGATGACTCCTCTGGCGCCTGCCTGACCCGGATTATTTTTTGAGGCCCCATCGAACTGGAGAGAGGGCCTCTTTTGATTTTGGATCCATTCTCTGATTTCCTCATTAGAGCCTCTTAGCTTCCAATCAATCTTTTTCTGACCTGTGTTGGCAACTTTGAAGTTCCTTGTTTCGTAATTGAATTTTCCCATCCATTCTGTTTCCACTGGGTTTCCGGAATCTTGGTCTGAATGAGCTATTCCATTAGCGCTGATGGCCTCCGAGATGAGAGCAATTGTTTTTGGAAGTGTGCTTGAGATGCTGGCCTTTTCATTGTTAAAGATGCTTTTGTTTTGGGCATTCCAGATTTGCCAGCAGAGGGTAGGAGGGTTAGCCAGGACACACCCCAGCTCTGAAGTTTCCCTCTCAGCTTCTCTATTAGGTTCGCCCAGATTTCAGTTTTGATCGATTCCTTTGCGAGAGGCAATCCCAGATACATGAAATGACTCCAGTTCATTTGGGCAGGGATGTCCAAGATTGAAGAGATTCTCTGAATAATCTGCTTGGGAACGTTCCAGGTGTACAGCTTGCACTTATTGTTATTTAGCTTTCCTCCAGACACTAGAAGAAAGAGATCTAACGTTTGCTTGAACCTTCTTGCCATGAGACTGGAAGCTCCTCCAATTAGGAGAGTGTCATCGGCGAAGAGGGAATGGTTTATCCCATTGATTCCACACACTATGCTGATACCTGTGATTTCTTTTTGCCTGCGTAGATTTTCCAGGTGTATACTTAACATTTCAGCCATAATAATGTAGAGGAATGGGGAGAGCAGGCAGCCTTGTATCAGACCCCTTGAGCTTCTGAAGTGGTTGCTTGGCCTGCCATTAATCAGAGGGGCTGTCCAGGGGAGTGAGATACATTCCATAATCCTGCTGATGAAGGTGCTGGAAATCCCAAATTTCTCAAGGGTTGCCTTGAGGAATTGATGACTTACTCTATCAAATGCATTAGCCATGTCTAGCTTAATAATCATACCCTTTTCCTTTCTGTTTATACTGCTGTGGATTGCCTCCTGAATAAGGATGACGTTGTCTGAGATTTGTCTTCTGGGGACGAAGCCTCCTTGGTTCTCAGAGATGAGGGAGGGGAGGAGCTTTTTTAGCCTATTGGCTAGGATTTTGGTGATAATTTTATAGGAGACATTACACAGAGAGATTGGGCGGAATCTATCAAAGGATTGAGGGTTGGGATCCTTGGGGATAAGGGCTAGGTGAGAAGATTTGATGCTGTTCCCCATTTTGCATTTTGAGAAGAAGTTCTTTACCATTCTAATGAAGTCTTTCTTGATAATATCCCAATGGTTCCTGTAGAAAGCCACTATGAACCCGTCCGTGCCTGGTGCTTTGTCCTGTGCCATGCTAAAAATCGACCCCTCAATTTCCTCTGTCGTGACCTCTTGATCCAGCTCGTTGTTTTGATTCGCTGAGATTTTGTTTTCGATTAGGCTGAGGAATTCCTCATTATCGATGGGCTGATTGTCTGCGGTTAGGAGGGCGCAGAAGTGTCTAGAGGCAGCTTCTTTTATTTCCTCTTGATCCCTTAGCTCTCTTCCATCCATCAAGATTTTCTCAATATGATTCCCTGCCCTCCTGAGTTTTAGGCTGTTATGGAAGAAGGAGGTATTTCTGTCGCCTGCTTTGAGCCAGAGGCAGCGAGACTTTTGTCTCTGTTCTTCTTCTTCCATCCTATTCTGTTTATACAGTTCTTTATAGATTTCGTTCTCTTTGGCCTGATCTTCCTCAGTAAATTGAATTCGCTCCTTTTCCTGGCTCCATTGTTCCAGCTTTGCTTGGAGGTCCGTTCTTTTTTTATTTTCCTCTGCGGCATGGTTTTTTGCCCAGCATTTAATAACAGTCCTGAGTGATTTAATCTTAGCCTCCCAGATATAATGGGGCGATCCTATTACTTCTTTTGCCCACTGTTCCTTAATCAGATTTCGAAATTCTTCTTTGCTGTCCCATGCCTTGTTGTATTTGAAGGGGAGAGGCCCCAGGTTCTTCCCTTTGTCTAAAATCAAGGCCACAGGTTTATGATCTGAAATGAAACCATGGATGATTTTGCTTTGGATATTTGAAAATCTTGCCACTGTTCTGTCCTGAACGAGAATTCGATCAAGTCGCTCCTTTATGTTGTTATTGCCAGTCCTCTTATTGCTCCAGGTGAATCTCCCGTTGTGCGGGGGGATATCCACTAGGTTATGGATTTGGATTATTGCTTCTAGAGAGTCTCTTGAAGGGTCAGCATAGTAGTTTCCTCCCAATTTCTCATCTGCATTCCTTATAAGGTTTAGATCACCTCCAAGGAAAATGTTCCTTCCTTGAACTGTCATAAGGTCTGAAGTTATTGAATCCCAGCATGCGGCTTTGTCCCTATAATGGTTAGGGGCATAAATGTTGTATATTGAGTATTCCTCTTTTGAGGCTTTATTTTGTATATCTGTTCTGACCCACCAGCTATAAGACTTTTGCTCTTTGAGATCCCATTTGCTTTTATCCCATAGTGTTCCTATGCCTCCTGAGGCTCCAGCTGCACTTATTGCTATACCTGCATATCTTTTGCTTTTTTTTATATGACTTTGAAATTCTTGTTCCGTGATTTTGGTCTCCTGTAGTAGGAGAAGGTCTGAAAGTTCAGATTTGAGTAGGTCCCGGACTGCATTTGTTTTTAGGGAGGAGCCCATCCCCCTACAATTCCAGGAGACCAAAATCATCATTTACCATGCTTGGTGTTTGCCTCGCTTTTCTCTTTCATTTTTTCTCCGCTTCCTTTTGTTTTGTCTAGGAATGTATCCATTGGTTGCTGCATTCCGGTGGCCATTTCTTTTGCAGCGTTTTCATCTCTAATCTCTTTGTTGGACTTCCTTCCAACTTTTCTGGGGGGATCTGTGGAGAGGTTGTTTTCCTTTGATTTGTTTCTGGTTAAGATTCTTTCCACTGTTGGGGGAGGAGAGGACTGGGGGAGGGTTTCAGGGGCAGAGATAACGATCCCACGGGGGGAAGGGGGGGGGGAAGGGGGGTCTTCCGTGGACAGGGTTTCAAAGGGGTTGGAGGAGGAGGGAAAAGAAGGGCCGGATCCGGAGGGATGGGAAGGATGGGAGGAGTTTTCAGGGGGATCCTTTGAGCTTGGGCCTGGAGGAGGATTTGATTTTTTCTTTTTGACGTGCTCCCAGACTCCCTCGGGGGTTTCTACATTGCTTTCAGGAACATTTGTTTTAGATTTGCTACATCTATTAGCGAAGTGCCCATATTCATGACATACCTTGCACTTGAAGGGTAGTTGCTCGTAGTCCACTTGCTGAATGTGCGTCCATTGATCAACTTTAAGTTTGATTGCTTCCGGCAGGCCTTTCCCCAGATCTACTTCGACACATATCCTCGCGCATGCATGCATGTTTTCTTTCGGTTCTGATCTGTCAATATATTTGCCAACTGCGTTCCCTATGGCTTTGACAGACTCATCCCCCCAGCAGTGAAGCGGCAAGTGGGGCAGACGAACCCAGACGGGAACAGCATTGGGGACATCCATTTTTGGATCAAAGTCTGGAGTCCATCTATTTAAATAGAGACCCCGGGAGTCCATGAAATAGGGGCCGTTCATGAAGATGGGATTCCTGTCTTCCGTTGTTTCGAAAAGAAAGGTGTAAAATCCTCTGCGACAAAACCTGACTGCTATTTTCCCTTGCACCATCGAGTTCCAGTTTCTCTCGACCCATCTCTGGACTGATCTTGGGGAGGGCCACAGTCCTGTGAACTGGCCGACCAGGCCTCTTTCTGCTAAGGAAATTGCTGCTCTCCTTGGAAGGGAGGGAGGTAGAGCTACTTCTGGTATTTCGTCTAGCTTCTTCATGAACTTGGAGGCTGTTGGACGGATTTTCCCGGCTGCGCTCCTAGGAATAAGGGAGGCAAACAGCTTCTCGAAGTCTTCTGGATCCTGAGGCGGGGGATCCATTTTTGCCATATGAGCATGCGATGGGGAAAGGCAGAAGGCCCAGGATCGGAGATGGGGAGGTCAGCAGGGGATGGAAGCGGGCCTAGCAGCCACGCTGCCAGGCGCAGGGGCGTGGGAGCGAAGTCAGAGGGTCTAGGTCATGCGCTGCAGTGATTGCCAGAGCTCAGTTCCCTAGTCTCGTTTTTTTTTTTGTGCCTTTATATTATTATTGTTAGGTCGGCTTGGTTATATTGTGACCCCTTAGACTCCTATATATAGAAAGGAGGTTTTTTCATTTGAATCATCCAAGAATTGTTCTTTTGTGTAATGTAAAGGAGGTTGCCCTCGAAGAGGCTGAATTCTAAGGCATTCAACTATCTTTTCTATCTTTTTGTGAGTTGGTTTCATAACATTTGGTATCAAAGCTTTGGATTCTAGGGTTTTGTTGCTCCAAATAGGTCATCATGGCATTTTCGCTATAACATTTTTTCTGCTATGTTTTAGAAGTGAAAAAGAAACCCATTTGAGATGAAATCGCACTGAACCTCCAGTCCAAATTTCAGAGCTTTTCACGCTATATTTTCTAAGATATGATCTAAGGTAGTTGGTATTTTTGTAGACTCCTGAATTACATTCCAAACATGTGACTTGGGGAAAATCGCCATAAATTTCTCTCTAAGCATCAGATTGAAATTTTGTAAGAAGGTATAGAAAGAGGATGGACTTTAGTTTCTTGTATATATTTTTCAGAGCTAAAGTTCGAAACAGTGACACGTGGCACTTCATACAAGTTTTCTCTTCTAGAGAGGTCTATAATAAGGTCATCTTGGGATATTATGCATAACTCTTCCTTGGAGAATCCAATTTGGATCAGACTGGTGGCATTGCAAAGAGGACGAAGAGGGCTACTACAGGTCACAATTTCATAACTGGATGATTTGAAATTACAGAGATACATCAGATTCAATATCAAGCTCCTACAAAGTGAAGAAAGGCGTGTAGGTTTTTTTTTTTAATTTTTGCGTAAGCTTGGTTTGAAAAATTAGTTTGAATGAACTAAAAGGGCATAGTAAAGCATTATTATTGGTAATTGATGCCCTGAGGAAAGAAAATGCAAACACCTAGTAAGCAACCTGAAAGCTCTAGCATGACTCATGAAGAAGAGGAAGAAATGCAACATGATATATCAAAACTACGAGACCAAGTGCAACAAGTGTCACTTGCACAAAAAGTAACAAAATCTAATATGGATGGCATGGAAGCTAAGATGAATGGCATGGACACTAAGATGAATGGCATGGACGCTAAAATGGATGGCATGGATGATAAGATGGAAGAATTGAAGATAAATTTGAATAAGTTGCTACAAGAAATGGTCACTAATGGTGAAAGGGTAGTAAAGGAAACTCATGATGAGAAAAAAAGAAATGTTAATCATGATTCCATAGACTCTAATGTTGGATCGAAGACCCACCATATTCCAAAAATCGATATGAGGAAGTTTGATGGCAAGGATCCCGCAACATGGATATTATAGATGGAGCAATTTTTCAATCTCAATAATGTGAAAAACACACAAAAGGTACGTATTGCAACTTTATATTTGGAACCAAATCAGTTTGTATGGTATCAATGGCTTTGCTCTCATAAACAAAGTATCACTTGGGCAATTTTTACGGAAGAATTGACAGCACATTATGAGGATACAAAAAGAAACACTTTTTTTAGCCAATTGATAAGTCTGAAACAAAAGGGTTCATTAATGGAGCACATTGAGTATTTCCAAAAATTGAACATAAGGGTAAAAAATATTCCAGAGGAGCACAAGATTGATGTGTTCATAGGGACATTAAAGGATAATATCCAACATGATGTTCGCCTTTGGTAACCTGATTCATTAAAGAAGGCATTTAGGTTAGCAAGAAAAATGGAAAGCAAAATTATGGCAACCAGGAAGCATACCACTCACAACTATAAAGATGGAAGTGTTGTTACCCCTAGCCTTCCACAACCTATAAGGTTGACACCACAACAATTGGAAGAAAAAAGAGCAAAAGGGCTTTGTTACAGTTGTGATAACAAATACACTAAAGGTCATAAGTGTGCTAAGAAGAAATTATTCTACATAGATTGTGAAGAGGAAGAAGAAAAGGAGCAAGAAAGGTCAAAAGAAGAGGATATACTCCAATAACAAAGCCTAGATAAAGAAGAAATGAATCCAACCATATCTTGTAATGCATTAGCTGGAATTACCACTCCTCAAACCATCAAGATAGAAGGAAAAATCAAGAAGAAAAAGGTAATAGTGTTGATTGATTAAGGAAGTACCCATAATTTTATTCATTGTAAGATAGCAAAAGAATTGAATTGCTTCCTATATCTAGCACCAGAGTGTCAAGTGATGGTTGCAAATGGAGGAATGATAAATTTCTCTAGAAAGTGCCATAATATCAAGCTATCCATGGGAGAATATGTATTGAAAAGCCCAATGCTTTCCATTCCAATGTGAGGTGCTCATGTTGTACTAGGAGTCCAATGGCTACAATCCTTGGGTACAATAGCTTTTAACTTTCAAGAGCCTTTCATGAAATTTTATGCAGAAGGAAAGGAAGTTGAATTAAGGGGTATTGCAAGGAAACCGAGAAATATAATAAGCTCTAATGGTGTTATCGGGAAAACTAGTGTCCATTTAGAGCTAATAGTTCCACTAAGACGGGTAGCTATCTTAGAAACAAACAAACTAAAGTCACTTGTGTTTTCCTTTATGAGAGATAGATGAGAGAGAAGTAGAGAGTGCCAACCTCAGTCTTTCACTAGTCTCCTTGCTTGTTTCCTCTCTGCCTTAATAGAGCTTTCGCCACTCCTTTCTCACTTGTCCCGCTTCAAAGAACACCTGTAGAGTCAAAGCAGCAAAATACCATCAAAGCATAGAGATCTATAACCATAAACAATGTAGGATTAGATGTACATTAACCATATAAATGCATATACAAATACAAGATTTAGAGATATATAAGCATATGGAGGAAAACTCAAATAGATTTATTGATAGAAGTAGTAGAAGGGAGGATTACAACCAAGCTGTCTGATCCAGAATCATCCTCCCAGCATGAAAGCCCTCTTCACCTCATACAAAGAAAGATCAGCCAACAATGTCTTCAAAGAGAAACCAACAACACTTCCTTGCAAATTACAAAATTCCAGCCTCTGGATCTCTAGGATGAAGGATCCATATATAGATGTTTAGAGGAGAGTGAGTCAGCTTCTGGGATTTTGATTAGTGTCATTTCACTCATAGTTCTTGGTTCCACTTGGAGATTTTATATCTCTTACTCACCCCTGGGTGAATTCAGAGAGGCAAGTGTCATATGAGCAGTTTCTAGAAGATTCTCTAGGTTTCCACTAGCAAATTGCTTTTGCCATTTGTCTGCTCTCATTCATTGCACTCTACAAAAGGGATTTGTAGTATGCATCACACCTCTTGTGTGTAATAGGTGAGATGCATCGCACCCTATGCATGGAGCAGTCTGTATGGTCCAGTTTTGACCAGTTCTGAGTAGTTTTTCATGGAGAAATTCTGGGAGATGATGTAATCAGTTGACCTTGTTCCTTTAGGATATGAAACAACACTTTTAGGGGTTTAGAAGCCCTTGGTTTATGGACATATGTGATTGAGGTTGTAGTGCCCAAATATGTCTATAACAGTTGCCCCCTAAAGCATGAGGTCGTAAATCTTTTGATGTCAGGTGAAATGCTTTATAATGAGGATCCGAGGTTTTTCGAACTGGAAGGTGACCTGTAATAAGATACAATACAATACATTATCTTCATAATATTTTCATGATCTAGCTGATGCGGGCATTCCCATGCTAAAATTTATAAATTCATATTCATGTACATAAGACAGACAATCATCTGTGTGGCAAACTGATGATTCTGGTAGAGCCATCATCCTTTAGTTTGGATGATTATCTGTGCAGTTGTGATGTACATTTGATGTCTTTATTTTCCTGAATATATCGCAGCCTGGATGGATGAAACTAGATCCGGGGTCTTCAAACTCGTTCAATCTTCGCCCGAAGTACAAGTCGATCCATGTGAAAAGATGTTCTGATGTTGAACTTGGAAAGACATTGCCTGATTACCAGTCAATGACGTAAGCTGTTAACAGGCACGAGAGGAATCACCGATAATGATGATGACCCTCAAGGTATTGCAATACAATTCAAGTGGTGTGAATACATGAGTTGATGTCGAACACCACATAAAATCTTTTGGTCGAAGGCCATTGATGTAAACCTGTCACTGGAAGTGAGAAACTTGCCATTGAGGCATGCAAGCTTCAAAATACTGAAAGGGTTGTTCCTAAGTCAACTTCTTGGATAATGAGCTGATGTCGACAAGAATGACCCATCGTAGGAGGGCCTTAATGAGTCCCACATCTACAACACGGAATGGAGCAAATGATTTTGTGGAGGTGAAAACGATATGATGATATAAGGTTTAGGGTGGCGGTCATGAAAAATGGAGAGTGAAGGTATTGCAGTAGATGAGACGTTAGCTAGGTTTGTGAATTCTCTGAGAAACTTCTCTTGAACATACCGTGACACTGAAATGGATTGGTAGCATTAACCCCAAGGTGGATGGTATGGTGGACCAATGGTGATATGACCGGTGAACAGAATAACCCAACCCGACTCAATCATGGTGACGGAGTGAAAGTGTCATGTTCAAGAGTGATCTGCTACCAATGAAGCTATTCAAGTTTTCTTCCCTTTTTCCCCAGTCATTACTAACCAGTACCTCTTTATTTTTGTCAAGCTTGAGGAGGATGACATATGCTTGTTTTATAATTTTCCCTTCGGGCAAACCTGTCGCTATGTTTTAACGAGCCTACCGATAGTGAAACTCACTCTTTTCTGCATGGACAAGTTTGTCACTATTGTTTTAACGAGTTTAATGACAAATATAACTTGGTCCTTTTCAATTTTAGAGAGTCTAAAAGGGACAGAAAGGCAACTCTAGTGGTCCTTTTTCGTAATGTAATCCCTTAAGTCCAAAAAAGTGTAAAATAATATGAAAGGGATGAATTTTCGATAATTTTAATGAGACGAACAAGACAAGCACTCGATCTTTTTATGTAATAACCCCACAGATCCAAAAAGATTAAAAACTAGAGGAGGGATGGCACTTCTGATCAATTTAATGAGCTGGAGAGGCCAATTGCTCAACAATACTTTCATATTTTACGAGTCAGATTTAAAGAGCTTAAAGGAGACTCGTTTTTTGAGGAGCGAGTGATGTTTCTGGATAGAAAATGGTTTCATGTAAGGTTTGGAACTTTTAAATCACGGTAGTTTAAAGACGGTGGCTAATAGAATCACTCGTCGCAGCTGTTCCTCAAAAGGGTAAACAATCAAATGGAGGCATATGATCGGCTAAAAAAGAGTGGAAGTGATGGTATGAACATCAACAAGGTTCAAAAGCTGATAATTATGCAATTGCAATGGTTATTTACGCAAGGTGGGGTTCATTTTTTAATGAGCTTAAACTCTATGGGAACACTTGCTCATTGCTTATTTTTTGACGAGCTTGAACTTCACGTAAAACTGCTCATGGCAAGGTTTATTTTTTAACGAGCTTGAACTTTGCGTAAAACTGCTCATTCCAGTCGTATAACAAGGATGTATCATCAGTAGATTCATTTTTTAGGGAGCTTTTCCCATGTGCAACTTTACTCTGAAGCCTTTCGTAATGCAAGCTAGGAACGACCAACCTACAAGTTTAAACAGTTAAGAGCCTACAAACTAAGAAAATAAATGGTCTCTTTTCACTTGCATGCCAAAGGGTTTGCATGCCCCCAGGTATAAAGTATAGTTTCTAGGTCACCATATGGAAGTTCTTGCATTAATGAGGTTGTTCCATTTGCGTCGCAGACGAAACACTTCCTTGGTGATGTCCATCGAAATGGACAAATGTGACTGTTGTCAGTCCCAATCACATAACCTTTAACGAGGGAATCTTTTTCTAGTGCAAATACATTTTCCTAAACAGATAGGGGTATCAGACTAGTCATATTCCTATGTGGAAAACTACCTTAGATATGAGGTTTTCCTGCCAAAGTAGACCAAGGGCGCATGCCTCCTGGGTTTCAGTCACAATCATTGAATCACTCGCGATCATCAGGTGGATGGATTGGAGATTGATTAGACATTCCTTGTGTAAAAAGACCAGTTAGGGATGGCATTTGAATAGTAGCTATGTTTGAACCAGGGAATGAAAGCTGGTCAACTAGGTGGACCACTTTGCCTTCATGTGGAAAACACATCACTCGAAAGAGTGAGGAAACAATAGCTCCCATGCTATGAATGTAGTCATGCCCAAGGAATAGATTGTAATCTAGAGGTCCTTGGATGACCATCATGTTTAGATGAATGTTTTCCTTCTCAAAGTTATAGGCAAATTTGGAAGGATCCCTAACGGGATTGGTTCCTTTGTTGAAGCCTGTCAGATTTCGAATCTCAGGCAGAAGCGATGGCGAACCAAGTTCTTTCTAAGAAGTTGAGGAAATGTTACTCATATAAGCCCCTTCATTTATAATAGTACCAACCATGATCATTCTGTAATCTTGTACTATGATTCGTAATGGTACATTAGATGGTAGGTGAGGTTTGCCTAGTAGATTCCAATCGAAGGAAACGACTAGATTGCTTGGAGGTGGGACCGAATAAACGGCAGGATAAATCTCTGACGAACTTCCTTCCTACGGTAAAGGAATGGGTAGATTGCCCCCATGTTCAACAAATTCTATGTTTACGAAGAAAATTTGAACGATGTCGTTCTCATTCTCTTTAGTGACAGTATCATCTGAAGATGGAGCCTCTGAAGACAAGATTGGGTCAACTGCCATCTCAACCTGTTGACTTTGGTCCAATGTGGACTTAGAGGGTTTATCTTCAATGATAGGTGCTTCGACTGACAAAAAAGGTGTGTCAGTCAGATTTTCAACTAGCGATGGACTTGGTAAGAGTTTTTTGTATTCAAGAGGAAGTCACTGCGGTGAAGCAAGATGGTATCCAAGACTCTCTTAGTTTCATTTAGGAAGGGACAACGGTGGAGGGCATGATCACATTCACATAGTCTACAAGGAAATTTGGATCTTCCGTTTTGTCCATTGACTTCATTTTCACTAGTTGACAATGTGCTCTCAACATGATCGTCAACGGTTGAAGACACTGGATTGTGCAAGTGGGGAGACCAATCCCTCAAGATCCATGGGATGTAGGGACAATATTGATGATAGTGGTGTCCCTTGCAAATGACACATGGAGATTTAGGCTTGGAAGGTGGAGTGCAAGGATTTTCACCAGATGATGCACGGTTTCCCCCTTTCATCATTGGATTCTTCTTCTTCTTCTCCTTCCCTTTCTTATTCTTCTCAGTTACTTGGTTTTTAGTGTAACTAGCTTCACCAAGTCAAGAGGAAGAAGGAGAGGGAGAAACAAACGAAGTAGAAGGTGGGGGAGCAACTTCATCTGGTTTCTGATTCGATTGCTGAGGAATTGCAGTGTTTTGAACAATAGAGGTCGAGAAAAGCCATACTGGCAGGCCAATTGTGAGTCCTAGAAGGGACAATGTAGCCATATGTGGAGCACCAACATCCCCCCAAGAGGAGAAAGGACTAGGATTTCCCCCAAGGGGAAATCCTTGATTGGTAGACTCCATTTTCTCAACCTAAAGACCAATGAGGGAATAGTGACATTATTCCGATTAAAATAAATTTTATGATGCTTTGACACAACTTTCTTTTTCAATTTTTAAGAGTCGAGAAAAAGCTAAAGATGACTCTAGTTGCCTTTGATTTTTAATGAGCCTGAAGTGACAAGTGCTCAGATGGACCTTTCCTTTTAAGGAGTCTAAAAAGGAACGAAAGTGACTACTCTGGAAATCTAGACAGAGGGGATTACCAAACCAATTGTAAAACTGTAGAATATTTTTTACGGTACGACAGTCAATCTTCCCGAATGCTGTGTTCAGTGCATTGCGATCAATAGGACGGCAGACAAGGATTCCTAAGGATAAAGGATGTAGCCTATTGTGGTCTCCCAATATATACTCAATGGCACGTGGGAGCACAAGTCCGTACTGGCACTTGTCGTCTCAAAGAGGAGGAATCACCCAACCTACATTGAAAGCGATTGTTACTAGGCTTTACAATGTCGGAATACATCTCTAGCCTAGACTTCTAAATGTTGTGCGTTAGGTTCCAAAGTGTTTTTATGTTCATTGAAGTTTATTTTACATTTGATCTTTCTTAAGAAGTTTTCCTTTAAGGTTCACCGCGTGATGTAGATATACAATTCCTAAATATGCAATCTAAGATGATAAATAGTCATTTACTTTCTTTTTGCAATGAAAATCCTAGCTACTAAGGAAAGAGAAATGAAATTCTTTCAACGTAGAACAGAGAGCACACACTAGATGCACTTTTCCTAAATCAACTTCAGCATGCAGTCTTAATGCAAATGCACATGCATGTATTGTTTTTCAGTTTCCTTAATGTGAGAATGACAAAAAGAAAACTAAGTATAGATATGAAATATCTTCTTTCAAAGCGACAGTACTAACAATTTTCTTTTCAAAAAATGAAAGTAAGGTCAAGACGACACTTTGCGATTTTGAATTTAAACTGCTTTCGACACTTGAAATACTATTAATTCAAATCAAATACAATGGAAAAAGTGTAATCAACTATCTAAAAGAGGAATGCTTTGTGACACTCTTTTTCTTGACTGAAAACGACACTTGCGACACTTTCAAATCAAAAAATGACAGTTTGATTAAGCTACTATTTGCAAAGGAGAACTATAAATGATGAAAAATACATAAAAAACATTCACAATTCCTTTTGATGGAGGCTGAATAATGCAAAGGAAGATGGTTTCAATAGAGATATACTGATGATAGACAGTGAAATCACTAAATAAAGCTGAAAACAATGAAGAAAAAAACCAAAATCTAGAGGTAGAAAGAGTCTTAGACAATCATTGCACCTGTAACACAGGGAAACAGGGATGCATCTCACCTGCAACACATGGGAGGTGCGATGTATCTAGGTTGCCAAGAAGAGACAGTGCAATGGTCCAGGGACTAGACTGTGATTGGTTTTCACTCACAATTTGCAGCTAAGTTTAGGGATTTAGGCTGAGATAATGATTGTCAGTAAACACAAAGTATAGGGGCTGATCTAATGAGGTTATTTGAGCTACCACCAAGGCACTTAGGATGTTCGCAAGCTAGATGTTTAGTTCAAAAACCAACCCAGAGATTGACTGAAGCAGCGTTAATCTACTTTGTAGTTGCATAGCAAAAGCAGTTCGAAGGCTAGCTGGCTTAACTTTAGGCTCCGTCTGTGGTTTATAAAGCAAACAATAGTAACAAAAAAAACAAACTATTCACTCCCCAGTGGAGTCGCCATTTTGTTATCGAGAAAACTAGTGTCCATTCAGAGCTGCTAGTCCCACTAAGATGGGTAGCTATCTTAGAAACAAACAAACTAAAGTCACTTGCATTTTCCTTCATGAGAGATAGATGAGAGAGAAGCAGAGAGTACCAACCTTAGTCTTTAGCTAGTCTCCTTGCTTGTTTCCTCTCTCCCTTGCTAGAGCTTTCGCCACTCCTTTCTCACTTGTCCCACTTCAAAGAACACCTGTAGAGTGAAAGAAGCAAAATACCATCAAAGCATAGAGATCTATAACCATAAACAATATAGGATCAGATGTACATTAACCATATAAATGCATATACAAATACAAGATTCAGAGATATACAAGCATATGGAGGAAAACTCAAATAGCTTTATTGATAAAAGTAGTAGAAGAGAGGATTACAACCAAACTGTCTGATCCAACATCATCCTCCCAACATGAAAGCCCTCTTCACCTCATACAAAGCAAGATCACCCAACAATGTCTTCAAAGAGAAAACAACAACACTTCCTTGCAAATTAGAAAATTCCAGCCTTTGGATCTCTAGGATGAGGGATCCATATATAGATGTTTAGAGGAGAGTGAGTCAGCTTCTGGGATTTTGATTGGTGTCATTTCACTAATAGTTCTTGGTTCCACTTGGAGATTTCAGATCTCTTACTCATCCCTAGGCGAATTCAAAGAGGCAAGTGTCATATGAGCAGTTTCTAGAAGATTCTCTAGGTTTCCACCTAGCAAACGGCTTCTACCATTTGTCTGATTTTACTCATCACACCCTACAGAAGGGATTTCTAGTATGCATCACATCCCCCGTGTGTAATAGGTGAGATGCATCGCACCCTATGCATGGAGCAGTCTGTATGGTCCAGTTTTGACAAGTTCTGAGTAGTTTTTCATGGAGAACTTCTAGGAGATGATGTAATCAGTTGGCCTTGTTCCTTTAGGGTATGAAATAACATTTTTAGGGGTTTAGAAGCCCTTGGATTATGGACATATGTGATTGGGGTTGTAGTTCCGAAATATGTCTATAACAAATGGTATGAAAAAGCTTCTAAAAAAGGAACAATGAGGTGTAATTGCACAATTATGTTTGCTAGATGTTTCCACATAGAAATCATCTATGTCTCCATATCTCCAAAAAGTCTTGGACAATCATTCCAAGGTATTTGAGACTCCCAAAGGTCTCCCACCTATTCGTGATCATGATCATGCTATTCATTTGATTCCAAGAAGTGTTACTCCAAACATTAGACCGTATAGATATCCCTATGCCCAAAAGAGTGTAATTGAACGTATGGTTGTAGACATGCTTGAGGCTAGTATAATTCAACATAGCCAAAGTTCTTTCTCTGCTCCAGTAGTATTGGTGCACAAGAAGGATGGATCATGGCACATGTGTCCAGATTATAGGGAGCTCAACAAGCTCACTATTAAAGATAAGTTTCCCATTCCTGTCATTGATGAATTATTGGATGAATTGCATGGATCAATTTACTTCACCAAGTTAGATCTTCGTTCTGGATATCATCAAATCAGAATGAAGACTCAAGACATTCCGAAAACAACATTTAGAACTCATGAGGGTCACTATGAGTTTTTGGTCATGCCTTTTGGCCTTACCAATGCACCTTCTACATTTCAAAGTTTGATGAATTCCATTTTCAAACCCTTAGAAAATTTGTGATAGTATTTTTTGATGATATACTAATCTACAACAAGTATTAGAAGGATCATGATGAACACATTGACAGGGTGCTACAACTATTGGAGGAGAAACAATTATATGCAAAGGGATCCAAATGTTTCTTTGGAGTACAAGAGGTGGAATATCTGGGTCATATTGTATCTCATAAAGGAGTTAAGGTAGACCCTAGCAAAATTAAAGCCATTAAGGAATGGGAAATCCCCACATCCATAAAGCATTTGCGAGGATTTCTCGGGTTGATAGATATTATTGCAAGTTTGTTAAGAATTATGGGAAAATAGAAACACCTCTAACAACATTGTTGAAGAAAGATGCATTTTCATGGACTCCAAAAGCAACAAATGCCTTCAAATATCTTAAAGAGGCATTGTGCCAAGCACTAATCTTAGCTACACTAGACTTCACAAAAACCTTTATTATGGAATTTGATGCTTCCAGAAATGGAATTGGTGCTGTTTTAATGCAAGATGAAAGACCCATTGCTTTCGAAAGTCATCCAATCAAGGGAAAGTATTTACACAAAGCTATTTATGAGAAGGAAATGTTGGCAATACTACATGCACTTAAGAAATGGCGACCCTACCTAATGGGAAGACACTTCAAGGTAAAAATGGATCATGATAGCCTTAAATACTTTTTAGAACAAACATTATCCTCTAAAGAACAAAAAAAATGGGTCACAAAGATGTTGGGTTATGACTTTGAAATCATATACAAAAAAGGGAAGCAAAATGTTGTGGCAGATGCACTGTCAAGAAAGGATGAGGATGTGGAAGCATTGTTGTGCGCCATTTCTATTATCCAACTAGATTGGATAAACGAAGCAAGGAAGGAATGGAAGAATGACGAAGAAGTGTGGGAACTTATTCGAAAGTTACAACAAGATTCCAGTACATCTGATACATTTAGCTGGAAAATGATTTATACCTCTGTAAGAATTCCCAACTCAAACAAAAGATTCTTATGGAATTGCATGCTTCTCCCTTAGGAGGGCACTCAGGATTTTTAAAAACTTACCACAGGGTTAAGAAGGAATTTTTTTTGGGATGGCCTTAAATTAGATATTCAAAAGTTTGTGGCGGAATGTTTGGTATGCCAACAAAATAAAGCTGAAACAATTAAGGCACCAGGTCTATTACAACCTTTATCCATTCCAAGCCAATGTTGGGAGGAGGTTTCAATGGATTTTATCACAGGTTTACCCAAGTCTAAGGGAAAGAGTGTCATCATGGTGGTAGTTGACAGACTTACCAAGTATGCACACTTTTGTGCATTATCACATCCATTTAAAGCCAATACAGTTTCTACATCATTTATGGAAACAATTCAAAAGCTACATGGAAACCCAAAGATTATTGTAAGTGACAAAGATCCCATTTTTATAGGAAATTTTTGGACAGAATTATTTTCTTGTCTTGGTACTCAGTTAGCTCATAGCTCATCTTATCATCCTCAATCTGATGGGCAAACGGAGATAGTAAGCAAATGTTTGGAAGTATATCTTCGTTGCTTTGTATCTGATAAACAGACACAATGGGTCAAATGGTTGCCTCTAGCTGGATGGTGGTATAACACTTCCTTCCATACTGCAACAAAAATGACCCCATTTATGGCACTTTATGGATATTAGCCACCATCCATCACATCATATTTAAGAGAAAACTATAAGGTTCAAGCAGTGGAACATGACATCGAGCATCAACAACAAGTTCTCCAACTCTTAAAGGATAACCTCATGTTGGCGCAAAATATAATGAAACAACAGGCATATCAACATCGTAGTGAAAGAAGTTTTGATATAGGTGATTGGGTATTCCTATGGCTACAACCATATAAAAAAATGTCCCACAAGCAAGCTAAGAAGGATAACAAATTACCACCAAACTATTATGGTCCGTACAAGGTGTTGCAAAAGATTGCTACTATGGCATACAAATTAGAGCTTCCTGCAGATTCCCTAATGCACCCAATTTTCCATATTTCATGTTTAAAGAAGGTTATAGATGACAAGCTCCCAGTTGAAACAATATTTCCAGAACTTGATTAGGAAGGAAAAATTATATTGGAACCGGAAGTAGTCATAGAAACAAGAACTCAACAACTATGAAATCGATCCATTTCAAAGTATCTCATCAAGTGGAAGAACTTATTCGCTGAATATTCCACATGGGAGGATGAGAATTTTATATAGAAACATCCAGAACTACTCAAGCGTTGAGGACAATACTTTTTTGAAGGAGAGGGGCATGTTAGGTCCCTATAATACTAGTGATTCCCCCATTAATATTGTAGTTGTATCCCTTATTAATATTGTTGTGCCCCTATTGTCCCCATATTGTTATTATTGTGCCCCATAGAATCCCTCTATTGTTATTTTTGTGCCTTTATATTATTATTGTTAGTTCAGCTTGGTTATATTGTGACCCCTTAGACTCCTATATATAGAAAGGAGGTTTTGTCATTTGAATTATCAAAGAATTGTTCTTTTGTGTAATGTAAAGGAGGTTGCCCCCTCGAAGAGGCTGAATTCTAAGGCGTTCAACTATCTTTTCTATCTTTTTGTGAGCTAGTATCATAACAAAATTGATTAATAAGGTTTAGGACTCTTTGAAGCTAGCTAATCCCTCTTGGCTATGGCCTAAGATTAACATATACCAACATTCATACAATTTACACTGAAAAAGTAGAACACAGTTCCTTAATAAATTACACAGTCTTACACTTTAAACAAAACTAAAAAAAATAATTCCTCAATAGATTACACACTGCATAACCATTCAAACACAACCAGAAAGAAAAATAATTACTCAAAATAGTTGTCCTACTTATTTGTTTCTCATGTAATCGAGTTTGCCACAAAATTACAGGGCATAGAATTATCCTCCCAACCATTGAGAATCAATACACTCTACTGAGACTCTCCCCAAGATAGCTTCATATCTAGAACAACTTTAGAACATAGACCCTAATAGGTCCAACCCAAAACTTCTCTAATCCAAAATAGATTCACTCTCGGGTTTTAAACTGAACTCACAACCTTCAGTTGGAATTCCACTCAAATTCCTTGTTTTGGTAGTGTCTTACCTCCCTCCACAACGTCTTGTGAGAGGTATTAAGTTTGGAGTATGTCTCCTCTTCAAGGTTGCCTCTAGTTTCTCTCCCCTCTTCACTCCCTTTTACCAAATTGAGATAGTTTATCTCTAGGGGGAGGAGTTTTGGTGGGAAACCGCCTCTGCTTGCAATTGTCAGTTTTGGCGGGAAACTGCCTCTACTTGTAATTGACTTTCAACTATTTTGGAATATGAAACTCTCTGTTGACACCTAATCATAGGGATTGGGTGAACAATTGTAATTAGTGTAAATAAATAATAGAGGAAATGGAGAGTCATTGTGAGATGAAACTAAACAATCACTCTCTCTTGTATATAATAATGAACTACCTAAACGAATAATACAATCTCATGTTTGAGGAGCTACCTCCTAGCCTAACATGGTATGAGAGCCAACTCTATTTTTAGCATTCCTGCCCTTGTAACTCCATCCTACCTATACTTTGCCTATTTTGCAGAACTAACATCGCTACCTTACCCTGAAGCCTGAACCCATCTTACCTACACCATTAGATGCATTTTCCATTCCACCAGCATGTGTCGAGTCTCCAATCTCAGTTGTGTTTTCTATTGTGCTTGGAGTAGTCCTAGAGGGTGTTCTCCACACACAGTGCTTGGCCTCCAGGTCTCCATACCATTGTGCTCAAACTCCAGTAGGCCTCCATGCCTTTGCGTTAAATATGATGAAGAATGTGCACTAGCGACCACTCTTCCTGCGAACATTTCAACTTCCATAGGCCCTTCGGTTGTCCCTGGTTCGAGTCCTGTACAGAAACGTGATGAGCGATGAAGTGGAAGCGTGGTGATACCTCTAGTACGATACGTTGTTCCACATGCTATCTTTCTTCCAGGAGTTAAATATTCCCACAAAGATTAGCAAGGGTATTGTTGAAATTATAACACTTGTGGAGCATATTAAGAAGGAATACAAGATCGGTTCTTCTAAGGTAGCTTTGCTTGCGAAGCTTGGCATTAGGACATTTTCGTATGGATTGGTTGTGAAGACTGTATATGACAATGGATTGGTATTTGATCCTGAGGTTCATGATCTCATAGAGGATGATTTAATAGAGAAATTTGCTGCTGACATTTCTACCGTGACAGCTCTTTCTCTGGATAGAGAAATTTCAGCCTCTCCACATACGACCCCTTCTCCTCCAGTAAGGTCTCCTCCATACGACCCCTCCTCCATATATGTTCCTCCTACAACGCGGCCTCTCCACATATGACCTCTCCTCACTATTATATATCCGCTGCCTATGTTGAATGCCCTCCGCCAGATACACCCTCCCCCATTAATATCTTCCCATATAACACCTCCCCCATATACCAACCTTTAAAAAAAATGCCCTTACTGCATTTTTTTAAAATCACCAGAACTGTTTAAAAAAAAAAAACCAACAGAAGTGCACTTTTTTATATATATTGGCAGCAGAAGTACATTTTTTTATAGTACACAGATTTTTAAAATGCATTCATTGATATCTATTGTGGGAGTGGTTCTCACCGGCAAGGAAAATTATCCTGAGTGGTCTCGGAAAATCAAACACACTCTCATTTTTAATGAGCTGTGGAAAGGAGTGTGTGTTGGAGACGAAGACAAATTGCCAGAACAACCTACCTCAGACAAGGAAATCACCATTTGGGAAAATAAGAACAACAAAGCATATGCATTGATTGCAGCAACAGTAAATGAAGAGGTGAGTCACCATATTTCACCATTTTCAAATGCTTTCGAAGCCTTACAAAAATTGAAGGAACTCTATGACTCACACTCTGCAATTGAGGTTTTTCAACTCATGATTAAATTTTTCACCCTTGAATTACAAAATGATGATCCTCTTGCTCTTGCATCAAAAGTAAAATATATTATGCATGATATCAAATTCACTAATGTTAAACTAGACATTCCTCTGATAACTTTTCTCAAGGCACTTTATCCCACTTACTCAAATTATCTTGAGTCATTGCAAGCAAATGGAAACCTCAAAGATATTACCTTTGACTCCCTTGTGAAAAAATTTGTTGAAAGGGAGAAATATTTTGGGAAGAAGACAACTCCTCAGTCTTCTGAAGAGGCTGTGTGTCTTTCACATAGAGAGAAGAATCTTGCTCAAGATTCTTCTAGAGGAAGAGGTGGTCAAAGAGGAAGAGGAAGAAATTTCAAAGGCAGGGGGGAAGACACTCTCAAGGATAAAAGTCAGATTTTCATTGCATGTGCTACAAAAGAGATGGATCACATGATGCATCCACATTAAAGTTGCCTTGGGACAGAATTGAGTAGGAAAGAAACCAACCCAAAGGTAAAACTAATGACAAAGAGAAAGGTAAAGCACCTGAATCTGCTCACTATGTTGTGGCACACTGTAATATTGGAGTAAATGAAGACTTATTTAATGCTTCACTTGCTTCTTGGAAAAATGATTAGTTGCTTGATTCAGGAGAAAATTGCTACATGACTTTTAGAAGAATTTTTTTTGAAGAATTTACTGAAAATGTTGATGGAGCACTATACTTTGCAGACAAATCAAAACTCAAGTCATTAGGGCTTGGTACAATCATTCTTAAATTGCCTGGTCTTCTAGACTTTCTTCTGCATCATGTTTTATATCTCCCACGTCAGAGGAGAAACTTGTTTTCCTTAGTCCAAATCCACCAGCAAGGACACTCCATTCATATGTTTGATGACAAGCTTGAGGTGAGAAAAGCATCAAATCACTCACTTGTCATGACAGGGATAGAAGAACAAAGGATTCTCAAGCTGCATGGTACCTCTACTCATGCAAAAAATTTCTCATACAATTCTCATTATGAAAAAAATACATTTCCATCAAGTTTATTATGGCATGCTAGATTTGGACGCTTGAACTATGACAACCTTTGCTTGTTGAAGAAAAATGGTGTTACTGGTTTGCCTACAATTCCTAGGAAACTTAAGAAATGTGATGCTTGCATTCTAGAAAATCATAGCAAACAGTCTTTTCATGATTCACATTCGAAAGCACATAGAAAACTTGAACTCATTCATTCAGATTTATGTTGTCCAATGCATGTTCCTTTTGCAAAGGGAAATAAATATATGATGACATTTATTGATGAATACACCAGAATGTGTTGGGTTTATTAATTGAAGAAAAAATTTGATGCTTTTCAAACATTCAAGAACTTTCATACATGGATTGAAGATGATGCAAAATCTCATATTGGCTCTATTCACACTGATAATGGAAAATAATACACTTCAAATGAATTTGAAAACTATCTTTGCCAACATGGGATCAAACATCAAACAACTGTTCCTTATAATCCCCAACAGAACAAAGTAGCTGAAATAATGAATAAGACAATCTTAAATATGGTGTGCTCCATGATGTTTTTCAAAAATGTAAAATTGATGTTTTGGGCTAATGTAGTTCTATGTGTTGTATATGTAAAGAATAGATGTCCATCTAATGCTATTAGAAACAAGACTCCTTATGAAATGTGGTATGGGAACATTCCTTTGGTAAAGTATCTCAGGGTCTTTGGTTCCACATGTTATGCCTTGATACCAAAGGTACATAGAAACAAACTTGGTACAAGAAGTCGTAAGTGTATCTTCATGAGGTATTCAAACACCTCCAAAGCATACCGTCTTTATGATGAAGTCAATAAAAATTTTGTTGTATCTAGAGATGTAATCTTTCTTGAATCATCCAAAACTCAAAATGTTGTTGAGCGACAACTTTATCGCTTGGATAGATTCGCAAATGCAAAATAATTTCAAGAATTGGATAATCAAATTCCACATCTTGAAGGGGGGATTCCTATACTAGATCAACCTGTGGAATATTCTTTTGAAGCACTCTCTCCCCCGAATGAAACTCCAACAGCAGATGATACTTTGAGTGATGTGATTGACAGAATTGGGAGACTCAATCTTGATTTAGTCCTAACTCAATCAACGGAGTAGCATGCACCATCTCGAAAAGTTCCCCAAAGTGGCTAACAAAGACACTTGAAAGCGTTCACCCTGATGAGGTTGGAAAGACAAGAACTAGAAATTCAACCCAACAAAATGGAGGTGATGTATATGAATCTGATTCACTTGTTGATATGGATGTTTTTTATGATTGTGAATTGAATTTGTCTACAAATTTTGAACCAACTTCCTTCAAAGAAGTTGCTTCTCATGATGAACGGAAAGTAGTAATGCAAAAGGAGTATGATTCCTTGATAAAGAATGGCACTTGGAAGCTAATTGATCCTCCATTGGGAACCAAACCAATTGGCTGCAAGTGGGTCTATAGGAACAAGTATAAAGATGATGGCTCACTTGAAAAGCACAAATCCAGGCTTGTGGAAAAAGGTTTTTCACAGAAGGAAGGGGTCAATTATGAGGAGACTTTTTTCTGCACAGAAAAATGGGCTACCATCCGGACACTCTTTTCCCTAGCAACTCAGAATGGTTGGAAAGTCCATCAAATGGATGTAAAAACTTCTTTCTTGAATGGAGATATAAAAGAGAATGTTTTAATGTCCCAGCCTGAAGGATTTTCTGTGAAAGGACATGAACATAAAGTATGCAAACTTGTGAAATCCTTGCATGGCCTCAAACAAGCACCGCGAGCCTGGTATGAAAAACTAACTGAGCATCTTCTAAAACTCAATTTCAAACATTATGATCTTGATGATGCAACTTTGTTTCTCAAGAAGGTTGGAAAAATAGTTGTATATCTTGTGGTATATGTAGATGATCTTTTGATGATAGGGAACAATGAGAGCTACATTGAATCCATAAAGAAGGAATTGAGGAAAGGTTTTGAAATGACTGATTTGGGCTATGTTCATTAATAGATTGGTATTGAAGTAACTCAGCATCTGAAGTCCATATTCCTTTCTCAAAAGAAGTACATTGGAGATTTGTTGAATAGGTTTGTCATGACTAGATGCAATCCTCTAATTACTCCAATGGAACAAAACTTAAAGCTCACATCCATTGAAGGAAAATAATTTGAGGATGCAACAAAGTATAGATAGCTTGTAGGAAGTCCTAACTACCTGACTACTACCAGACTAGAAATTTCATTTGTTGTTGGAATCCTCTCCAGGTTTATGCAAAAGCCTTGTGAGGGACATTGGTTTGCTGCAAAAAGAGTTCTAAAGTACTTGAAGGGAACTCAAGACTTTGGACTCAAGTATACATAGGTGGGCGACTTCAGCTTGATGGGATACTCTCATTCAGACTTCAATGGAGACAAAGAAACTGGGTTATCTACTTCAGGTTATTCTATGAGTCTTGGATTAGGAGTTGTCTCCTGGAGATCACACAAACAATTAGTTCCAACTGATTCCACAACATAGGCAAAATATGTGGCAGCAATTGAGGCAACAAAAGAAATTGTGTGGCTCATGAAAATTCTGGAAGATTTGTAGGTAAAACAAGTACAATCGACTCCACCCATGATTGGCAACACCTCGGGAATAGAGTTGGCCAAGAACCCAAAGTTCCATGATCGAACGAAACACATCAATACAAAATATCATATGATTTAACATCATGTTGAGGCAAAAACAATCCATCATCGTCATTGTTCCACTAATGAGCAGATTGCAGAGTTCTTCACTAAAGCGCTTGGAAGAGAAAAGCTTGAAAGATTTAGAATGATGCTTGGACTCACCAACATCCCTTCAGATTAAGGGGGGGAATGTTAACACCTAATCATAGGGATTGGGTGAACAACTATAATTAGTGTAAATAAATAATAGAGGAAATGGACAATCATCGGGAGATGAAACTAAACAGTCACTCCCTCTTGTATATAATAATGAACTACCTAAATGAATAATACAATCTCATTTTCGAGGTCTTACTTCCTAGCCTCACACAACCTTACAACATAATCTCTCATAATTTTATCGCTAAATATTTAATAACTTTATTAATAAAAGTTAAAACATTAATATTCATAAATTATTCATAACACACTTTTAACATGGTTCATAGTCTAGAAAGTAAAGTAAATAACAAAGTGACTTCAATATTTACACATTTACTTAAAAGTATTACACTAATATAATAATAATTACTCGTTATGATTCTTTGAATTAAATTTAAAAACATTATAATAATATTTCTCACCCTTAAATCGAAAGACTTGAAGCTAGCTAAGGCTCACAATTGTTACTAGCTATGATTCCTTAACTTGAAAGTATCCACCTTCTTAAACTTAGTATAGTATCCACCTTCTTAAACTTAGTATTCACATAATAAATTTGAGATTTTATAGATGCATTGGGACAACAACCATCTAAATCTTTTTCTTTATAACCTTTTGGTTGAGATGTTGATTAAAAAAATTGTTTTAGTTAATGTAAGATTTTATAGATCCATTATGATAACAACCATCTAAAACATTTTCTTTATAATCTTCTAGATAAAATGTGAATTAAAAGATTTGCTTTCCTATAAACATAATTTATAAAAAAACAAATTACAAAACTAAAGAATTCAGACATAACATATTTAATAACAAATTAAATTACAACCAAATAATTAAACATATTACTATATTAATATCAATTAATAAAAAATATTTATTGATTTTTTTTATATTTTTCTTTAAAACCAATTACATTGTATAATCATAAAAATTATGTAAAATATTAACGGTAATTTTTGAAATATTTAAAATAAAAGCACGTGTTATATTACCATTCAAAATAATTATTTAATTATATCTAAATATAATTAACTAAATCCAAAAACTACTCAAAATAGGGGAGGGACGCCATTACCTGTGCGCCCTCCTCTCCACCTCGCCTATAGGCATATGAACACCACATGACCTTGTATTACACGTGTCCGATGTGGACTGCCATGTGTTGTGTAGCATGTTAGCCCATCAAAAATTGTTTGCCAACCTTCTGCCCGGTCATTTTCGCCTGTTTGCCATGATGTGTGGTTTGCCTCTTGTTTTTCTATTCGGGTTCCGGTGTTTGGGCGAAGCCCTCCACCAATGATGGCACGGGACGACTCCATTACCTGCGTGCTTCGTCCGCCATGGTTGAGCTGATGTCTGCCATTGTTTGCTTGCACGCATCCATGGTTGGAATAGATTTTCTGTTGTTCTTGTGGTTTTCCGCTTGCAATTGTTGTTCATTCTGGACTGTCGGTGGTTTAGGGTTTCCTTGGTGGTTGTTTAATTTGCTTCTGCTTTTGTTTGGGGAGGAGCCAATACCAATTTTAGCTAGTTCAAGGTCGAAGGATGCACTTATAGGTAATTGCAGCTTTTTTTGGTTTTTCTGTTTCTCCATTTGCTAATTTCCAACTTGTTGCAGGTGTGGTGAGCTCTGGAGAAGGTCTGGTGAAGGTGTGGCGAGCTCTGGACTTGGACATGGCTTCTATCTGGTAGGATTTTAATCCTACCAGCCATTGCTAATGTGTTTTTCAACACCTCACCTTGTGTTTTTCAACACCTCACCTTGTTTATTGGAATTTTTGTTAAATTTGCACTTGGAGTTTCAGGCAAGTTTTGGGTTTTGTAGGTTAGGGGTTTTGTTTTGAGGGTTTAGGGTTTTGCAGGTTAGGGTTTCAAGGTTTTGTTTGCAGGGTTAAAACCGGTTAGATCTTTCCTTGAAGCATTCATATCTGGGGTTTTGATAATTTCTTCAGCTTTCCTCATCATTTGAAAAAATTGATAGATCCCAAGCAGTTCAGTAGGTATTTTTCCTCTTTAATCTGTCTTTTTTCGGGGTAGAGGTCAAATTATAGTAAGGGACCTAGCAAGATATGAGACATGGAACCTAACTAGATGGTTTCTTCTTGTTGATGATTACTTCCTCATCATCTAAAAGAATGTTAGATTTGAAGCATTTCAGGCATCGTCCTACTCTCAGGCATTGTCACCCTTAGCATCCTTTTCAGTTTCTCAAAATTTGCTGCTGATGCTATTGCTGCTGTTTTATACTCAACAATGGATTGAGCATAATGAAGAAATTTATTGTTGGAAAGTGTACTAGTTTCTTAACCATTTTGTTACTATTCTTTTTGGGTTGAACATTGTGAGATAAGGGCAATTGGATGCCTTCTTAAAATTTTTTATTTGTTGCGTAGACAAGATTCTTGTCTAGATGGCATAGCAATGTTGTAGATTCATATAGCAATGAGATGCTTTAAATGTGTGTCTTGGGTTTTGTGCAACAATCCTTGCATATAGATGGCACATTACTAATCTGCAGTGTAAGGGAGGTGCAATTATGTAGGAGTGTAGAGGGTGCATACTTGTGTTAACATGCATATGCTAATCTTAGTATCTTTCCAGTGTTTCCACCTTCAGTTAATTCTATTCTGCAGGTTGTTCAAATTTAGCAATTCTAGTTTGTCTTTTGTCACTGTTCAGTTTGGCTTTAAGTTTAGTTCAGTTTTGAGGGTGCATGCATGGTCCGTTTTTCAAATAGCATACATCCTTAGTCTATCCAAGGTGCTTTTATGGGAGTTGTCTATTTCTAGATGAGAGCTTAGTTCTATGGGAGGCACCAATAGATTTGCCTGATGTGTAGTTATCCATGGAGCTAGGGTGTACTAGGTGTTCTGAGTAGGGTTAGGGTTTGACATAGTGAAACCAAGTTCTTATTGCACGTGTTTAGAGACATTATTTTACCTTATTCTGTTATCTGAGAAAGGATATGTAGGGTGCACCATTGTGTTGGTTAGTGAGTTTTGGTTTTGAGCTATTGTTGTGTATTAACTTCTTTCTATATTCAATAGAAGATGGATGCGTTTGAGAGTTAAGATATTTTACAAAAGTATGTGCTCGTAGGTAAGCTTACTTAGAACTAGGTTATTATTTCAAAGTTGAAAAACAGCTTATAGTGGTCTGAAAATTAATATCCTTGAGCTAGTTTATTGAATCTTCCCTTTTGTTAAAGATAGAAGATGTTAATTGTTTCCAAATAATTCTATTTTTACCTGCAGTGCTGAGTACATTGCTAACTCTGACACTCTGACTAAGTTCACAAACACTGCAGACACAAATATTTACTTGCTTTTCCATTTCTTCATGTATTGTGACTGTTCATATTGATTGATAGCCATCTCACAACAATGGACTGAGCATAGTGAAGAAATTTATTGTTGGAAAGTGTACTGGTTTCTTAACCATTTCCTTATTGTTCTTTTTGGGTTGAAAATTGTGAGATAAGGGCAATTGGCTACCTTCTTAAAAGTTCTTATTTGTTGCATAGACAATATTCTTGTCTAGATGGCATATCAATGCTGCAGATCCATATAGCAATGAGATGCTTTAAATGTGTGTCTTGGGTTTTGTGCAACAATCCTTGCATAGAGATGGCACATTACTAATCTACATCGTAAGGGAGGTGCAATTATGTAGGAGTGTAGAGGGTGCATACTTGCGTTAACATGCATATGCTAATCTTAGTATCTTTCCAGTGTTTCCACCTTCAGTTAATTCCATTCTGCAGGTTGTTCAGATTTAGCAATTCTAGTTTGTCTTTTGTTACTGTTTAGTTTGGCTTTAAATTTAGTTTAGTTTTGAGGGTGCATGCATGGACTGTTTTTCAAATAGCATACATCCTTAGGCTGTCCAAGGTGCTTTTATGGGAGTTTTCTATTTCTGGATGAGAGATTAGTTCTATAGGAGGCACCAATAGATTTGCCTAATGTAGTTATCTATGGAGCTAGGGTGTACTAGGTGTTTTGAGTAGGGTTAGGGTTTGACATAGTGAAACCAAGTTATTATTGCATGTGTTTAGAGACATTATTCTACCTTATTTTGTTATCTGAGAAAGGATATGTAGGGTGCGCCATTGTGTTGGTTAGTGAGTTTTGGTTTTGAGCTATTGCTGTGTATTAACTTCTTTATGTATTCAATAGAAGATGGATGTGTTTGAGAGTTAAGATTTTTTATAGAAGTATGTGCTTGTAGGTAAGCTTACTTAGATCTAGGTTAGTATTTCAAAGTTGAAAAACTGCTTACAATGGTCTGAAAATTAATATCCTTGAGTTGGTTTATTGAATCTTCCCTTTTGCTAAAGATAGAAGATGTTAATTGTTTCCAAATAATTCTATTTTTACCTGCAGTGTTGAGTACATTGCCAACTCTGACACTTTGACTAAGTTCACAAACACTGCAGACAAAAATATTTACTTGTTTTTTCCATTTCTTCATGTATTGTGACTATTCGTATTGATTGATAGCCATCTCACAACAACTCAAGAACTGTAATACTCTTCGACTTCACCTTTATCATTCTCTGTCACCTGTATGTCCAAAACATCATCCCTATTCCATATTTTGAAATCATGCTTTTAGGGGATCTATGTGAAAACTTGATCCAGACCTTCAGCCACCACCTTATTTTGGAAGGTGGTGTCCCTTCGATTGTATTTACGAGATGAAGAGATTATTATTAAATGCAAAGCCAAAAAATGGTTTCTAAACCTTTAAGTTCAAACTTTTCTCTATGACATAGTCTGCTTCCTTAGATTCTACAAATATCTTGGTATCTGATGTACGAGTCACCCCTAGCTTCCTTTTCAGTTTCCCTTGATGTTGTTGCAATGGACCATGACACTTTCTAGGTGTATGAAGGATCACATCCATATATCCTCCCTCTCATTCTCTTAGCTCTAGATGGTGAATTTATTATGCCATGTCCTTCCTCTTCCTTTTCAAATTTATTTTCAATCGATGCTTGCATTTATTTTAGTCATAGCTCTATTAGTTATCCTATGGCTTTTGATGTATTAAGAAAAGAAACCTCCTCTTCCTTATCTGAAAAACTTTCCTCTCATCTGGTCCTTGATATTTTCCCTTTTTCTCTCACCACTGCATTAGATAGGCAGGTCAGGACTTGATCCTTGTTTAGATTTTTAACTAGGACAAACTATATTTCTTCCACTCTAATAAATAGTATTTCAATGTTATTAATCAATTTTTTATAAACATTTGTGCTTAGCTCGCAAACAAAACTGCTTTACAACAAACCAAGCTGCTATTGGCTTTTCAATGTAGTGAATGCATAGAACCATAATGTTGTTAGCATTTCAAAGCAATAAAACAACCTAGGTTAAAGCATTTCTTCCATTGTAATAAATAATCTTTCAATGTTATTAATAAATTTTTTATAAACATTTGTGCTTAGCTCACAAACAAAACTGCTTTACAACCAACCAAGTTGTTGTTGGCTTTTCAATGTAGTGAATGCATAGAACCATAATGTTGTTAGCATTTCAAAGCAATAAAACAACCTAGGTTAAAGCATTTCTTCCACTATAATAAATAGTCTTTCAATGTTATTAATCAATTTTTTATAAACATTTGTGCTTAGCTCGCAAACAAAACTGCTTTACATACGACCAAGCTGCTGTTGGCTTTTCAATGTAGTGAATGCATAGAACCATAATGTTGTTAGCGCTTCAAAGCAATTAAACAACCTAGGTTGTAAGCCAAAATGTTTCTGTGACAAGAAAAAGATACAATTCATACAAAATCCACATCATAATGTGGTTACAACCAAAAACATATGACACCCCTACTCTTTATGGCCATGAGAATCGTGAGTGCCAAAACTCCCCGAGTTACCTTCTTGAGTCAGGTCGGTTGGCCTACCTATCAAGGGTTGATTAGGAAATGGTTGATTGCTGCCATATGATTGAGTCCAATGTGTAGCTTCCAACCATGGAGGAATTGAGTACCCATACCTCACATTTGCACCACTGACCCCTGCATTAAGTGGAGGTGTGTAATGAGCATACCTAGAATTGACACCAACTCTGGTAGGAATAAGGCAAGTGGGTAAACCCTCAGTTTGATAGTGAGGCACTTGAATGTTTATGAGGTCTTGGAATAATGGTGTATTATCTGCAATGTAGTCCAATGAGTTTGAAATAATCATGGTTTCATCAACTATTCTTGTATCATTGTCAACCATATTGATCATCCATTGTTCCTTTTCAAGCATTTGTTGTGCCTTTCTTTTTTCCTTTTCCTGTCTTGCCATTTGTTTTTGTTTGTCCTTAACTTGCCTTGCTTTATCTCTTTCAATCCTTTCATCTTCTCGATGTTGCGCTACAACAATCCTTGTTGCCTTCTTCTCCTTGACTAGATCCTTATTTTTCTGTTTTAATTCTTGAATTTCAAATTTCTTTTTTCAGACTCAACTAACAGGTTTATATAGTCCTCTGAGGTGAGTAACTGTGAGCTTTGGCCCAGTTGAAGACTACCAGATGCACCTTGCTTTTTTTTCATTGATACTCTCTCTACTGGTAGCTTTAGGAACTGGCCAAGTGTCTTCTCCACCACTCCCACCTGCATGTCAATGCTTGGTACTTCCCTTTCAGTATATGATGGAAATAATTGAACTGTATCATTATCTTCATTTGATGCCTCATTATGTGCTTCATCTTCTTCCATTGATCTATTGTCTACAAAAAATGAACAATTTCACTGTTCAATTCTGCTGGTTGTGAGGGCATGTTCATGCTTTGTTCATTGGTTTCTGAGACACTATGTGCATTCATATTAATCACCGCTTCTGCTAGCCATGAAGGTGAGGTTACTTGGCTTGGAAATGTCAATTGGTCATTGTCAACTACATGTTCAACAATGTCATTAACAATATCAACAACAAGAGTTTCATGTTCTTGAGTTGGTGGAATGATCTCCATGTTACTGCGAATTTGTTCATGGTTATATTGTGTTTCACATACAGTTTCATAATATTCATCATATAAGTGTCCTTGAGAGAGGGAAATCATATTACGAGCTGCAACAACATCATCTTGGTCATCTACTTCTTACACTTCAACACCTGTTTGGGCATTCCCTTCTTCCTGACCATCCACATGAAACGCTTGGCTACAACCAATATCATGCATAAGAGCATCATAGTTCAGTGGCCAGATTCCTGTCCTCCTAAAGTCAGCCTTGATATTTGATGGTGCCAAATCCCTTTTAAAAGCTTTACTTGCAAGCTCTGCTAGCTCGAACCTTTTCACCTCAACCCCTTGATTCTTTGCCATCCATGCAGCGCGCTTTGACCTGAAGTAGTTCTTGAATGGGCCAAACACAATAACATCAAGGGGTTGCAGTTTGAGAGTGGTATGAGCGGGCAATGTCAACAGGTCGATTCCTAAATTGTTTTCTTCCTCAATTGTTTGTACAGCCATGTGGCTCCCATGGACATCTAATATCAATAGGTGTCTATTATTAGGCAAGATGCCACCTGGTACCGATGCATCAAAGTGAAAAAGCCAACTTAAAAACAATTATTTAGTCATCCATGCATGGGGATGTGCAGCCATGCATGCACCTGTTTCATAGTTCTGTATATAGCTTTTTAGTTGAATTTCCTTTGAATAGATAAAATCCGGGGATTGAAGTACCAATTGCATTGACACAACATAAAATATTTATCCACTACCTACTCTTAGGAAAAATCTTTGGCAATTACCCACATGCCACAATTCCTTCTTACCTGTAAAACTGTTTCATCACAGTTCCATATATGGTCTGCTCCATAAGAATGTTTATTGTAAGCACTAGAAAGTGTGTCATAGAAATTTTGCACAACTGCAGAGCGCAAATTTAATGCTTTGTCTCTGTCAAGGCCCTCAGAAATACGCAATACAAGTTCTGGATGCCTTTTCTTAAACCCAAACCACCATGATTTACCAGGAAACCCATCTTTGAATGGGTTTGGCCTCCCTTGATAGATTTGAGCAACTGTGGATTTGAGTTGTATCAACTCTAGCCCATGTCCCAATTGGGCATCTCTTTACACCACTTAACCACCTCGGCCTCCTCCTCCTCAGTTATAACTGTAAGAGGCCCTCCACATTTTGTCTGAGTCAATCCATTTATCCAATAATGTATTGATGAGGGAGGAATACCATGTTTTTTTGCAGATGCCCAAACTGAGTATCCATTAAACTCTATGTCATCAATTGCAACTAACATTTGTTCTTTTTTCCATCCTCTTATAGCACTGATCTTTTTAGTTGAACTTACCCCTTGGACTATCGTTGACGGTGGTTCTATGGCTGATGGTGTGTTAACATCAGTTGTCGTCACATGATCATCCTCAACAATGTTCCTTGGGGCATTGTTGACATTGACATCACTTGTCATGTCCTCATCAGACGATGTGCATCGCAGTTGCGCATCCCTTATCACTCTCCTGCCACTTCGCCTTGTACGAGCAACATAACTACCTTTTGCCATAGATGCAACAACCTGTAAAATTATTGCATGCATTTAGACATTAGAATATTTGTAATTATGCTTTCATAGAAGGAAAAAATACTTCTGCTTTATTACAGGAAATTATCAACATGTATGTTAGTATCCTTGAAAAATCAAATATACAGAATCATTTTGTTGTATGTCTTCAAACTTATCAGTGATTGTTGTTTTGATAACTTGTATTTACACTTAAAATACCATGAATGTATTGATTGGTTTTGTTATGCATTTCCCAATAGAGCTCTTGTTCGGTTTGACTACTTAAAATATTGTTTTTTTGTTTTCTATAAGGATGCACTTCTCCAGAAATGGATCTTTGGCTATCAAGGAGTTACCATTGGCCAAACCAAGCATGGCATTTAATTTGACCAAGGCTCCAACTCGAGACCCCCTAAAGCACTCTTGATCACAACTTTGCCACCATAACAAATTTTTTCCTCATGTCACTTACGGTTGAAGTTTCTAGTCATGTAAACATTCATTTCAACTACAACTCTTATTTGCATCTTGTCTACATATATAAGAGAGGCCATGCCTTTTTCTTAAATCAGGAAAGCATATTATCAATTTGTAAAGTTTTGAGTAATTATTGGCCTCATATATCAAATTAGATAAAGTGAATAGGAGTAATGAGGGTGCAGTTTGCCATATTTGCAATAGTTTGAGGCTAGTTGTGCCTTCTTTGTGGTCCTTCATTCTGATAGGTTCCCCTTGTGTATAACAACCTTCCAACAGGGCCCTTCCACTGCTTCTTGTTTATGCTACCATTAGTCTTGATGATGTTAATTGCTAGCCTCATACAAGGTTTTCAGTTACAGAAACGAGCCCTGGGATTTGCCTGGTAACTTCAATTTTATTTTCCTGATCGACATATTTATGGGATCTCGCTAAGTAGTAGTCATTTGATTATGCTTTTCAAGTAATCTCTCTTAGGCATTAGTTCTCATGGCGGCTGTAACGAAATTTTAGACTTACATTTTGACCCATTAATTGGGGGTTAGCATATGGTAGACTTTTAAGTGGAATTGCGAGCTGAGATGATGGCGGTAACTGCAGTCTTTTGTAAAATGATGGTCCATGGGTTGCATTTCTGGTTCCTGTTCACAGGTCATGTTAAAGTAGATTTCAGTATTAACCTACCTGTTAATGAATTTCACTCACTAACTTAAACCCTGGTAACTCTAGGTTTTAGGAACAGAGAATGTAACTGCAGGTTATAGTAACATAGGATATAACAGCAGGTTGTTTGAATAGAGTCGATGTTACTGAAGCAATGCATTAAATTGTGGTAGGAATCCGTTATTCACAAGTCTTCTAACCTATCTATCTTTGGATAGTAACTCATAGAATTAGTCCATCAAATTTCAATTGAGTTGATCATCATGTTCCTACATATTTTTGCATGACATCTATATTTTCTTACCGAGCACACCAAGCAAATAAAATCTTGCTGGGCACATCAATATGTCTATAAGTCTGAACATAGAAATAGAAATAGGTGAATTGTGAGATAGAACTGTAGGTTTTGTGTTTATTTTCATGAAAGTGAAATTGAATCTGTAAGAAGGTGAATTGTGAAATAGAACTGTAGGCTGCGCGTTGATTTTCATGAAAGTGAAACTGAATCTGTAAAAACTGAAATTGTAAGAACTCTGATAAATGAAAATAGAATTGTAAGAAAAATGTGTTGTAATTGATATAACTAACCTGGATATATTGGCAACTATTTTGTGATGTTTTGTCTTCAAGGTTGCTGAATAGTTTGAAAGCATAACATGCAACTTCAATAGTGGTTGAACTTCTTTTATAGTTTTTGGCACTTGAATTTAATTAGTGGACATGGATGGACATGGATTGCAATGGCTTCATTTTGAATGTGTGGTCTGGATTTAATTTGATGTGATCTAATGGTTGGGAATTTTTTATTTGTTGATCCATGTGCTTTGATTTGTTTTAATGAGAAATAGAATGACTTGGGTGTCATTTATTGCAGTTATTGGGTTGGATGTCATTTATTGAACAAAGTGGGTTTAAATGTTATTGGGTTGGGTGTCATTTATTGAACATAGGGGTTTTAGTTGTTGAACAACATAGCATTTATGGCTGACATACATTCCATTTTATTATGTGCAGGTATGGATATTTATTTGGGATACAAAGCTTCAGTTCTGATGAGTGTAATAGACCATTTTGGAAGCATTTATGGTTTTATCTGTTTTCTAGTTGGGTCAATATGGTTTGCACTCTTAAGTATTAAGATACTATTTATGGATAGTTGTGGGCCCAGTCAATGTATTGGGAAATTTTGGACATAAATTAATACTTATTTATACTTAATGTTATTTATCTTTGTTTAAATATTGGTTGCAAAAGTCTCAATTTCTAGTGGTTTGGTGGGACCAGTACTATATCAATTACTGGTCCCTGCACAACATTAGACATCTATCCCCTAGTTAATTAACTTTAAAACTAAAAAAATAATGAATATCACTGAATTGATGATCAACACATACTTCAGCAAGTACTTGTTAACCCAGTTAGGGACGAAATTTACATTTGGTCACCCGAAATGAAGGAAATTCAAGTGAACAATTCTTTGGTGTCAACCTACATGTATGAATAAAGCCAAAGACCAAACTGAGCATTTTTTAAAATACTAATGGTTGGGTTTACTTAAAACGATGATAATTACTTAATTTATAAAAGTGAGTAATTAAGATATTTATAATTAAAAAAATAATAAGATTAATATTAATAAATTAATTATTAAGTTACAGTTTTAAGTAGATATTTGGTTTTAGGCGTACATTTGATCACTATGAACAAAGCAATTTTAAGTGAAAAATTTAACGAGAAATTTACATATAAACTATTTTTAGTTAAGATAAAAGACCTTTTTAACTCAAGAATGCGAATCACTCATTACAAGAGCAATTATATATATTTTTATATTAAATAAAAATAAAATATATGAGTGATAATTATAGATATAAAATTAAATTTCTTTTGGAATCTAGATATCATTTCTAATATTAAGTTGTGTTATTGTAAAATTTTCAATATTTATATTTATTTGAGGAGAAACTTGTACATCGCTCCATTGCATTGGGTGACTTCTCCATCATTTTATCATCTTTATTACAATATCTCAAAATAATTTTTTATGTCATCGTATTTAAAGAATGATAAAAATACCTAGGCATTTCGAAAAAAATTCATTTTTTTAATTATTGTTAGTTGAGCCTAGAGGCTCATTCTACAACTGTGTGATGTGTAACTATGTCTGCCTATCATCAAAGTTGAAATTTTTCTCATGTCGTCCCAAACATAAATAATAAAAAAAAACAAAAAAAATAACTATATAAAATATTTAAATAATGTTGGTTCATAAAAAAAATTTACATGTGAAGAAATTAGATCCCTCTAGGCTCATGTTAAATTTGTATTTAAGATGGATCTATGTTAGTGCATAGCAAAAAGGTTGATCTTCTCATCAATATGAAAGCATCCATGAGTGAAGGCCAATGAAGTAAAAAGGGAGGTGAGAGGTGGGTGGGTGCGTGGTTGTTTTTGTTCTTCACTATATTCTCCTTCAATGACATTTATTTGCATTATATCCTTCATCCAATCCGCACACAAATGTCTAGTGTGGTAGGCTTAAATAGACTATGGGTTATAGTCATTACTATGCTCATCTTCTTGATGCTTCTAGTTAACCCACTTGATTATAAAGAGCATTTTGGTCTAGCTCCTCTCTGTGTGTGGTTTTATTTTGATTGAAGGGTACACTAGAATTTCAACTAATTCCCTTCCCCTTGATTTTGATTTTCATGTTTCAAACTTGGGAGCTTGCTCTAGTTGTCTTAACTCTAGGGAATGTAGTGGTTGGACACTTTGTACTTTCTTTAGTGGATTTTAGTGCTATAGGAAACACACATTTTTTTGGGGGCATTCCTAATATTATAGGAAGAATGACATAATATAGGAAGATGTAGTGAGTTGGTGGAGGTAAGTAAAAGTGTGAAATTGTGTGAAAAAAGGGTTGTTGACGCCTAATAGATGTTGGTAGCTTTGGATTTCCAATGGAGGCATGGGAGAAAAAAATGATGGTATGAATTCAAAAGGGATACAATCATATTGTTATAATTACTACTCAATTAAATAAAATGTAAAACATGAAACATGCATTTAGAGCATTTCAATAATTAGAAAGAAGTAAATATTTAGAATGAGACCTTTGCTTGAAATTTTTGGTATTTATGATGCCTTATATTATTTGTTTCTTTAGTCTCTTGCATATTCTTTAATCCCTAATGCCTATTTCAATGTCTAATCATATGACTTGAAGAAAAAAATATTATAAAAATTAGATCCCAATTTGGACTTATAAGACATAACAAAGGGACAATTCTCTTGATTACAATTTTAAATAGATAAGTATTATGAGAATGATAGTAAAAGAAATCAAATACTTTAAAATATTCCTTTTTTCATTACAAATAAATTGTATTTTTTTTGTAAGTCGAAGAGTTTTTATTAATCAAAAGGAATATACAAGGATGTCAAAATTCATATGGTCTCACCCTCACCGGGTTTGTTGACCAATGTGATACCCATACAACATATAAAAAGAAAAATTGTCAACTGAGAGGTCAAGAGCCTAAGAGGTTAACATTCGAGAAAATTAAAAGAACAAGAAACACACTTAGTCATCAGAGGCGATTGAAGCAGGGTTGTTTGGCCCAATAACTGGGGGAGGCGGAGAGTGATACATGCAGTTGACATATTTCTCAAAGTGAGTAAGCCGAGTTTCCAGTTTTTCAACTTTTTCCATCAACATTTTTTGTCTGTGCCAGACCTTTACTACCCTTTGATGAACATGGAACTAGAAGTATTGAAGCTTATCTAATTTGGCCATGAAAACCTCGTGCTCCTCCTTATGAGACTAATTAAGGGCGTCCAGTTGAGAAGAGATAGATTGCACCAGTTCGAGGAATTTCGAGGAGAGTCCCAACCTCCTAGAAGGTGCCTGACCTGAAGTACCCAAATGCCATTAGTTGTTGTAGCACCAAGGTGGTGTAACACGTTAACATCTGTGACCATGACCACCGATGCCTGCGCCACAACCAAATTGTGAAACCATATGATGATGACTGCTCACCATGGAAGTAACCAAAGAGCTGTGACCCCCACATATTCCACAAACCCCATGACCAATGCCTCTTGAATGACCTGCGACCCACCTGGAACTCCCACCCTAAATAGATATGACACCACTCCAAGGCCTAGTGAGGGCGGGAGAGCCTTTAGGCTTTGTCGGGGCAAGGATGTGTGAGGAGCAGGGGTTGGACTTCATGGTGGAGATCAGAGGGAAGTCACAGGGCCGAAAGAAAGAGACACCCAGAATGCTACCACCTGTGACTTGGAACCAAACAAGCGCTGCCACAAACTTGAGGGAAGAGGATAACCAATAAAACAATTCCTATTACCGAGAATTCGTCACTTGATTAGAGACAAGTCAGACGAGAGTTGAAGTAAAATACCTGAGAGGAGAGATCTAGATAGAAAATATCAGACACCCAAGATGAAATTTAAAGGTAATGCCCCGAATTTGACACTGACACTAGAGTCGTAGTAGAGCCCTAGAGGGTGAATTGAGACTAGAGACCCCGGAAAGGAAGAGACAGGATGTGAGAAGACCCAACATCCAATGCCACATTGAAACTAAAACCACCACCTTGAGAGTTAGAACACCACTTGTGGACCCATAACTAAGAAGACAAGAACCTGAAGTCCGTCACAAAGTGCTCCAAAATTTGCCCCCAAGCGCCCAAAGTGACAAACCCAAAGAGCGGAAGGAAATTGAAGCTAAAGCTAGCCAGAACCAAAGAAGACACACCATCTGAAGAGGAGTTGTGAGGGAAAGTTTCTTACTTAGCAGGAGCAAGTGAGAGAACGCTACTAGAAGCATGCCCAAGGTGCACGGGATGGACCACCACCCTAAACTAGGAACCAAAGAAGATGCAAGTAGGGATGTGAGCACATTAGAGACATTAGACAACTAGAGAATTTTAAGACGGAATGAATATAACTAGAGGAGGATTGTCACGCCCCTACACCTGCGGTAGTCTTTCAACTGCTTATAGCAAGGTGCGGCACTACCAATCGTTTTCTTTTCACCAATACTTACGATTGTAGACTACGCCTAACATTCCACTTATCCTTCTTAGTTTGTGTTTTGCAACCAAGTATTATTAATGTGTTCCTTTATACAAGTGAAAGCCCATAACATTCACATAATAGCATTATACAATAGAAATGCACAACAGTATAAAGGGAGGGGCAACTCCCTGCAATATGAATCTGCCCGAATCAATATATTATACAATCTTTCACTTTTACAAAGCTTTACAAGTTAAATCTTGGGAAACCCCAAATTTACACTTAACCAATTTTCAACTTCGGCAAACTCGGTTGCCCAGCTTGTCGGCACCTCCGCATGGTCGCCACATGACTCACCAACCCTTTGTTCACCTCGTCGCACGATCGTGTTGTTTGCCCAACTTGGGCATGCCTCCAAGTCACCACACACAGGTGCCTCTACCCGAGACACACCTTTGTTCACAATCTCAACACTTCACCAAGTCACACTGTGCACACTTGCACGACGGGTGGGCACTCACTAGAGTCACCCAAGAACCCATGCCAAGTCGTCGCACAAACCGGGCACACATGCCCTTGTTCACCGTCAGGCGCTCCTTCGCACAACCCGGGTGCCAGACACCAGTGCACGCCCTACACTTCGTCCGGCGGGCGATCCTCTGCCCACACCCTCACCCAAGTCAAGATAGTGCATTCCTTCGTGTAGCCTCGCCCAAGGTTGGGCGCATCACCTTATGCGACTTTCCCTTATTGCTGCGGCTATCCTCTTTCACGCACTTCTTCCTTTTTAGATGAGCAAAGATGCTTGAGCGATTGTGTTGAGCGATGGTTGAAATGACTCCAACGCATCTCTTGTTTATACGGGTGGCAGGGCGAGTTAGCCTACCAGCCGACTCGTCCTCCATGCCTCAACACACCCCTACTTCGTCGCAATACCATGTCGGCTTGTCTTCAAGTATGGGTCGGCCTCCATAAGTCTTAAATCATGCCTCCACGCATATATAACTAGCTCGCCCTCCTCTCTATGCACACGCATTATAACATAATGCCATCGCATAAGTCTGAGCTCACTCCTCATTCAAACTGTGCTGTTCGTTCAACCCCCAACCGCGTGCCCTTCGCGGTTGCACTTCGGGCAGAACGCGTTCAGGACTGTAGGTCCTTACATCCTCCTCCACTTGAAGTCATTGTCGTCCTCGACAACATACCATCCTGGTAACCATCCACCAAGATCATCAATATCTGTCTCATCCATGATGTCAACTCCTCCACATACTGCAACCATCTTTGCAACATATGTACAACCACCGTCTCCATCATGTCTCATCCCGACAACCATCTATCACCAAGATCACCATACCAAGGTATACACCCCATCGATATGTCATGCATCGGAAATCATCTCAATCCATGATCATCAACCAACCTGTCACAATCTCCACATGCTGCTCCCTATCGTGGAAGGCTGATCCCTCCATCTCAAGCTACGTGCTTCCTGTAACATCTCGCGTCGACCTCATCATGTGTCTTCCTCGTGTGAACTTCTATCATGATACCTCAACAAATGCTAACACATCTCTGTACATTGAGCTCCCTCATGTTTGAGCTAGTTGGGTAGCTAATCCAACTGTCAGACCCAAACCATGAGAATGCACATCCTCATGCCACCATTAGTCGTTTCTCAGAACATCCTATCACATCCTCAACTCGATCAAGAATCCATCTCCATATAAGTGTAATCCATGCTCAGGTCCATGAAGTAGCCCTCATCTCATCTGCAACGTGTTTTCCATGATGTCTAGTACTAATGTGCTGCATGAAACCAACCACATCTACCCCTACATCATCATCCATATGTGTATCTCCTCAATGAGAAGAGACCATCTCATCAACCCGACTCTTGATCTGCCACATCCAGGTCCATGAAGCAACCTCCATCATATCTGCAATGTGCCATCCCTCAAGTCTGCCACAGAAACAAGTATACACCTGTCTCATCTATCCATATACTGCCCACGATCATAGATCAATCAGCTCCCACGTGTCAAAAGTGGTTGAGTCTCGGCTCAACACATGCCCAAATGTTGCTACCAAGGCATCATCATCATTGTAACTCCATCGCTCCAAAGTATCTCATATCGATCCTCCACATCAAGTCACTCTTTCAAGCCATTCCCATACATGTACTTGAAAGTATGCACCCCATCCTGCATCAAAGTCTCTGACCTCAACTCCTCAATGCATCAGATCCTCTAAGTCCACCATATATGAAGTCTCCCTGAAAGTCACAACCTCTCATGTCATCATGAGCTCCATGAGTCATCTCTAACCAACACTGTAGCAAGCATACAAGTCTCAGCCCAAAGGTCTCTACAAGATGCCTCAGCTCTCCATGTAGTAGGAATGCTCCATAGTCTGCTCACAACTCCATCCAAGTCCATGGCCTTGTTGTACAAGAGTGCATAATCTCTCCATCAGCTCATAACCAAAACATCTCCATGTCACACCAACAAATCCACCTGCACAACATCCCTGCCTTGGCACTCCTCATTGGATGCCCATAAGTGACACCTCTACAAGTGCTCCTGCATAATGTCCTTGCATAAGGATGCCATGCTCCATGTCTCCAACTTGATGTCCATGATTAAGTTGCCCATGTAGTCCAACCAAGTAGACTCATCACAACAATCGGTCATCTTCACCCAAGTCTGCAATCTTCAGTCTAGTGAACTCAGTCACCCAACCATATGATCATCATCACGCGTCCCTTCCATCATAGCTCCCCCACTAAAGGTTCCACCAAGACTATCTCTTGGTTTCGGCCATGAGAAGTCCACCCAAGTATCATCATACCTCAAGTGTGTGCCCTCCAATTTGTCCATGAGTCATGCTGGGCACTTAGCCAATTCTCCATGTGGCTAAAGCATGACCCAATCCTCCGCAATGATCATCATGTTCCTCCCTTGTCGCGGGCCTTTGCACCTTCTACCATAAGGTCACAAAAAACCCCAACAAGTCCTGCAATAGTCAACAATCCTTGCTTCTCCATACAAGGTCTCATCCTAGTCATCCATGGTAAGATCCTCCCTAGCATCGACAAACTGCTTTTTCCCTTCCTTGCATACGACCCATTTACCAAATGCTCAAGTGAAACACAAGTATCAATACTTACTTCATCATCATGAGGCTCCTCCATGTGAGTATCCTCATCCACCCATGTCTGTAAACTGCATGATCCTGGTTCAACTTGATCAATCTCAAGTTCATCCTCCATTGTTGTCACATTTGCAACATCCTCAATCATCATGACTTCCTCTTCCTTGTTAGCACAATCTGCAACTTCATCTTGCTCCATTGTCTAACCAAGTTGAAGAAGTTCATCTTCAACATTCTTTTCCAAGACTTCAAGCTTCTCTCGAATCCAGGGGTTCTCTTCTTTCATCTGCTTCAACCTGTATAAGGTAAGCAAGAGCTTCCCTTCACATTCTTCCAAACCTGCCATGCCTTGTCATTCAGCTTGGCCCAAGCACTAAGCTTCACCTCTGCTAAACCTGTTTCACCATTCACCTGAATCACCCTGATGTTCCACCTGTTACCTACAAAACTTGAACTTCTTGCCAAGTCTTTAGTCTTCATAGAATCAGCTCCTTGATTCATCTCACCAGCTTTGATACCACCTGTCATGCCCCTACACCTGCAGTAGTCTTTCAATCGCTTATAGTGAGGTGCGGCACTACCAATCGTTTTCTTTTCACCAATACTTATGATTGTAGACTATGCCTAACATTCCACTTATCCTACTTAGTTTGTGTTTCACAACCAAGTATTATTAATTTGTGTTCCATTATACAAGTGAAAGCCCATAACATTCACATAACAACATTATACAATAGAAATGCACAACAGTATAAAGGGAGGGGCAACTCCCTACAATATGAGTCTACCTGAATCAATATATTATACAATCTTTCACTTTTACAAAGCTTTACAAGTTAAATCTTGGGAAACCCCAAATTTACACTTAGCCAATTTTCAACTTCAGCAAACTCGGTTGCCCAGCTCGTCGGCACCTCCACACGGTCGCCGCACGACTCACCAACCCTTTGTTCACCTCGTCGCACGATCGTGTTTTTTGCCCAACTTGGGCGTGCCTCCAAGTCGCCACACATGGGCACCTCTGCCCGAGACACACCTTTGTTCACAGTCTCAACACTTCACCAAGTCACACTGTGCACACTTGCATGACGGGTGGGTGCTCACCCGAGTCACCCAAGAACCTGTGCCAAGTCGTCGCACAAACCAGGTGCCCATGCCCTTGTTCACTGTTGGGCGTTCCTTCGTACAACCCGAGCGCCACACACCTATGCACACCCTACACTGTCCGGCGGGCGATCCTCTTCCCGCGCCCTCACCGAAGTTAAGACAGTGCATTCCTTCGTGTAGCGTCGCCCAAGGTTGGGTGCATCACCCTATGTGACTTTCCCTTATTGCTGCGACTATCCTCTTTCACGTACTTCTTCCTTTTTAGATGAGAGAAGATGCTTGAGCGATCGTGTTGAGCGATGGTTGAAATGTAGAAATTTTGAATAATATGACACATATTCACAGAGATTATCCTGATTATACACTTATAAGTGGAACATGCATAATACATAACCTCCTCTATGTTGATCATCAATTTACAAAAGCAGAAACATTCACAGGTGTACATAGAAGCATCAATCACACATATCAACACAGTATTTTCCCGGGGAAAGCATCTTGCTAAAAACCCCAACTATCTGCATATTATAGTGATTGAATCATGTAACAATGCATAGTACAATACTCCTCACAAGTACTTAGTACTATCTCCACATGCTACACACAATACAACTCAGATCTGATCTCCAAATCTCCTCCGATGCTTGCCTGCCTCCATAGCTTAATACCTGCTCAAGAATTGATTAGAATGGTTTACCAAACTCGTATTTGACCTGCAAATAATCACTCACACTGTGTTCGACGTGAGAACAGGCTACAATTCTTGGTATTGGCCAATTCATTGACATACTCAATCCCTCTCATTGTGCAAATCATCATGCACAGCTATAGTCACAACTGATAGCAATCTGATCCTCTAACACCTATCCCTGCTGAACTGAACATGCACTGACATGCAACTGAGTTAACTGATGTATTCTATAGTTGCATTATGAGTTAATAACTTGTGAATTAATTAATAACTAATTCACCCAACTCATCTCTAGTCTATTGATCAGTTAGACTAAATACAACTAGTTTAACAAAGTTAAACTGAACACAACTCCATCAACTGCACCTCCAGTCCACTAAACTCAACTCACTTGAGTTCTAACTGAAGTCGTGCATGCAAATATTAGTCATCCCATAGGTAACCACGTATTTCCTTCTGGGATCTGCATGTACCACATCCGTAGCTCATCTTGAAGTGCTCCAAGAGAATAAGATCAAGTTTATAGTCCAAATATTATTATGAGACAATAATATTTGACTTTTCTATTTTTGACAGCCAGTCTAAAAATAGACTTTGATCACTCATACTGTGATCACTCATACTGTGATCACCCATACTGTGGTCACCCATACTGTGATCACCCATACTGTGATCATCCCTGCTGTGATCATCCCTGCTGGGATAAAAAATAGAACTTGCGCCATAATTTGCCTGTGGGCCCACTTAGTGAAGGCGACTCTTTTCACTAAGCTCCATCATCTTGTTACATTCTCAACAAGCATTTCTTGTTGCACACTTTTCAACATGACTCCAATGCATCTCTTGTTTATACGAGTGGAAGGGCGAGTTAGCCTACCGAGTCGACTCGTCCTCCACACCTCAACGCACCCCTACTCCGTCGCAATACCATGTTGGCTTGTCTTCAAGTATGGGTCGGCCTCCATAAGTCTTAAATCATGCCTCCACACATATATAACCAGCTTGCCCTCCTCTCTGTGCACACGCATTATAACATAATGCCATCGCATAAGTCTGAGCTCGCTCCTCATTCAAAGCGTGTTGTTCATTCAACCCCCAACTGCGCGCCCTTCGCGGTTGCACTTCGGGCGGAACGCGTTCGGGACTGCAGGTCCTTACAAGGATCGGCTCCATCACGATGAAGCGAGCGATTGCACACAGGTGAAGTTGAACGGTTTGCACAAGCACGCACAGTGGTATCAACTCTAACATGGTGGAGGGGATGATGTCTTACCCTCCCTGCCTTAAACGTTGCACAAATGGCATCCGTCATGTGATAGGCGAAACTCGACAGCCCCATCGGAGATTAATTACAAATAATTTTTTTTTAAATATATAATTATAATTCTTTTTATAATAAATATATTATATTTTAAAAAATGTAAAAATAATATTTTTTAATAAAAATATGAAGTGAATAAACATATTATATATATATATATATATATATATATATGTTTTTATGCCAATTTCACATAAATATCAAGTTAGAAATTTTATTATATATAATATAATATTTTATTAAATATATAATTAATTATTATAGTGATTTTATTGGTGCTTGGTATTTATGCTAATAATGGTAATTTAAAACTTTATTAAACATTAAAATTAATTATTATGATAATAGTTTAGAGTTATGGTAATAATATTATTTATATTATTTTGAAATTTAATTAATTATATAAAGATTTTTATATTTAATTAAGAGTTAAGAAATATTATTTTAAAATTAATAAAATTTTTATTATTATTAATTTTAATAATTAATATGTTTATTATTTAATTAAGAGATAAGAGATATGGTTTAAAAGAATTATATAATATTTATCATTATTAATTTTAATAATTAATATGTTTATAATTTGAGTAAGTTAGATGGTTAAAAGTAAGCGTTTTTTAATAAAAGGTTATGAGTTCAAATTCAAATTCAAAGATGATAAGGTATTTATATTTTCTATAAATTTTTGTAATTAAATTGATGTATAAAGATTTAAAAATATATATATTTATTGTTGTTATTAAGAATTGATAGACAAATTAAAGTGGACATTTTAAAATAAAAAGTAATATAATACAAAATTATTTATGTAAAAAAATACAATAATAATAATCTATTTTTAATGTTATAGACAATTTACATTAAATTGATGTGTGTGAGATCTTATGTGTATGAAACAAAATAAACATGTAACTATTTGATTGTTAAAATTTATAAAGACACACATACCCTAATCCCTAAATTAATTTTTATTTTTTTAAATTTGTGAAAAAATAATCAAGGAGCAAAAAATAACTACATTACTTGTTAGATAAACTTAAAGTAAAAATTTAAAAATCTAGACATTAGGTTCTGGTGACTGGAGTCTTACCAGACATAGCTTGCGGATCATATCCGCGACCATTATCAGTTCAACATCCAAGTCTGTATTCGCCATGCCCAATGCAAGGTGATTACAGCTGGATTTAAAAAGCAAGGAAGGTAATGTCCACTTCTGTCATTGTAGCATGTTACCTGATTTTCCATCCATTCAATTCGGTGACATGTTACCTGCCCGTCTCACACACATGGGACCCTTAGTCGTCATCGCTCTCAGGCTCACTTTTGGTTTTCACGAACAAAAGATCAATTACAATCTGCGTGTATGGAGATAAGGAAGCCATGAGTGCACGGATGGAGTGAGGTTCCTTTTTCTGTAACATATGTGCTATGAGCATGTGATAGGAAAGCGCAGTTTTAATAGAATCAAAACAAATTTGGTTGCAGCGCAGGCAGCAGTTACAGGTGTTTCCCATTTCTAAAGTGATTTTGTAAAGCGGCATATGCATTAAAAACCTAGGAGGGTCCCTCTTCTGCCATGCAAACCTATTGAAGAACATACCCTTCCATCGTGTGGAGAAGGTACCATGAAGCTCATCATTTCAATCCTTTCGGGGAGAGTGAAAATATTGACACAACTGGCACAATAATGTTGCAGAAACAAACGTGTACATGAATGACATAATAAAGTTGGAACCAGCGTTTCACTTAAGAATATGATTTATGGCTGGAAAATATTAAATATATAGTGAGTAAATAATTAATACATTATTTTTGTAGGGTTTTGAATTGATGGTGAATGGGTGTACTGTTAAGGTAATCTTTGCCATAAGTTACTGGTTCAAATCCCCCTGGGTGCTTACCTACCAAAAAAAATACATTGTTATTTTATTCTCCTAGTATTTTGAGAATGTTTTACATTTTAGTAGGAGGGTAATATGTGATTTAGCTAGGTTTAATTTTTGGTAGTTGATACATGTTTTTTCTAAATAAAAATAAATATTATTTAAAATAATGTTAGCTATAAAATATTAACAAAATTGAATATATATGATTGGTTAAATTTAATTAAAACATTATAAAATTTCAATAATACCATTAATATTGTGATTTTTAGACTTTTTTTTTCTTTCTAAAAGAATAGTACGGGGTCTCTAAATTCATGGTTGATGCTAAATAAATTTAATTAGGTTAAGAACATGTGTAATTTATTTCACTTTTAATATAAAATTATTTTGTGTCATTTAAAAAATATTGATAATAATAATAAAATTTAATATAGTTAATAAATCAATATTTTAATATAAAGTGTTAGAAAATAGAGAGAGAAAGAGCGATTAGACAAACACAAAACACAAGTAAATTGACTTTTGGAAACTCTCAATGACAACTCATAACAACACATGGAATCATTACTTCCAATACCTTCCCTTAATCTTACATGAAAAAATTGAAAACACATATTACAACCCTTCCCTTAAGCTTACATGAAAAAATTGAAAACAGATATTACAACAAGGATAATCTCTCTCTGATTGACACTTTGGAATCTTGCGAACACCTCTATTTCACCACCACATCTTCAAGCTATCACTTGACCTCTATTTAAAATATAACCGCATTTAACCATTGTTCATGAACTTTGCAATACCAACAATATTGACATTATTGATGAACTTTGCATTACCAACAATATTGACACCTTGGCTAGTCAGGGTTTCCGCAATAAGAGTTGTCAAGTAATGAACCATCCTATGGACCAACCACTGTCTATCATATATTTCTCTTTCGACTATCCGTTAGTTGCTAGGATGGAGGTATGGATATTGAATGTGTTCAAAATTTGACCAAACAACTTGACCTTAATAACACAAAAGAATTTATGTTTTGAACAACAGGGCTTCCAATTTAAGAACCACCAACATTTTTATAACCAATAAAAACACACAAGAATCGATGTCTTCTAGTTTAAGAACCACCAACCCTTTTTATAACCAATAAAAACAAAAACACCAACCACCAAAATGTACAGAGAAAAAACCAATGAGTGCTTTTGCTTTTATTGATCTGAGATCAAATATAATAATAATAACTTTGCATATTGGTATTTTCCATCATATCTGCAACATTTGGATCTTGATATATGGATAAACAATACCATAATATTTTATTAGTTCAGATGTAAAATGAGAAATGCCAAAATTCCATTTCCATGCTGCAACTATACATATTGTACCATAAGATAATCTCTAGAACCATCATTTAAAAAATGTTGACATTGCTGTCAATCATAGATCCACACTAGATCAAACCAAATCTATGCTAATCTAGCTTCTTCATAAGCAAATTTCCTATTCTTTTACAAAGATTTTTCCACAATGGAACTTCACACAAGAACAACAATAATGGATCTTTGCAATTATCCTTTGCATGCAACTATCCACAATCCACAAACAAATCAAATATTCACACACATCAAATACTCTATTAAACTAATCTATATGCAAAAGAGTATCATGGCTAAAATTACATGATCATAGCCCCTCTCAGAAAATAGAGAGAAATCAAGGAGAAATTACACAACACAAAAGCAGGCTCTAATATATTTATTGATCACAATAGTTAGACATATATAGGACATAAATATTTGACTTCCACACATCTAGATCATAACTATAACTGATACATAGAAACAACTTCTAGATTTACGGTTGGGAACTCTAAATGACAACTCATACCAACACACGGAAGGATTAATGCCAATATAAATTTAGTTAATATTGATGTGTAATTAAAAATACATTAGTAACAAAAAGAACATTTTAATGTGAACAATATGCTTTATAAATAAAATATTTTAATGACATGTTAAATAAAATATTTCAATGTGAACTATGCATGTATTATATATGCTTTTAAAAATAAAAATATATAAATATTATACTAAAAAATTGAAAAAAATAATTTAATGCTTAAAAAGTTTCAAGTATTTTCACAAGTCTTTTTTTAATCAAATTTTCCAAGTCAATTTTTTCAAGTGCCCAATTTTTTTTGAAGGTGTTGAATTCACTTATACATTCAATATATATATATATATATATATATATAAACCATGAATCTATTAACCACCACTAGTGATCAAAGTGACCAAATTTATACATATGTAAAGTTTTTTTTTAAATTTTGTATTGAAAAGAAGTTTGCACCTCAAGATGGATTTATACTGATTGTACAATATTCAATGTTATTGAATGTTGATTTATATTGATATTTTCTATGCTCGTATATATCCACTTTGCAACAATATGGATATTAATTGTTAACCTATTATTTACATTTAATAGAGAAAATGGAAAGATAGTAAACCAATCATTAACTTATGGCATGATAGTTAATTATGACAATATAGAATATTCTATAATATTATTAGTAGTATATATAAATCAAAGACAAAATTTATTTAGAAGGTAGTTATGTTTTTTAATCCATTTAAATAAAGTCATTAATTAAAAATATATCATATGGACAAATGTCATATGAAATGAGTTTTAGTTTTTTGGGCATGTGCTATTGGTAATCCATAGTAAGGGTGCATGATACTGTAACAAAATTTATTAATAGATTAAGAATCTCTATGATAAAATGAGGCTAAATCTTTAAAAATCTTGCTACATGTTTTTTAAAAATATATATACTTATATTAATAAACGATAATATTAATAATTTTAAATAAAATTATAATTTAGTAAACTTTTTTATTTGTTCTCATTATAAATTAATACCTTATACATATACTGGCTATTAAATTTATATAACTACATGGTATTTATAATTTCTGTTGTTAATTATACTGTCACCCAAAAATTACACTATCAATATCTATCAATAAAATGACAAAAAAAAAAAAATCAATCATTAATATATTACCATCATTAACTTTTTCTAAAAAAAATATTGCGATAATTCACTTATTGTAAGAGACTGAATATATTTACACTTTTCATTACCAAGGATGCCATACCTAATCAGGTTGTAGTCATCTAATCATTAATTTTTCACATGTTTACATTTTTGTTTTCAATTTTGTACTACCTAGTCAAAATTGCAGTGCAGTCATATCAGTGTAACATCAACAGAAGTGAAGGTGTTCTGAAGTTCAAGGGTTAAAGCTCTGGGAAATCTGGTATATCAGAAAAGACAAACAAAGGACTCTTTAGTCTTTACGTGCAAAAATTTAAAGAAAAAAAAGAAGAAAATGAGTGCCTACCGACTGTAACTATTTCTGTGTCACATATACAATTTTTTTTCAAAGGTATCGTTCTCTACACGTCCTCTCCCAACACCCAACATTTGACAAACTGACTTTTCGGCGATGAAATGTCCTGTCACGTCCGTTTCTTCATAGCTTTGATTATTTCACTCTGAATTGCAGGTTGCTAAGCACTTTGACAAATTATGAAAAGCGTCGAATTTATTAAGGTAATGTAAGACTTTCCTGCGATCAAATGCTCTGCCACTCCCGTTTCTTTATAGCTATGGTTAGTTTGCTGAAAATAAGTAATCTGAGCCTAATCTTGTATATTTACTAATCACTATATATTTACTGACTACTATTTTAGTAAATATATCTTATATATAGTTATGGTGGTATATTTACTGACTACTATTTTAGTAAATATATCTTATATATAGTTATGGTGGTTTAATCTTATTGGTGTGAGCTTATTTGAAAGAGATTTCATGCCTGTGTTCATTTATAAAATGCCTCTAATAAGATGTTAGAAGTAAAAATTAAAACGCAAGAGCGTGACAGAGGTTGTGGGAAACTTTGGGTTGGGAAAATTTGAGTTGTTTGAGAAAAAGCGGATCCTTGCTAAGAACACAACTTCTCACTCGACATTCCTCTTTGGGTCTTCTTTGGCTCATTCTAAAGAACATTACTCCAATCGACTGCCTAGCCTTTGTAATTGCCTCCAAAAATGTAAGATAGAAAGCTAAAACAATGCGTTCAAGAAGTATGACTCCAAAATTGCAAATATCATGACCATTTTTAGATGACCTACGATGGAAACTTGGATCAATTATTTAACATTTAGTAGAATTATTCTTCATAAATTTTTGTACCATACAAAGGAACTTTTTCTAGATCTAAATCAGGACAAAGCACATGCCCTAGTGAAGAAGTCAGGATGTTTTGATAATTCACTAAATATATATGTCTTATTAGTGTGTGTTGTTTCTCTTAATTTCCATGTCTTGATGTAATATAGTTTTTTTCTTGCAGTAAAGTTGAGTTGTATAGTGTTCAAGTGCTCTATGACCTCTAAGGTATCTAACTTAGTTTGAAAGAAGGGGTAAAGTAACTTCATATTAAATATAGGGTATAGGGTGTAAGGTAATGAACGATATTAGATTCAATTCAGAATTATTTTAACTCCCGACTTTGGTGTTAGTGTAATTCTACTATAATATGGGTGTATATAGTCATTGTTTTACATTGCCACAACTGACTTTTTTCATTTTCGTTTCTTTTGATGTGATTTAAAATGGATTATTATATAATTTTTCATCTGTACTAGTACTTTCTAGCTGGAAAATTTCGAGGAATTGGTTTGTAGAGTCCATTTTAGTGGTAGATCCCAATTTGGAGATTTGGGGTTTGGAACCTTCCAAAGCCATTTTGAGGCATCAATTAACACTCTTTGAGGTGAAAACTTTGTGATTATAGCTCCTAGAACCTCAACCTTTTTACCCTTGATGACTTTGACTTCGATTGATATCGTTTTATCCTCGAGCTTGATAGGTTGTCTCCATGAGAAATGAGTTAGAAAAGACTAAATCTAGCTCAAAGGTAGTCATAGGAGCTAATTAAGCAGCAACCAAAAGGCATATAGGAGAAGTTAGCACCAACATGATAAAAAATAAAGGTAGCCATAAGAACCAACAGTCAAATAATGAGCGAGGCAAAGTACTTTCATCAAGGAGATCCTTTGCTCCTTCATTGAAAGATGTAAAGTGCTTCTCTTTCCATAATGTAAAGAAAGTTGTATATGTTCATGTAGGAGCAACAAAAGCAAGGTCTATCAACAAAATATACAACAAAAGATGTAGCATAAACATAATATCTCTCAAGCAAACAAACAAGGAATATCATTCCCTATGAGAAGATCATCATCCCTTAGGTACACAAGTTCTTTTTCTATTTATTTATATTCATGTCATTTTTTTCTCCATAAGGCTATTGATTACAAATCATATTCAAAGAAGAGTGGGAATTGTTATAGACATATTTGGGCACTACAACCCCAATCACATATGTCCATAAACCAAGGGCTTCTAAGTCTCTAAAAGTTTTGTTTCATACCCTAAAGGAGCAAGGTCAACTGATTACATCATCTCCCAGAAGTTCTCCATGAGAAACCACTCAGAACTCGTCAAAACAGGACCATACAGACTGCCCAATGCTAAGGGTGCGATGCATCTCACCTACCACATGCAAAAAGTGTGATGCATACTAGAAAGCCCTTCTGTAGGGTGCGATGAGCGAGAGCAGACAAATGGCACAAGAAATTTTCTAGGTGGAGACCCTGAGAATCTTCTAGAAATTGTCATTTGACACTTGCCTCCCTGAATTCGCCCAAGGATGAGTAAGAGATCATGAAATATCCAAGTGGAACCAAGAACTATCAGAGAGATGACACTAATCAAAATCCCAGAAGTTGACTCACCCCCCTGCAAATATCTATATATGGATCCCTCATCCCAAAGATCAAAAGGTTGGAATTTGGTAATTTGCAAAGAAGTGTTGTTGGTTTCTCTTTGAAGACATTGTTGGGTGATCTTGCTTTGTATGAGGTGAAGAGGGCTTTCAAGCTAGGAGGATGGCACTGGGTTAGACCAAGTGGTTGTAATCCTCTCTTCTACTACTTTTATCAATAAAGCTATTTGAGTTTTCCTCCATATTCTTATGTATCTCTGAATATTGTGTTGATATATGCATTTGTATGGTCAATATATATCTGATCCTATATTGTTTACAGTGATATATCTCTATGCTTTGATGGTATTATGTTGTTGTGATTCTATAGGTGCTCTTTGAAGCGGGACAAGTAAGGAAGCAGTGGCAAGATTCTGTCAAAGGGGAAAGGAAACAAGCAAGGAGCCAAGCGAAAGAATGAGGTTGGTACTCTCTGCTTCTTTCTCATCAATCTCTTGTAAAGGAAAATACAAGTAACTTTAGTTTGTTTGTTTTTAATATAGCTACCCATCTAAGTGGGACTAGCAGTTCTGAATAGACACTAGTTTTCTCGATAACAAAATGGTGACTCCGTTGGGGAGTGATTAGCTTGATTGCTTGTCTCTATTTGTTTGAGTCATCAACCACAGATGGAGCCTGAAGTTAATCCAGCTAGCCTTCGAACTGCATTTGCTATGCAAGTTCAAAGTAGATCAACGCTGCTTCAGTCAATCTCCGAGTTTTTTTTATGAACTGAACAATTGGCTTGCAAACATCCTAAGTGCCCTAGAGGTAGCTCAAGTAACCTCATTAGATCAACCCATATACTTTGTATTTACTGACTATCATTAGCTCGGCCTAAATCCTTGAACTATGCTGCAAACTGTGACCAAAAACCAAGTTAAATTCTTGTCCCTGGACCATCGCACCTTCTCTTCCTGGAAATCTAGATGCATCGCACCTCCCGTGTGCAGTAGGTGAGATGCATCCCTGTTTCCCTGTGTTACATGTGCGATGATCAGATAATAATGTTTCTGCCTCTAGATTTTGGTTTTTTCTTCACTGTCTTCAGCTTTATTTAGGAGTTTTGCTATCTGTGATTAGTAGACCACTGTTGAAACCCCCTTCCTTTGCATCATCCAGCCTCCATTGTACAAAGATTTGTGAATGTTTTTATGTATTTTTCGCCATTCACAGTTCTCATTTACAAAATAGTAACTTAATCGAACCGTCGTCTTTTGATTTGAAAGTGTCGCAAGTGTCATTTTCAGTCAAAGAAAAGAATCCTTCTCTTTTTTATAGTCGATTACACTGTTACTCTTGTATTTGATCTGAATTAATAGTATTTCAAGTGTCGAAAGTAGTTTTCAATTCAAAATCGTAAAGTGTCGTCTAGTATCCTTTTCGTTTTTTGAAAAGAAAATCATTATTCTGTCGCTTTGAAAGAAGGAATAATTCAGATTTGTACTTAGCATTCATTTTTTCATTCACACATTAAGAAAGTGGAAAAAAAATACATGCATGTGCATTTTCATTTAGACTGCTTGTTGATTTTGATTTAGGATAGTGCATCTAGTGTTTGCTCTCTACTCTATATTGAAAGGATTTCATTTCTCTTTCCTTAGTAGCTAGGATTTTCATTGCAAAAAGAAGAATAAACGATTGTTTATCATCTTAGATTGCATATTTAGGAGTTGTATATCTACATCACGTGGTGAACCTTAAAGGAAAACTTCCTAAGAAATATCAACTATAAAATAAATTCAATGAACATAAAAACGCTTTGGAACCTAACGCACAACATCTAGAAGTCTAGGCTAGAGGCGTATTTCGGTGTCTTAAAGCCTGGTAAGTGTCGCTTTCATCATAGGTTGGGTGATTCCTCCTTTTTGAGACAACAAGTGTCAGTACAGGCTTGTGCTCCCACGTACCGTCGAGTATATATTGGGAGACCACTATAGGCTATATCCTTTATCCTTAGGAAGTTGTGTCTGTCGCCCTATCAATCGCGATGCACTGAGCATAGCATTCGAGAAGATTGACTACCATACCGTAAAAAGTATTCTGCAGTTTTGTGATTGGTTTGGTAATCCCTCTCTCTAGATTTCCAGAGTAGTCTCTTTCGTTCCTTTTCAGAGTCCTTAAAGGAAAAGGTCCATCTAAGCACTTGTCACTTTAGGCTCATTAAAAATCGAAGGTGACTAGAGTCATCTTTAGCTTTTTATTGACTCTTAAAAATTGAAAAAGCAAGTTGTGTCAAAGCGTCTAAAATTCATTTAATATGGAATAACATTTTCCCCTCTTATTTTGAGTTGATCAAATAATCCGCAATCGTGGAAGAAAGTCAATCAAAACCCCATCGTTCGCAGAGGCTGATGAGTCAGCAATCTTTGACTCTCGAAACGAAACCATTCCGAGCCAAGAAAACTCGTTTAACTGGGTCAAAGTCTCCTGGTTTGTTTGAAACTTGTGTTTCAACATCCTCTGAGACTCCACTTACTCCAACCATTTATGGTATCCCTGCCTCTACAGAAGAAGTTCTGCAGTTACAAGAGGACATTAGAACTGATCCTAGTGTAATAATAAACACTTCTATTCCTGAACCAGCTCCATCTAGAGTTGATTCAAAAGGTTTTACCCCTCCAGCATCTGTCACTGCAGAATCTATAACTTCTTCGGCACCAGAAATATTTTACAGACCTGACGGTCTACCTCTTCCACCTGGATTGATTGTTGTAGAAGAGATTACGGAGGATCTTCCATCTAGTACTCCATTGCATTTTGGAAATGAGATCCGCCTATATCCTTCTACTTCAGAAGTTAATACCCCTTCATCGCAAGTTCCTGTAGAATCGCTAGGAAGTATTTTGGATAGACTCGATATGTCTAGACAACCATCGACATCTAAGACTGTGTCATCCGATACAGCGGTAGCAGAACCTCTTGCCACCACTCTGACGATGTTCGTTGGCATACCATCTGTCCCAACTAGCTCTCAATCGCTAGAGGGAGTCCACCCAAGGACTGTTTCGACAGTATGGTCTGTTCCCGTTTGTTCGTCTGGAATAATATCTGGAATTTCTTATGTTGAGTCTCAGCAAATTGATCCTTCACAACAGTATCAATTTTGGCAGTCCGGTCTCCAAAGGCCAATCTTTCCTGGCAGCACTAGATTGCCGCCGTATGGAGGGCATTATGCCTTTTCATTATTCCCTTCGGGAGAACAACCATATGAGAGTTCTCAACCGAATTCGGGTCAAAATGGAATCACATCTAGTGGTTGGGTGCCAATACTGCCTCAACAACCAAGAATTGTATACTCAATGCAACCAAATCTATGTTTGTCGAATATCCCCACTACACCAACTATTATGACAGTGTCGCAAGTACAAGCGTTGCATGTTTTATGCCAGCCTCAAGTTTCTCAGGTCGTAATAAAACAACCTCTTGTCTCCACGATGCAACCGCAATTGCCGGTTAGTGGCTCCTTAACTAGAACGACTTAGGCTCAAACGAGTACTATTACCCCTCATCTTGGTCAAACATCTAGTATTGGGAAACATCAAATGGTTTCACAACCATGGCTGATGCAACATCAACAACTGCAATTCCAGCAAGCTTACCAAAGACCTGAGAAACAAAGATTTGCAGGTAATGGGCAACCGTATATTCAAAACGATTATCATCAATCATCCCAAAATGGTTATGCCCAACAACCTTATCGAAGTTATCAGCATCAAATGCATTATGCTGGTATGCAAAGACCCATTGCTCAGGCGATCCCATCTTATCCTCGGTACGCTTTGCCAAACTTGAATCAACAGTTGCCCTTTGTGGCGACTTTAGAGTTACCAGATCTAAATCGGCTAACAAATGATCGAATCGCCTATGCCCCTTGGTGGTCGACGATTCCTCATAAACTTCCGTCAGATATTCCTAAATTCAATGGAAATCTGAGTGAAGATCCATCGAATCATGTGATGACCTTTCATCTGTGGTGTTCCTCCAACACTCTAAATGATGATTCAATTAGGCTTCGCCTTTTTCAGCGAACGTTAACTGGTCCGACAACAAAATGGTACATCAAATTTCTTAGAGCTTCATTTGATAACTTCGGCGCCCTTGCCACCACCTTTTTAACCCATTTTCAGTTACCAATAAGGTACGAAATAGGAACAAAGCTTCTTACCAATTTCAAACAGACAACGGCCAATCACATATCTAATCATATTCATGAGTGGCGACGTCGTCGTAGAATGGTAAAAACATATGTTCCTGATCAGCTACTAACTGAATGGTTTATTAAGTCATTGTTACCTTCTATTACAGAAGATGTGGCAAAGGGAGGAGTCGTCTCTGAAGAGTAAGTCATTACTTGTGCGCAATATCTAGACTTGATCTATACTCAGTCTGGCACGCTCTATGACAAAATCCCTGATGCTCCCAGACCAAAATTTTCCGTTCCTCCTCCTCCTAAATCAAACAAAGACTCTCATGTCAACGATGGTGTGATAGGTACAACCAGCACGAAATCCACAAAGGCTACATCTAAGAAAGCCCGTAAGGTTTCTGGTCAAAATGCAAATGAAGAACTTCTAGCCTTGGAGGTTAATGTTGTGTTTACCGACAAAGGCAAAGAACTGAAGCAACCAGGAGGCAAGAAGAAAGGGAAGAGAAAAAGGAAGAAAGAGGATGATCCGTCTCCTGAAAAATCCTCTGTAAACCCTTATGGGCAAAAGAAACCTAGTCAGCCATGCCTCATATGCGATGAGGACCATTGGATGAGAGATTGTCCATATAAATCTGAAGTTAAGAAAATCTTTAAGAAATCAAGGACTTCAGCAGTTTTGACTGACCAATTTCCGAACCCAGGAACCAATCTGGTTGCTAGTGACAATGCTTCCCCATCACAAGTGCTTATGTTGTCCATTTCAAAACAGCAAAATGATGCTTTGATATCGACAAGGAATAAAGATTACAGGAATCCACAGTTGTCAAACAACAAGGCTATCGATCAACCTAGTAGTTCGACAACAACTTCGGCTGAAGTTGTGCCACCCATCATTCTTGAGCTAACGATAAAGCCGCCAAAGGGAGTAGTACACAAATCGACGTTTAATCCTCGTGCCAGAGGATCACAAAATTATAATATAGTAGAGGACTTGGCCCAATCGCCATCCGCTATGTCAACACTTGAAGTACTGCAAAATTGACCCTCCCAAAAGTAGGCTCTATTATCACCAATAGGTGGGATTGACCCAGCGGATTCCAATCCTGTGGCCTTTAGTCATAAAGGATATGAGCCTCAGTTACCAGCTCAACTCGCTTTCCTCATTCAAGTGAAAGCCCTCAACAAAATTGTTCATCGAACAATTATTGATGAGGGGACATCTACATGTATTATGTCAATGAGTTGCTGGAAAACTTTAGGCTCACCACCCTTGTCGCGATGGTCAACAACGTTAAAAGCATTTGATGGATGGACATACACTCCATACGGAATTTTAAGTAACTTACAAGTTGAACTGGGGGTAAAACAGTAGAAATTGATGTTGAAGTTATCGATGGAAACCTCGACTACTACATCCTACTAGGAAGGCCCTGGATTTATTCTATGGCCGCTGTTGTGTCGACATACTTCAGAAAGATTGCATTTCCTTTTCAAGGAGGAATTAAAATCGTCGACCAACAAACCTTTCTTCCCAACAGTTCACAAGTTACAGGAAGCATCCCGATGATCCATGGAAGCTCTCATTTGCTTCAAAATATCAGAGTACACCTGCTAAAAGACCCTACATTGATGGGTACTTTTTCCCTACCGCCTCAGAGTAATCCAGTGGAAGTGGCCATGGTGGAAACCTGCAATATGATATCTTCTATATCTAAAAGATTCAGAAGATTCCTGAACATTTTGTCAGCATGGATCATCGCCATTTTAGAAATATTGTAGCAATCAATTTTCTTGGATTTGGGAGCAAACCCAAATCAACGCTCATTGAGTGTTTGGATAGATAGGTCTAAGGAATATGGCACCTCTTCAGATCCTTGGTCGCATGTACATTCTATAGACGAAGGAATCATTCAGTCAATGATGATAGGAGAGGCACCATGGGAAGATTACCACCATCGTTCCCATCTTCCGGATCACCATGAAGATTATTCCAGCAACCTTAATCATCCTTCAGTTTTTGATTTTCTATCAAATACTGTAAATACGGTGGATTATGAGGATAGTTCTTTTACTGTGTCAACCTCATTAAAAAATGAAACAACTCCCTTTCCAAATCGAGTCTTTGATTACGATCTCGTAAAATCCAAGTCAAGTCTTTCAAAGATCTCAAAGGTAAACCTTAATTCCAACAACCTCGTTGAATGCAATGAAGCTTGGGGGGCATGCATCTCGATTTGCGTCACTATGCTGGGGGCATGTGAACTTATAACAAGAATATTTTCTCATTTCAAGCTTGTGTAAACATGAAACTGAATGTGAGCATATGTTGTCGCATGGTTCTAGCTCATTAAAAAATGAACTAGGCCATGAGAAGTTTTACACGAGGTTCAAGCTTGTTAAAAAATAAACCTAGCAACGAATAGTTTTACGTGAAGTTGAAGCTCGTTGAAAATTAAACATAGCAAGGAGAATATGTTCCACCAGAGTTTAAGCTCGTTAAAAAATGAACCCACCTCTGGTAAATAACGATTGTGAATGCATTATCATCAGCTTTTGAGCCTTGGTCGTGTTCTTACTATCACCTCCACTCTGTTTTAGCCGATCATTCACCTCCATTTGATTGTTTACCCCCTTTTGAGGAACAACTATGACGAGTGATTTTGTTAGCCATCTTCTTAACACTGCTGTTATAGACATTTTTGTGCCTTACAGCTATAAGCATGAAATGTCCATAATCTAAGGGATCCAAAGTCCCTAAACATGTTGTTCCTACCCCTAGAGGAACAAGGCTAACAAACCACAACAATTCACAGAAGTTCTCCACCAAAAACTGCTCAAAAACAAGTCAATTCAGGATCAATTCAGAGGCTCCACTAGCTGCCTGCGCTGAAATGCAAAGTCTGCACTGGCTACCTGCACTGCAATGCAGGTAGAAGCACTACCAGGGTGCGCTGAGCGGGAATTGACAAATGGCAAGTTCATTCAACGAGGTGTCAAGACCCTGGAAGCTTCCAGAATCTTCCTCAATGACACTTGCCTCAGTGAATTCGACTAGCGATGAGTAAGAGGTTCTCAATCTCCAAGTGGAAGCAAGAACCTCCAAGTGGAAGCAAGAACTGGCAGAGGGAGAGGACACTAGTCAGATCTCAAGCTGACTCATCCTCTCTCCAAACATCTATATATGGATCTCTCCTCCATGAGATCTAGAGGCTGGAATTTTGTTATTGCAAAGAATTGCTGTTGGTTTGAGACTGGAATCATTGGGTGCTTAATGCTTTGAAGGAAGGTGAAGATAGGAATTTCATTTGCTGGGAAGGAGATGCTGGATTGGAGCCCTCTGGGTTGTATCTCTTCCTGAACCTTGTTATTCATCAATAAAGCTATCTTGGTTTCTCCTATATGCTGATGTATCTTTGATGTATGATTGCATTGGTATGTTTAGTTTATTTCTAATCCTGAACTAGTTATGAATATGAATCTATGTCTTTGTGTAGCGTTCTCTTCTTGTGATCTTGTAGAAACCTGCTGAAGCTGGGCGAGCGAGAAGGCAAGTAGCTGGGAACTCTCAAAGAGAAGAGAGAACTGGATCGAGGGACAAATGAAAGACACCGGTTAGTCCATCTATCTCTCTTCATTCTCAATTCATAAAGGAAGAATACTAGAATAGCTGTCTCTGTTTGTTGCTAAGGCACTGTCACACCTTAGGTGGATAGGATCGTCCTACATAGGCATTTTTCCCCACAAAAAATTGGCGACTCCACTGGGGAGATCTGTTTAATCATTTTATTTGTGTCTCTATCATTGTTTGTTTCATAGACTCAACAACAACAATCGAACTACATCTGCTATTCTCAGATGCAAAGTAGATAGCTGCTGCTTTCATCCAATCACTAGATTTGTCTATGATCTGAACAATGGGCTCACAAATGATTTGATGATCCTTTGTGATAGATCTTAGTCCTCCCTCAAAGCATCCCTTTGATTGTACCTTGCTTGTTGCTTTTATTTGGCCTGAAACCGTAGATTAATCAGCAAACTCTGACCCAGAACCCAGTGAGAAACTCTCGTTTCTCTTTCAGCGCAGACTCTGTGAAGAGGTTCTGAATTTCAACGCAGGTCCCGTGAAGGCTACCTGCGTTGAATGTCAAAACCCCTGTGTTGAGGGTGCGTTGATCCAGTTAGGCCTTGTGCAGCTGGGGTTCTCTGCTCTATTTTGCCTTGTTTTGATCTCTGATTTTTGCAGCCTGTAACCAGCATAGGTACCTATTTGATAACTCCTTTTCTCTGCTTAAATTCCGCCTCCTTTTGTACAAAAAGACTGTGAGTGTTTTTATGTGTTTGTGGCGTCATTTACAGTTTTCCTTTGCAAGAGTGAAATAGTCATCCTGTAGCCCTTGATTCAGATCTATTGATTGTGATCTTAGGAGAGAGTTCATTGGCTGTTTGTAGTTGATTATACATTTACTTTTGCTTTTGGTTTGAGTTTGTCTCTTTTAAGTGTCGAAACAAGTGTTCATTTCGAAAGTCGTAAAGTGTTGTATTCTCTTCTACCCTTTCTGGTTTCGAAAAAGTAAACTTGTTTGTATTTGTCATTTAAAAGCAAATTCAAAGTTGTACAAAAAGCTTTCTTTTTAGGCATCAATATTAAGAAAGCGGAAAACAAACACCTGCATTGTGCATTTGCATCTTGATAGTTTGCATGCTTGATTTAGGAAAAGTGCATTAGAGTGTGCTGATTGCTCTTTGAGAAAAGATGGTGTCTTTCTTTTCCCTTTGTAGCTAGGATTTTCATAGTTGAAAAGATATAAAGCTTGCTTATCATCTTTAGACTGCATTTAGGAATTGTATCATACATCTCGTGGTGAACCTCAAAAGGCAAACTTCTAAGAAAGATCAACATAAAATAAACTGAATGAACTTAATAACGCTTTGTAACATAACGCACAACATAGAGGTCTAGGCTAGAGACGTGTTCTGGCGTCGTAAAGCCTGGTGACTGTCGATCTCGATGATGGTGGGTGATTCCTCCTGAGGGACGATAGCGCCAGTACGGATTGTGCTCCCACGTACCATCGAGTATATATTGGGAGACCCCTATAGGCATAAAACCTTTATCCTTAGGAAGCCATGTCGGCCGCCCTACTAATCGCAATGCACTGAACACAGCATTCAGGAAGATTGACCGCCCGTACCTTAAAAAGTATTCTGCGGTTTTGTGAAAAGTTTGGCACACCCTCTACCTAGAACTCCAGAGTAGTTCCTTTTGGCCTTTTTCAGACTCTATAACGGAAAAAGTCCATCCAAGCATTTGTCACTTCGGGCTCGTTAAAACATCGAAGGAGACTAGAGTCATCTTTAGCTTTTTCTCGACTCTTTAAAATTGAAAAAGCAAGTTGTGTCTAAAGCGTCGTTAAAATTTATTTTAAACGGAACAATCACCCCTTCTTCCTGCATTGATCTTTAGGTTGAGAAAATGGAGCACACCAACCAAGGAATTCCCCTTGGTGGAAATCCTAGTCCCTTCTCCTATTGGGGAGATGTTGGTGCGCCCCACATGGCCACATTGTCGCTTCTAGGACTGACAATTGGCTTGCCGGTCTGGCTCTTCTCAACCAATGTCGTTCAGAACACCACTATTCCTGAATAGTCGAATCAACAGTTAGACCAGACTAGAGTTGCCCACCAGCCTTCTACTTCATCTAATTCTTCCTCTCCTCCTTCCTCTTCGCTTGACGGAGCTGGTAAAACAAAAAACCAAGTTCCTAAGGAGAAGAAGGAAAAGAAGAAGAAAGAGAAGAAGAAAAAGGAGCCAAAAGCGACTGGGGGCAAACAAGTGTCGTCTGACAAAAATCCACACACAGCATTGACTAGGCCTAAATCGCCATGTGTCATATGCAAGGGAGACCACTTCCACAGAGATTGTCCCTGCATCCCTCGGATACTAAGGGACTGGTCTCCCCGTTTGCACAATTCGGTGGCATCAACCTCTGATAGCCATGTTGACAGCACACCGTCAACTAGTGAAAGTGAAGCCACAAGACAGAGAGGGAAAGCTAGATTTCCCTGCAGACTGTGTGAAGGCGACCATGCCATCCACCGTTGTCCCTTCTTAGATGAGGTTAAAAGAGTTTTGGAAGATCGCCTGATTTTACGAGCGCAACTTCCTCCTGGATATCAAAAACTCCTGCCAAGTCCTTCACCAGTTGAGAACTCGGCTGGCCCGCTCAGGTGGTCAGCCGTAGCACTTATCATTGAAGATGAACCATCTGAATCCATACCTGACGAAAGTCAAAAGGTTGAGGCGGCAGTTGACCCGGTTTTGCCTTCAGAGGCTCTATCTTCGAATGATACCATCACAGAGGAGAATAAAGACGACACCGTCCAAATTCTCTTCATCAACACAGACTCCGACGAACAAGGGCGCAATTTGCCCATTCCTTTATTGCAGGAAGGAACTTCGTCAGAGTCATACCCGGCCGTCTATTCGGTCCCACCACCAAGCAACCTAGTTGTCTCGTTCAACTGGAACCAACTAGGCAGACCCCGTTTGCCAGCAAGCATACCATTCAGAATTATCGTTCAAATATACAGAATGGTGATGGCTGGCACCATCATTGATGAGGGGGCATCTGTGAGTATCCTTTCCTCTATTGCTTGGAAAGCGCTTGGTTCGCCAACGCTTTTGCCTGAAATGAGAAATCTGACAGGCTTTGATAAAGGAACCAGTTGACCTTTAGGGATCCTCCCGAATGTGCCCATTACATTGAAAGGGAAGACCGTTCAAATGAACGTGATGGTCATTCAAGGACCCTTGGATTATAACCTACTCCTTGGACGAGACTATATATATTGCATGGGAGCATCGTCTCCTCACTCTTTAGAGTAATGTGTTTTCCGCACGAAGGAAGAGTGGTCAAGCTCGTGGACCAGCTTTCATTTCCCGGATCACGCATCACAAATAGACATATACCATCCCTAAATGGTCTCTTCACACAAGAAATGTCTCAACCCACGGTCCGTCCTCCTGATGAGTGCGAGTAATCTGGGAGGATATGACTGGAACCCAGGGGGCATGCGTCCTGGTCTGCTTCGGCAGGAAAACTTTGGGTATAGAGTAGGTTTCCGCAGGAGAATATGACTAGTCTGTACCCCGCCCATGCTGGAAGAGGGTTATTCTAGAATAAGATTCTTTTGTCAAAGTTATGTGAGTTGACAGACGAAGTCTCTCACCTTTGTCTATTTCGATAGACATCGCCGAATAAGTGTTTTGTTTGAAAGATTAACGAGACAATCTTTGGGTAACTTGAAAGAGGTAGGCCTCTCCCGGTAAAACAAATGTTTTATTGGACTAAAGAAGGGGTAACCTTGAAATCGTACTTTATTCCTGGGGGCATGCAAACCTTTTAGAGTGCAATCAAGGGGCGGCTATTTATTTTTTAAATTTTTAGGTCCTCCCTTTAAACCTGTAGGTCTAACCCTTTAAACTCGTAGGATTAGTCGTTTCCGAACTTGCATAAAGAAAGGATGTGGGGCAAAATCTAAATGTTGTCGTTTTACATGAGACATTCTTATCATATGACTGGATTATTCGAGCAGTTTTAGCACACAGTTCATGCTCGTTAAAAAATAAACGCAAGATCCGAGCAGTTTTAGCACATTGTTCATGCTCGTTAAAAAATAAACATAAGGCCGAGCAAGTGTTTCAATCCGCGTTTAAGCTCGTTAAAAAATGAACTACCCGGTAAATAACCACTGCGAACGTAAATTATCAGCCATTAAAGCCTTGGTAGTGTTTGCACCGTCACCTCCACTTTTCCATTGGCCGATCATTCACCTCCATTTGATTGTTTACCCATTTTGAGGAACAGCTGTGAAGAGTGATTTCACTTAGCCATCCTTGTGACACTGCCGTGATTGGAAAATTCCAAGCCTTACCTGGAATCAGCTGCTAACCCATTTCATCACTCGTTCCTCAAAATACGAGTCTTCTTTAAGCTCTTTTCATCTGACTCGTAAAATATGAAAAGATTGCCGAGTTTTGGCCTTCTAGCTCGTTAAAGTGACCGGAAGTGCTATCCCTCCTCTAGATTTTAATCTTTTTGGACCTGAGGGATTATTGCACAAAAAGATCGAGCGCTTGTTTTGTTCAGCTCGTTAAAACTATCGAAAACTCATCCCTTCTGTATTGTTTTATACTTTTTCGGACTTAAGGGATTAGATGACGAAAAAGGACTTTCGGAGTTGACTTTACGTACCTTTTCAGACTCTCTAAAAATGAAAAGGACCGAGTTATCTTTGTCGTTAGACTCGTTAAAATCATTAAATAGCAACAAACTTGTCTTTAGACGAGAACGAGTTTCACTATTGCTAGGCTCGTTAAAACATAGCGATGGGCTTGCCCGAAGGGCAAGTTATAGAACAAGCATATGTTATCCTCCTCAAGCTTGACAAAAATAAAGAGGTACTGGTCAGCAATGACTGGGGAAAAATTGGGAGAAACTCGAGAAAACTTTGATGGTAGCAAGTCGCTCTTGAACATGACACTTTTCCTCCGTACCACAATCGGGTTGGGTTGTTCCATTCACCGGTCACATCACCATGGTCTCGCCATACCATCCATATTTGGGGTAATGCTACCGATCCATCGCATAAGTGTCGCCATATGTTCAAGAGAATTCGTTCAGAGAAGTCAACCGTGTCCCATCCACTGCCGTACATTATCCTTCATCCTTTCATGACCGCCACCCTGAGTCATATGTCATCAGATCGTTTTCACCTCCATCAAAATCATTAGCTCCGTTCCGTGTCATTGATGTGGGATTCATTAAGGCCCTCCTTTGATGGATTACTTCTTGTCGACATCAACTCATTATCCAAGAAGTGGATCTAGGAACAACCCCTTCAGTACTTTGAAGCTTGCATGCCTCAATGGCAAGTTTCTCACTTCCGACGATAGGTATACATCAATGACCTTCGACCGAAAGATTTTGCGTGGTGTTCGACGCCAAGAGTCCTTTATTCACACCACGTGAATTGTACTGCAGTACCTTGAGGGTCATTATCATTATCGGTGATTCCTCTCGCGCTTGTTAACGGTTTACCTCATTGACCGGTAATCAAGCGATGTCTTTCCATGTTCGACTTCAGAACAATTCTCACATGGATCGACTTGTACTTAGAGTGAAGATCGAACGAGTTTGAAGACCCCGGATCTAGTTTCATCCATCCAGGCTGCGATATATATTCAGGAAAGATAAACACATTGACATGTACATCATTGCAGCAGATAATCATCCTATACAAAGGATGATAATTTCATCAAAATTATCAGTCTACCATCAGACGATTGTCTGTTCTATGTACAGAAAAATGAATTTATAAAGCTGAGCATGGGAATGCCCGCCTCAGCTAGATCATGAAAGCAGTATGAAAAATAATGTATTGTATTGTATCTTATTACAGGTCTCCTCCCAGCATTGAATGAACTTCAGATCCTCCTAATAAAGCATTTCACCCGATAAACGGCCTCATACTTTAGGGGGCAACTGTTATAGACATTTTTGTGCCTTACAGCTATAAGCATGAAATGTCCATAATCTAAGGGATCCAAAGTCCCTAAACATGTTGTTCCTACCCCTAGAGGAACAAGGCTAACAAACCACAGCAATTCACAGAAGTTCTCCACCAAAAACTGCTCAAAAACAAGTCAATTCAGGATCAATTCAGAGGCTCCACTAGCTGTTTGCGCTGAAATGCAAAGTCTGCACTGGCTACCTACACTGCAACGCAGTTAGAAGCATTACCAGGGTGCGCTGAGCGGGAATTGACAAATGGCAAGTTCATTCAACGAGGTGTCAAGACCCTGAAAGCTTCCAGAATCTTCCTCAATGACACTTGCCTCAGTGAATTCGACTAGTGATGAGTAAGAGGTTCTCAATCTCTAAGTGGAAGCAAGAACCTCCAAGTGGAAGCAAGAACTGACAGAGGGAGAGGACACTAGTCAGATCTCAAGCTGACTCATCCTCTCTCCAAACATCTATATATGGATCTCTCCTCCATGAGATCTAGAGGCTGGAATTTTGTTATTGCAAAGAATTGCTGTTGGTTTGAGACTGGAATCATTGGGTGCTTAATGCTTTGAAGGAAGGTGAAGATAGGAATTTCATTTGCTGGGAAGGAGATGATGGATTGGAGCCCTCTGGGTTGTATCTCTTCATGAACCTTGTTATTCATCAATAAAGCTATCTTGGTTTCTCCTATATGCTGATGTATCTTTGATGTATGATTGCATTGGTATGTTTAGTTTATTTCTAATCCTGAACTAGTTATGAATATGAATCTATGTCTTTGTGTAGCGTTCTCTTCTTGTGATCTTGCAGAAACCTGTTGAAGCTGGGCGAGCGAGAAGGCAAGTAGCTGGGAACTCTCAAAGAGAAGAGAGAACTGGATCGAGGGACAAATGGAAGACACCGGTTAGTCCATCTATCTCTCTTCATTCTCAATTCATAAAGGAAGAATACTAGAATAGCTGTCTCTGTTTGTTGCTAAGGCACTGTCACACCTTAGGTGGATAGGATCGTCCTACATAGGCATTTTTCCCCACAACAACTGCCATGATTGGAAAGTTCCAACCCTCACCTGGAACCAACTACTACCCGAAATATCACTGGTTCCTAAAAAAAGAGTCTCCTTTGAGCTCATTTCATTTGACTCATAAAATATGAAAAGATTGCCTAGCGATTGGCCTCTCCAGCTCGTTAAAGTGATTGGAAGTGCCATCCCTCCTCTAGATTTTAATATTTTTTGACCTAAGGGATTATTGCACAAAAAGATCGAGCGTTTTTCTTGTTTGGCTCATTAAAACTATCGAAAAGTCATCCCTTCTGCATTGTTTTATACTTTTTCGGAATTAAGGGATTATACTACGAAAAAGGAATATTGGAGTTTCCTTTCCGTCTCTTTTTAGACTCTCTAAAATTGAAAAGGACCGAGTTATCCTTGTCGTTGAACTCATTAAAACAATAGCAACAAACTTTTCCATTTAGACAAGAGCGCGTTTCAGTGTCGCTAGGCTCGTTAAAACATAGCGACGGGTTTGCCCGAAGGGCAAAGTATAGAACAAGCATACGTTATCCTCATCAAGCTTGAAAAAAATAAAGAGGTATTGGTCAGAAATGATTGGGGAAAATTGGGAATAAAACTTGAAGAAGCTTTATTGGTAACAGGTTGTTCTTGAACATGACACTTTCACTCCATCATCATGATTGAGTCAGGTTGGGTTATTATGTTCATCGGTCATATCACCATTGGTCCACCGTACCATCCGCTTTTGGGGTTAATGCTACCAATCCATTTCAGTGTCGCCGATATGTTCAAGAGAAGTCACTCAGAGAATTCACCTACCTAGCTTGTGTCTCATCCACTGTAATACCTTCACGCTTCATTCTTTCATGACCGCCACCCTGAACCTTGTATCATCAGATCGTTTTCACCTCTACAAAATCATTTGCTCCGTTCCATGTCATAGATGTGGGATCCATCAATTCCCTCCTACGATGGGTCACTTCTTGTCGACATCATCTCATTATCCAAGAAGCCTACCTAGGAACAACCCTTTCAGTACTTTGAAGCTTGCATGCCTTAATGGCAAGTTTCTCACTTCCGGCGACAGGTTTACATTAATGGCCTTCGACCGAAATATTTTGCATGGTGTTCAACGTCAACTCATGTATTCACACCACGTGAATTGTACTGTAGTACCTTAAGGGTCATCATCATCATCAGTGATTCCTCTCGCGCATGTTAATAGCTTACATCATTGGCTGGTAATCTAGCGATGTCCTTCCATGTTCGACATCAGAACATATTTTCACATGGATTGACTTGTACTTTTGGGCGAAGATTAAATGAGTTTTAAAGACCCCAGATCTAGTTTCATCCATCTCGGCTGTGATATATTCACGAAAATAAAGACATCAAATGTACATCATTGCTGCACATATAATCATCCAAACTAAGGGATGATGACTCTGCCAGAATCATCAGTCTGCACATAGACGGTTGTCTGTCCTATGTACATGAAAATGAATTTATCAAGCTGAGCATGGGAATGCCCGCCTCAGACAGATCATGAAAATATTATGAAGATAATGTATTGTATTGTATCTTATTAAAGGTCACCTTCCAGTTCGAAAAACCTCGGATCCTCATTATAAAGAATTTCACCCGACATCAAAAGATTTACGACCTCATGCTTTAGTGGGCAACTATTATAAACATTGGGCACTGCAACCCCAATCGCATATGTCCATAAACCAAGGGCTTCTAAGTCCCTAAAAGTGTTGTTTCATACCCTAAAGGAGCAAGGTCAGCTGATTACGTCATCTCCTAGAAGTTCTCCATGAGAAACCACTCAGAACTGGTCAAAACAGGACCATACAGACCTCCCAGTGCTAAGGGTGCGATGCATCTCACCTGCCACATGCAAAAAGTGTGATGCATACTGGAAAGCCCTTCTGTAGGGTGCGATGAGCGAGAGTAGACAAATGGCATAAGAATTTTGCTAGGTGGAGACCCTGAGAATCTTCTCGAAACTGTTCATTTGACACTTGCCTCCCTGAATTTTCCCAAGGATGAGTAATAGATCATGAAATCTCCAAGTGGAACCAAGAACTATCAGAGAGATGACACTAATCAAAATCCCAGAAGTTGAATCACCACCCTGCAAATATCTATATATGGATCCCTCATCCAAGAGATCAAATAGTTGGAATTCGGTAATTTGCAAAGAAGTGCTGTTGGTTTCTCTTTGAAGACATTGTTGGGTGATCTTGCTTTGTATGAGGTGAAGAGGAATTTCAAGCTGGGAGGATGGTGCTAGGTCAGACCAAGTGGTTGTAATCCTCTCTTCTACTACTTTTATCAATAAAGCTATTTGAGTTTTCCTCCATATTCTTGTGTATCTCTGAATATCGTGTTGATATATGCCTTTGTATGGTCAATATATATCTGATCCTATGTTGTTTACAGTGATAGATCTCTATGCTTTGATGGTATTATGTTGCTGTGATTCTACAGGTGCTCTTTGAAGCAGGACAAGTAAGGAAGCAGTGGCAAGATTTTGTCAAAGGGGAAAGGAAACAAGCAAGGAGCCAAGCGAAAGACTGAGGTTGGTACTATCTCTCGTAAAGGAAAATACAAGTAAATTTAGTTTGTTTGTTCTAAGATAGATACCCATCTTAGTGGGACTAGCAGTTTTGAATAGACACTAGTTTCCCGATAACAGGAATGCATCGTATGTGGATAACATCATGAGAAGGCACAAATTTTTTCTTCCCTTTCTTGGTCACAAAAGATGTTATAATGTGTCAATATTGGCCACACGGCTAAATATTGCAAGTTACCCAATTTCTTAAAGAAAACCAAACAAATGAAGGAGATCATACAAAGAAGATTACACCAGAAGAGGAAAAGTGATGCATAGATTAGAAGGCGGCCCACCAATGTGTGGAAAAAGAAGAAATGCATAAGTTGAGGGGGAGTCTTTTTCAAAAGCGTGATGCATTAGAAATGGCATTAAAAGTATTGGCACATCAATATATTCATAACATTATAGAAATAATATACTTGGAAAAATTGGAATCTTTGAATCCATCATGATAGATCTTGAGGCAAAAAATATCTTTTGGAGTACTACATCATTGAGTTAAATCGCAAGACCTTGAGACAACCAAAGATAATCTCAGAGCAATATGAATAAACAACAAAAATAAGTCGTAGTAGTGAATGAATAATAATGAAAATGCTTCCTCCACAAAAGGAGTAATGCAATAAGACAATAGTTGTATGGAGATGAATAACTTAGTGAAGATGTAATCATGATGAGTAGGCTTAGTGATAGAGATTCACCATAATATCATCAACCTCATGCACTAACTAAGCTATTCAAAAGAATATGTCAAGAAAAATTTTCTAACTGTTAGAAATCACTTAGCGTTATGAAAATATTAAATCATTAATCTTTCATAGATGGCCACTTAATGCATTCAACATGAACTGTCACACAAATTGCAACCAAAAATAGTATTTATATATGCAAACAGAGAAATTAAATAAATAATAGTGATTCAACGGTACCCAAATATCCATACTATTAAAAAATGAATAATAGTGGCTATGCCGTTACTTGAGAACCACACCAGTCATAAGGAGAGTCACAACATCACTACGATGACATCCAAAGCATTTGTAAATAACTTTAGCTTTGATATGTTGCGAAGTCACACCATCCATGAAGAAAATAGTTGCATAACTAGAAGAAAACAAGTGTAACATCCCCAGTTAATAATCCATGTATTAAAGTTAATAAAGGAAAGATAAGACCAAGGTCATGGGACACATATTCCAAGATGAATGTTGGTAAAAACATCCTAGTGGGTCTTCATTTGGTTTATTATGGATAATGAAATTGACAAATGCAATGGAAAAGACTTTGAAAAGGCAAAGAGACATTAATTGGCCTTTATTTATGAAAACAATGGAAAATAGGAGAAAAAGAAGGTGAAAGGTCACAAGTTGCATGTGAGGAGGAAATAGAAGGAAAATTAGTGGAAATTGAAGAAAATAAAGGCCTTATTGATAAAAAGGTTTTTGAGGATTAGTTCAAAGTTTTCATTATTTTAGTTTTGGAGCTCTCTCTTTAGTCTCTCTATTCTCCCATACTCTTTCACACTTAGAGTATTCTTGGAGCACTCTAGCATTGGAGAAAGGAAGCCAAACGAAGGACAAGAAAGAAAAGGGAAGCAAGGATCAAACAAGGAAGAGTTGGATCAAGTGGCTACAATGAGATTAATTTGCAGGTATCAAGTTGCATGTGTGGTTTCCTTGTGTTGTGGCCAGCAACACCCCCCCTTGTTCAATTGAGTATCAACCATGATACTGAATGAATGGGGACCCTTAGTTAATTTTTAGGAAAAGCAAGAGTTTCTTCTTGAAGTCACAATCATACGCTTAGGAAAAGCCTTTTGGATATTTCAAGCCTAAGTCTATAATAAAAGAGAAAACATTTAGGGTTGCATTGCAAAAGATAGGAAACACCTTCATTTCCCTTTTTATGCGCACCACCCTTGTGTTAATAATGACATCGCATCGCAAAATAGTACTGTTCATAAAGAAAAACTTAAAGATTCGCCGATCTATGATAACGCCGATCGCTAGATCGCATATTGCAGAAATGAGCCAGGCAAGATTTGGTAAACATCGAATTTCTGCGATCTGTGATATTGCGATCGCTGCGATACCACATCCATGCGATTTGCGATGATGCTATTAGCGATCGCGCGACATGCGAGGTTATGTCATCAAATCATAAATCACTTCGGTACGAATCCTTCGGGCACGCCATTCAAAGAAAAGCCACTTACTATAATCTGACCCAAAATCATGCGCTTTTAATGATAGTAAATGAATTAGTTGTTAGTTATTAAATGGATTAAAGACGCGTGCCTTGGTAGAGATTTTCTTCACGTAAGGCGGAATATTTGATATATCTGTTGCATTTAAAACTCTCCCATCACCTTTCTGGACCAGTCATTTCCATTTCACTCGTAATCTGCAGGAACAAAACTCTAAGATGACTCAGACAGAAACGCAAAGAGAAATGGGAAAGAAAAATAAAGCTCAAAGCTCCGAAGCGAGGGAGAAGACCAAGGAGATGGCGCCCCTGTACACAGACATAGCCTGTAACAAAGACACAGGGATATCAACATGGGAAGGCATGTACAGGCTGCTAGAGGAAGAAAAGCCTAGAATAATGAAGGTGACTGCTGTTGCGGCTGCACCACGCTCTTCTGAGGCGTCATTGGAGGACCTAGCATGTTCATTCCTTCACAGAATAGCGGAAAGACCCAAAATTCTACCATACACAGATATGATCAAGTGGATACTGGATGATGCAGAATTGAAGAACAGACAATTCAAAGTTCATGGACATGGGCTCGTAGGATCGTTTGCTGCGCAAGATTTGAAGCTTATGTATCACCTTCCTGAACCGCAAGCGACCTATAATGCACAATTTGTTAAGAAGTTCACGGAGGAGAATCCAGATCTATTAGACACCACTAAAGAATGGTCTAGAAGAGATGAGCCGCTAAAAAAGGATAAAAACGGTATGTACAGCACGGGTTCCCTCACCTCTCCATATTGTTTTGCTGCGGCTATGCTCTGTAGGATATTTGGTATGCCGGATATCAACAAGTTTTCATCTGAATGGCTGCCATTAATTGATGCTGCCACTAACGCCGACATCCTAGATTGGGCCAAAATCCTTTCAGATACTCTATACACTGATGTTCTCAATTACCGGTCTAAGAGATCCTTCTCTCAAAGGGTCTATCCTCCTTTTTATCTGTCTGCCTATATTATGGATTCTGTTTGTCTTGTATCTGAATTCCCTATTATGGGTTGGAAATGGACTACCCAAGACCCATTGCCCATCCATGTTTATCATAAGGTCTTATGGGATTCCCAGTTTACCCCTCACTTTTACCAGATTTGCCATGGGCTTATTTTTCCCCTATATAGAATGATATATGATAAGGACCCCCCAAGATGCTCTCCCGAGGCCCAAATCGACATCATCCCCATCGCGAGATAGTTTGGGGAAGAATGGTTTACTTACATTAGAGTTTTTGGAAGCACTGTACCTCCACATGTCCTACCCCTATATATCCCTGATAAAATTTTGGCCCGGGAAATCGCTTTTCAAACCTGTTTTGAAGGCGGCCTGACCAAAGACCTAAAGGACAAGAAGAAGGCCATATGGCCTCAATTTCCCTAACTTGTGGGGCCTTCTCTTTGTTCGATGTAGGACACGCTTTTGGTGAAGTGGAGAATGTGACGTGTCTTCAGTTATTTAAGTTCCCAGCGAGGCCATTCGACCCAAATGATGTGGCCCAAGAATTCACAACGAACGTCAAGATAAGAGTGTTCTCTGGAAAGAAAGATCCGTTTGATGATCTGTTTCAGAGTAAAAGTTCGCTCAAGGAAATTTTGCAGCAAGCTCAGTCGAGGTTGTCTCCAGATGACCTCCAAAAATTCACGTTATACAGAGAAAGAAGGCTGGCCAGTATACCACTAGAGAGGCTGCGACTACCTACTAGGGAACCAACTCCAAGCATCAGCCTCAGTGAAAACTCCAGCACTTCTAGGTCTAAGTCCAACGCCGCACAAGAAGTATCTGAGCATCCTGAAGAGTCTGGTCACGAACAAGGAAAAAACGAAGAAACAACCAAAGACACAGCTCAGTCGAGTGCAATGTCTCGGCAGCAAGTTATCGCCTCACCACCAAGAGATGTCCCCCCTCCTATCATCGAAGCACCACTTGTCACGACAGAGCTAGATAAAGAGTGGGAAACCTTCAATGAATTGATCAATCTTGAAGGGCAAGTCCCGAAAACACCTGTGAATAATACACAGGTGGTGCAAGAAGTCGTTTCGACCATGGTCAGTAGTGCCACAGAAGCTGAACACCTTCCTATCGCTCCAACCTCAGAACTTCTACTTAACGTAGAAGAAATTCCCCCACTGGATGTATTCTATAGTCCCCAACACAAAGCAGTTGTAAGGAGACAGAGAAAGAAAAGAAAGCTTGAAAATACACTGTCTCAAGAGGCTGAACATTTGGACATCTTATGGAAAGACCCCAATAATAATCCAACTGAAAATCTTACTAAGTTGTCTCAGATTGCAGGAGCGTATGCTTCTGCAACTATTGATAAAGCCTCTGAAGTTCAGCAACTATTAAAGGAACAAGAAAATCATATACAACTACTACAACAACAGCTCCAACAAGCCAACGCGAACACTGAAGCTTCCAGACAGCTTGAAAAGCTACAGGAAGACTTTCAATGGATGCAGATAGGCTATCAAAGTAGTCTCGAAGAAAAAGAAAAACAATTGCAGACTTTGCAAGAAACGCATAAAGATGAGCCTAAGCTGGCAGAGTTTATCTCAGGATCTATCGGCTTGAACGAACAAATACTGCAGCAACAAGAAGAGTTGGGACGTAAAATATCACAGTGGAGTCACTGTTGTGCGCTGAGCGACAAAATCACCAGTCAAGTAGTGGATTGGCGGAGCGACTATGATCAGAACGACAAGAGGGTGACAGAATATTTGACTTGGCAAGATGATGAGGAAGGGAAAAGAGCAGGTGCACCCAGGATTAATGAAAATCATAAAGAGTTGCTCTTTAATAAATGGGACGATCAAATTACGCGGGCGGAGTAAGCAGCAGAGGCAGCAGCGACACAGGCAAGCACTCTTATCAACTGTGTAAATGAGAATTTACACAAGGCAAATTTAATTGCAGAGACCACCCCGAGGTACCTACCAAACAAGTTGAAACTGGAAACAGAATGGAGACAGAAAGCACAGGCAAAAGGGAAGGCAATCCAAGCATTGGCCTGGCTGAATTGGGAATGTTACTGGACGTATTTGGTTAAACCACACAGCCAATGGATGACGGTGAAATGCATTACAAACGCAACCGAGAAGTTAGTGCCAGCTCTTGTAGATGCCGTTTTCGCAGCCCAGCTCAGCGCAGAAATCAGTCAGCCGACTCTCCTCAAGCCTATGCTGGACACTTGCAACTTTAAAGACCAAGTTCATAAGTGATTTCATTTAGAATATTGTTTTTTTTCTTTTAACTAGATTAGAAGAAGGACGGTCATTTGAAAACCGTATCCTAAAATTTTGTAATGATACTATTATTAGAATTAGGAAGTAGTATTTTAACCCTTCTCATTGCATTGGAGAAAGGTCCAGAAATTTGTCAAAAACTTGTCCTCGGAACATGCACTTCTGCACCCTCAGAGGAGGTTTTGATGAATGGAAGGATCGAGATTTATTTATGTTTGCATTTTAATGTCTGCTACTGATGTTGCACTTCTGTACTCTTAGTAGATGTTAGAAGTAAGTAGAGATAAATCATTATTGCTTGAGGTTTATGAGTGAAAATCAGTCATAAATGGTACTTTTATCTCTTGACCAATTTCTGCTTATATTCTTAGAGTAATATGCAGTTTTAGTTGTTTATATGTTAATGTATGAATGTCTGGGTTACCATTTGGCACTTCTGTACGGTGGAATCATTTGTTTGTGCTTGACATATGAATGACTTATTATGCGATATGCTGCTCACAACTGTTTTGCCTAACTTTTTATGCAGAATGGTTCATCTTAATTGATTATATTCTTATGATAGCTGAATGATCTTTATTACCAGTTATTGTTCGAAATCTTTTTAGATCGCATGATAGAAGAGTTATATCCCGGGTTAGCGTAGATTAGATGTGTTGTTTTTATTAGATTATAATAACATAGATTTAGCTTATAGGTTAGATTTGAGTTAGCTCTAAAAGTACTTCTAGAATTAGCATAATCAAACTCTACACACACACACCCTTTAGATTGGGAAGCTAGTCCCATTATCCCCAGTCGGACCCGCTACACCAAACGGGCAAGGAGCCGCCAACCAGGTTCCCGACCGGGCGGGTATCCCCCTTGTTGTTGACCTGATTTCGGGGCCCTCAACATATTTGGCGCTAGAAGGAGGGCCTGAGCATAGTGTCTGTTGGAATGTGTTCCAAATTATAAAACTTGAAACAGGATGGCTGCTCATAGAATTCCTATTTGGAGTTGCATCCATGTTCCTACCTCTTCCAACACTCAACCAGATGTGGTAAGGCTCTTGTCTCAGGTAAAATTCAACGGTAAGAATAATTCTTCTGCATTTAATCATGCCCTTCAGTTCATTCAAAAAGTTTCAAGTTCTGATATTCAAAGAATTGATGAAGGTGTTTTGTGCAGAATTTTTACTCTTACATTCACAGCGGAAGCTAGAAAATGGTGCAGAACCCTCCCAGTTGCATCAATCCACAGCTAGGACCAATTCGTCAAGACTTTCATTTTGGAATTTGATTGTTATGACTACGACAAGGTATATGATGAAATTGATTATCTACGTAAGCAAGATGAACCAGTAAGGGATTTTAATATGCGATTTCATGTTAAATGCCTAAAGTATGATCTTCAGAGTGAGCTCACGGATGAAGAATCTTCAGATTATGATGAGTATTCCCTACCTCCTATGTCTGATCAAGCAGAAATTAGTTCGACCTTTGTTTCATTTTCTTCTAATATGAATGAGCATTTCAAGTCAAATACACAAATCATCCGTAATGAAGAAAATCTCCAAAGCCTAGGAGTCATGCATGCTCTGATGCCAGAGAACAAAAACGAAAATACTGAAAGAGAAGATACCTTGGAACCAGAAGATGACTCTGACACAAAGTCAGACAATATAATTACGAATCAATGAATGCAGCTGCCAAGGTTAGAACAGCGAACTATTTCTCTTTCAAAAAGTATCAGCGCACAAAGGTATGATCTAAAGCCCGATCTTTATGATGGATCTGATGGACAAAGTTTTTTTTATGATGTTTTCAAATACATTATTCCAGATTCACATTTTTCTCTTTATCCCGATGTTTTTAGTAATGATAATTTCTCCCCTCTCAACATTAAAGATATTTCAAAAAACACAGAGGGTTATTCAAATGACTCATCATTAGGTCTTCAAGATAAAGAAGCAACTTTAGAACATCCTTTGATTAATGTCAAACAAGAGCTGCTTGACCTCCCTTGTCTGAAAATATATAATGAAAAAGAGGAACCTAGGGAAATCTGTACAGTCTTTAGTGATAGTTACTTTGACAACGATGATGTTGTTGAGTTATCCCAAGTAACTCAACTAGGTTCAGACAATGAGAAACAGCTTGAATCAGAAACCATATCAAATGACCCTCATTCCAAAGAAAAAAATCATTTGGATGATTTTACTATCCAAGACAATACCCTGATCTATGAATCATATCATGAGGAAAACTCCACTCCTGTTCGCAATCATAACTTATTCCCTGATTCACAAGACCTGGCCAGTTCTTGTGAAGAGCAAGTTGTTACCAGTAAATCCCAGTTGCGCTGTAACAATATTTGTACAAATAATCATTCATTTCTTTATCACCTGAACTCATTTCGTACAAAATCGGATTTCTTTTTAAATTTTCAAGCTTTTGATAGATTGTGCTTTAGCGATTTATATATGAGAATTTTCGTTTCAAACGAAATCGCTAAAAGCCCAGCGTTAACGAAAAACAGGTTACAAGCCATTGAAACTAAAAAATCATTTTCAAAATCTGACTTGTTATCCTTCCTATTGCGAGATCATCAATTCATAACAGAAATTCATCCTAATTTTTATGATCCAATAGGTATCCAGTTGGAAAAAAGTTCTCATGAGAAAGGAAAATCAGACAAAATTCCAATTGAGGTTGTATGTTCTTATTCCAAAGCCAATATTTATGATCCAAGGAAAGTTTGGTTCTTTACACTGATGATTGAAAGTTTCATATGGCTAGGAATAAAAATGAATAGATGGTTCCATTGGAAATATCATTTCACATAGTTGATTTTCTGTATATAGTTAGAGTAGGAGTAGGAGCAGTTTAGCTAGGTTATTAGGTTTACTTTTAATAATTGATAATCAAAGTTGTTCTGTACATAAACCTAGGGAATGCTTGCCTTTCATTGCGTGAGATATTTTTCTTCATAATAATGTTTGCTTTGGTTAACGGCATTTGGCATTTACTAAAGACACCTTTTCTCTGTTAAAGATTTTTGAAACTTCTGCTTCTATGAACAACAAATCTTTTAGGAATTTGATCTTTATTATCAATAGAACTTTAACCCAGATATGATGATAGTTTCAATTGCCAAAAAATTTAAAGAAAGCTATCTCAGTGGAGAATTTGTTTTAGGTCAGCACAATGAAAGGTATCAATATTAAAATAAATATTCTCTGTAGAAACAGCCATTACCAAAACAGCCCTATCATTGTCATCCAGAACTTTCTTAAGGAAAGAAAATTTGACTTCCTCCCTGCTAAAGGAAAGCGCAACATTCAGAGGAATAATCCAAAAAGACACTATATCTCGAAGAATAAGAGGTCTCATCGCGAGCCGGCTTATCATGATCACAGATATTATAACTTGCTGACTTTGCCAAAACTGTCTACCAAAACAGGGAAATGACTCAAGATTGTTGCAATCAAAAGACAAGGGGTCTCATCACGAGCCAGCTTGTTCAGAAAAAGTGTAAATCAAGTGAATGACTGTGTCATAATTTGGCCACCAAACCAAGACATTGTTCTTTAGAGAATAAAAAGGAAAAAGTGTCAAAAAAGGGATTTCCTCTTAAAAAGTTGTAAATAACCTTAAGCAGGATAAACGATCAATGTTGGGTAATAGGTAACCCTGTCGAGGCTATGGACGCCTGCTGGCAGCAGAGGCTCTACCTATGACAAAGGAGCATATTTAAAAAGAGCTGATACATAGAGAAGACTTTATTTTATGTTTTACAAGACCAAGTAATGACTGATTTAAATGCAAAGCACAAGCTGAAGATGCAAGTAATTGAAATAGAAAGAGGTTGAAACAAAACATCATTGACAGTTTGAAGTATCATTTGCTTTATCTTTTTATAATAAAGTTCAAGTTTTTCTTTAAAAAAAAATTTCAGGGGTTTGAAAGCGTCAATATAAAAGCAGAGATAACTAGTTCTCCCAGGTGAATCGCCAATTGTTGTGGCCAGCAACACCCCCCCTTGTTCAATTGACTATCAACCATGATACTGAATGAATGGGGACCCTTAGTTAATTTTTAGGAAAAGCAAGAGTTTCTTCTTGAAGTCACAATCATACGCTTAGGAAAAGCCTTTTGGATATTTCAAGCCTAAGTCTATAATAAAAGATAAAACCTTTACGGTTGCATTGCAAAAGATAGGAAACACCTTCATTTCCCTTTTTATGCGCACCACCCTTGTGTTAATAATGACATCGCATCGCAAAATAGTACTGTTCATAAAGAAAAACTTAAAGATTCACCGATCTGCGATAACGCCGATCGCTAGATCGCATATCGCAGAAATGAGCCAGGCAAGATTTGGTAAACATCGAATTTCTGCGATCTGGGATATTGCGATCGCTGCGATACCACATCCATGCGATTTGCAATGATGCGATTAGCGATCGCGCGACATGCGAGGTTATGTCATCAAATCATAAATCACTTCGGTACGAATCCTTCGGGCGCACCATTCAAAGAAAAGTCACTTACTATAATCTGACCCAAAATCATGCGCTTTTAATGATAGTAAATGAATTAGTTGTCAGTTATTAAATGGATTAAAGACGCATGCCTTGGTAGAGATTTGCTTCACGTAAGGTGGCATATTTGATTTATCTGTTGCATTTAAAACTCTCCCATCACCTTTCTGGATCAGTCATTTCCATTTCACTCGTAATCTGCAGGAACAAAACGCTAAGAAGACTCAGACAGAAACACAAAGAGAAATGGGAAAGAAAAATAAAGCTCAAAGCTCTGAAGCAAGGGAGAAGACCAAGGATATGGCGCCCCTGTACACAGACACAGCCTGTAACAAAGACGCAGGGATATCAACATGGGAAGGCATGTACAGGCTGCTAGAGGAAGAAAAGCCTAGAATAATGAAGGTGACTGCTGTTGCGGGTGCACCACGCTCTTCTGAGGCATCATTAGAGGACCTAGCATGTTCATTCCTTCACAGAATAGCGGCAAGACCCAAAATTATACCATACACAGATATGATCAAGTGGATACTGGATGATGCAGAATTGAAGAACAGACAATTCAAAGTTCATGGACATGGGCTCGTAGGATCGTTTGCTGCACAAGATTTGAAGCTTATGTATCACCTTCCTGAACCGCAAGCGACCTATAATGCACAATTTGTTAAGAAGATCGCAGCGGAGAATCCACATGTATCAGACATCACTAAAGAATGGTCTAGAAGAGACGAGCCACTAAAAAAGGATAAAAACGGTATGTACAGCACGGGTTCCCTCACCTCTCCATATTGTTTTGCTGCGGCTATGCTCTGTAGGTTATTTGGGATGCCGGATATCAACAAGTTTTCATCTGAATGGCTGCCATTAATTGATGCTGCCACTAACACCGACATCCTAGATTGGGCCAAAATCCTTTCAGATACTCTATACACGGCTGTTCTCAATTACCGGTCTAAGAGATCCTTCTCTCAAAGGGTTTATCCTCCTTTTTATCTGTCTGCCTATATTATGGATTCTGTTTGTCTTGTATCTGAATTCCCTATTATGGGTTGGAAATGGACTACCCAAGACCCATTGCCCATCCATGTTTATCATAAGGTCTTATGGGATTCCCAGTTTACCCCTCACTTTTACCAGATTTGCCATGGGCTTATTTTGCCCCTATATAGAATGATATATGATAAGGACCCCCCAAGATGCTCTCTCGAGGCCCAAATCGACATCATCCCCATCGCAAGATGGTTTGGGGAAGAATGGTTTACTTACATTAGAGTTTTTGGAAGCACTGTACCTCCACATGTCCTACCCCTCTATATCCCTGATAAACTTTTGGCCCAGGAAATCGCTTATCAAACCTGTTCTGAAGGCGACCTGACCAAAGACCTAAAGGACAAGAAGAAGGCCATATGGCCTCAATTTCCCGTAACTTGTGGGGCCTTCTCTTTGTTCGATGTAGGACACGCTTTTGGTGAAGTGGAGAATGTGACGTGTCTTCAGTTATTTAAGTTCCCAGCGAGGCCATTCGACCCAAATGATGTGGCCCAAGAATTCACAACGAACGTCAAGATAAGAGTGTTCTCTGGAAAGAAAGATCCGTTTGATGATCTGTTTCAGAGTAAAAGTTCGCTCAAGGAAATTTTGCAGGAAGCTTAGTCGAGGTTGTCTCCAGATGACCTCCAAAAATTCACGTTATACAAAGAAAGAAGGCTGGCCAGTATACCACTAGAGAGGCTGCGACTACCTACTAGGGAACCAACTCCAAGCATCAGCCTCAGTGAAAACTCCAGCACTTCCAGGTCTAAGTCCAACACCACACAAGAAGTATCTGAGCATCCTGAAGAGTCTGGTCACGAACAAGGAAAAAACGAAGAAACAACCAAAGACACAGCTCAGTCGAGTGCAATGTCTCGGCAGCAAGTTATCGCCTCACCACCAAGAGATGTCCCCCCTCCTGTCATCAAAGCACCACTTGTCACGACAGAGCTAGATAAAGAGTGGGAAACCTTCAATGAATTGATCAATCTTGAAGGGCAAGTCCCGAAAACACCTGTGAATAATACACAGGTGGTGCAAGAAGTCGTTTCAACCATGGTCAGTAGTGCCACAGAAGCTGAACACCTTCCTATCGCTCCAACCTCAGAACTTCTACTTAACGTAGAAGAAATTACCCCACTGGATGTATTCTATAGTCCCCAACAAAAAGCAGTTGTAAGGAGACAGAGAAAGAAAAGAAAGCTTGAAAATACACTGTCTCAAGAGGCTGAACATTTGGACGTCTTATGGAAAGACCCCAATAATAATCCAACTGAAAGTCTTACGAAGCTGTCTCAGATTGCAGGAGCGTATGCTTCTGCAACTATTGATAAAGCCTCTGAAGTTTAGCAACTATTAAAGGAACAAGAAAATCATATACAACTGCTACAACAACAGCTGCAACAAGCCAACGCGAACACTGAAGCTTCCAGACAGCTTGAAAAGCTACAGGAAGACTTTCAACGGATGCAGATAGGCTATCAAAGGAGTCTCAAAGAAAAAGAAAAACAATTGCAGACTTTGCAAGAAACGCATAAAGATGAGCCTAAGCTGGCAGAGTTTATCTCAGAATCTATCGGCTTGAATGAACAACTACTGCAGCAACAGGAAGAGTTGGGACGTAAAATATCACAATGGAGTCACTATTGTGCGCTGAGCGACAAAATCACCAGTCAAGTAGTGGATTTGCGGAGCGACTATGATCAGAACGACAAGAGGGTGACAGAATATTTGACTTGGCAAGATGATGAGGAAGGGAAAAGAGCAGGTGCACCCAGGATTAATGAAAATCATAAAGAGTTGCTCTTTAATAAATGGGACGATCAAATCAGGTGGGCGGAGTAAGCAGCAGAGGCAGCAGCGACACAGGCAAGCACTCTTATCAACTGTGTAAATGAGAATTTACACAAGGAAAATTTAATTGCAGAGACCACCGCGGGGTACCTACCAAACAAGTTGCAACTGGAAATATAATGGAGACAGAAAGCACAGGCAAAAGGGAAGGCAATCCAAGCATTGGCCTGGCTGAATTGGGAATGTTACTGGACGTATTTGGTTAAACCACACAGCTAATGGATGACGGTGAAATGCATTACAAACGCAGCCGAGAAGTTAGTGCCAACTCTTGTAGATGCCGTTTTCGCAGCCCAGCTCAGCGCAGAAATCAGTCAGCCGACTCTCCTCAAGCCTATGCTGGACACTTGCAACTTTAAAGACCAAGTTCATAAGTGATTTCATTTAGAATGTTGTTTTTTTTCTTTTAACTAGATTAGAAAAAGGACGTTCATTTGAAAACCGTATCCTAAAATTTTGTAATGATACTATTATTTGAATTAGGAAGTAGTATTTTAACCCTTCTCATTGCATTGGAGAAAGGTCCAGAAATTTGTCAAAAACTTGTCCTCGGAACATGCACTTCTGCACCCTCAGAGGAGGTTTTGATGAATGGAAGGATCGAGATTTATTTATGTTTGCATTTTAATGTCTGCTACTGATGTTGCACTTCTGTACTCTTAGTAGATGTTAGAAGTAAGTAGAGATAAATCATTATTGCTTGAGGTTTATGAGTGAAAATCGGTCATAAATGGTATATCTCTTGACGAATTTTTGCTTATATTCTTAGAGTAATATGCAGTTTTAGTTGTTTATATGTTAATGTGTGAATATCTGGGTTACCATTTGGCACTTCTGTACGGCGGAATCATTTGTTTGTGCTTGACATATGAATCACTTATTATGCGATATGCTGCTCACAATTGTTTTGCCTAACTTTTTATGCAGAATGGTTCATCTTAATTGATTTATATTCTTATGATAGCTGAATGATCTTTATTACCAGTTATTGTTCGAAATCTTTTTAGATTGCATGATAGAAGAGTTATATCCCGGGTTAGCATAGATTATGTGTGTTGTTTTTATTAGATTATAATAACATAGATTTAGCTTATAAGTTAGATTTGAGTTAGCTCTAAAAGTACTTCTAGAATCAGCATAATCAAACTCTACACACACACACCCTTTAGATTGGGAAGTTGGTCCCATTATCCCCAATCGGACCCGCTACACCAAACGGGCAAGGAGCCGCCAACCAGGTTCCCGACCGGGTGGGTATCCCCCTTGTTGTTGACCCGATTTCGGGGCCCTCAACACCTTGTTATTTTTGGCATGCATGGTGCATGCATGTGTTTATTTGGTTCTATTGTTGTCATTGACATGGGATTTTCCAAGTGTGACAGTGGTTTCAACTTTGCCTTTCCATTTCCAGGATGGTGTGTTCGGATTCTTTACTTGGTTTCAAGATTTGGATTGTTGGATGGTTTTGGAACCAACTGAGTTGGTTTGAGGAAAATTCCCAAGGACCTAGGAATCCTTTGACCGATAATGGAAGGATTGTGGTAAATCCTAAGGCTGGAGATGGGAAAATTCCTCAACGTATTGGCGAACAAATCTGGAGGCATCCATGATTGTTTAGGGCCTGGTGATCCCTTGACTGGTTTTGGCGGGATTGTGTTAGAGCCTAGTAGTGTATGTTTCTTGTTTTGGCCTAGGAATCCCTTGGCTAGTAATGGCGAGATTTAGATAAATCTTGGTTGTATAGGTGAGGGTTTTGAGCTTAGGAGCCCCTTGACCAGTTTTGGCGGGATTGTGGTAAAGCCTAAAGAAGCCTTGGTTGTTTTGTTGTGAGTCCCACATTCATTCTTGGAATATGGCATGGGGGTGATTGGCTAAATGAAAGATTTCGTTCAACCCAATCTATGGTTGAGTGGTACATGGAAGTCCCTGATTTGGTTGGATTTTCATATGTTACCAATAGCTTTTTTTCCTCTTTTATTTCATGAGTATTTATACTTGTTATTATGTGGCTTTGATGGCTGTTCTACCATTGTTATTATTCTGGTTATAAACATGGCTTTATGACAAATTATAGCTATGGATCTTATCATGTTTTGATTGGTAAATGAATGGTTAATGAATGCACGACCTAATAGATGTTATTGAAGCTATTGTGAGAGGTCATCCAACATTATTAATCATTTTCAAATAAGTATGAGACCCCTAGGTTCATATATGCATTTATAACCTGTAGATTACATGTTAACCATGTGTTTGACAAAATGTTTATCATGGTTAGGAATGTTAGGTCAAGTCCTTGATCAAGTTTTTCATTAATGGATTTTTCTTGTCTCATTCATCATTCTGGAAAGTTCTATCAAGTTTTGGTCAGAGGCCTCGATCCTAGCCCTGAAAAAGTGGCTCAGATCTAGGATCGTATGCATAAAAATGAGTAATTTAGACTGTAATCATTGTGAGGCAGGGTTATCCATGTGACTCAAGGTTTACAATCGTTGGATTTCTTTGTTATGAAAGTGAATGGGTGTCCAAATCAGTGAAAAATTAATCTAGCTTAGGGTCTGGGAACCTGGAGTGGTTGTTTAGCTTTTGGGGATCTTGTAGCTCCTGAGGAAGGTCAATAAAGTTTCAGTATGTTGATTCCACTTCCTTAACTATACATAGGAGGTTGTGTCATATCATAGTAACTCTTCATCACATATTTACCTTGGTGGACTAGTGAACTTGGGTAAGGGTGGGAGGAGGGTGTTGCAAAGTGGTATCAGAGCTCCCAGGCTCACCACTTGTACTGGATGGGTGAAATTCATTTTTCATGCATGCATGTCAGTTTATATGTATTTACTATGCATGTCAGTTGTCTACATGGTTGTTATGCATGAATTTTCATGGTGATGGTTTTCATGCATGAGGTCATGGTATGTAGTTGGTATTGTCATGCATGATGTCAGTATGTTGATGTGATTACGATTATACATGTATCGTGTAACACCCCTCCATTGTATGTAAAACTATGCTAACCTAAGATTAGAAAAGCTAGGTCTGATGTGTAACAAGGAAAGTAAATACTTTATTATTAAATAAATAAATAATTTAATCACTTGGAAAAATAAGACACCAAGAGATGAGATTCATTCCAAACCCCATTGGCGAATGGGAAGGGATAATCCTTTCATAATAAGACTTCCAAATACAATTCTAGAAAAGCGTAATGGATTTGAGATAAATATCCATTAAGCTACTTAGCTGGAGAAAGATGCTAAGTTAAGAAAATCATAAAAGCCTTGCGGGAGAGAAAGGGAAGCTTTTACGAGGAAAATCCTCACGGGAGATAAAGGCGAGCTTTTATGGGAAAAGCCTAGGCAAATGGATAAAAAAGATCCATAAAAGTGGGACATCGCTAATGGAAACCATATCATGAAAGAAGGTATTAAATACCCATTGCAGAGATCAATAGAGGCAGTTGATCCATGGCAAGAACTCTTGGCTCGGGGGTGAACTGGAGGAAGAATGTTCTAGGTTGGGTGGCGGTGCTCGGTTTTCCACATGACATCCTTTCAAATAATTTGGTTTGCATTGGATGCTTTGCACGTTGACTCTTTACTCTCTATGTTGTCAATTCTGTAAGCATCTAAGAGAAATTTCTTAGGTTCTTCTTGAATATGAATTGATTGAATAATGTGCATGTGACCACTATGCATAAGTAGAATTGCCTATGTTAACTTTGGGTATGAGAAGCTTATATATGGGTGCATGTGACAACCATTACATATACATTCAATCCAAGTTAAGATTAGTAAAGAAACATAATATGCAGATCTCATGCATATCCCATCTTTTGTTTAAGATAGTGAATAATTATGCTTGAGACAGTTAGGTAAATTGGCTAACTATGGTTAAGGCTTGAAAGTGTATATCCTAAGGTTCAGTTATCTATGCTATGCATTATGCTTCATGGGGGAGGGAAATTGCATCCAATGAGTCTCTTTTAACTAAATGCGCATATTATAGAAGATATACAGGTTAGTAATACATTCGACTATGGCAGTAGGACTATGATCATTCTATAAGAAATTCTAGCTATAGTATAGTTATGATAAAGTTTCCATTTATGCTAGTGTTGAGTTGGCAAAGGAAGGAAGTATTTATGCATAAGAGTTGAATGCCCATGATTGATCATTCCTCCTAATTTCAATACATGTGCAAGAGTTGATTTGGAAGCTGGTATTGAAGCTTTATTGATTGAACCTAAGAGTCCACAATGGGGATCCAGCAGAGCATAGTAGGTAGTTGGTGGCATTGTACCATGGGTGTATGTGAAAAATGGTATCGGAGCATTAAATTCAAACATTTTGGCCGATGGGCCAATCCACCCCTATCAGATATGAATGGGTTGTAGGCTCAGCTCTAATGGGTTTTAGAGTAGTGTCTTAAGACATTAAAATGCATAATCGTTGTAATTAAATGTTAAAATCATTTGTGGGAGGGGCAAGGTGAAGCAATAGCATATATAATATAATATAATAAATATATGCTATGTTTTTCCAAGGAAAAAAACCGAGCTTTTCTATTATAAAAATAAAAGAGCTACAAATAGATGAGTTAACATCCAGCAGATAAAAGCACTGCCTGAGACAGATATGATGCCACATGGGCTCGCATCGTTAGTGAACTAACATGCACAAAGAATATGAAGGAGAAGAGAATAAGAAAACAAAAAAGGGGAGAAACCTGTCTTCCCTCAGGTTTTTCGCCCCTTTTTCTTTTCGACCTTGCGCCATTCTCCCACCGTGGGCTCGGTCGAGACAATGACTAACTGGGTTGTTTCATTTTGTTGTCCAGTTTCTTTATCTGAATCTGATGTATCTGAATGATGCTGCCGTTTGTTGCCTCCCATGCTGTGATCCACGCTTGTCATCTGATGCTGGGTCTCTGTCTGGAAAGAAGGTGGCTGTTGCTCTTTGTTGACTACTGTAGTTTCCTTTTGGGTCTCTAGATCAACTTCCTCGATGATTGTATCGTCCTCCTCTTCTTCTGTTTCTGCATCTTCTGATACTGTGGGTACTTTCTTTTCCTCGGTTTTCTTCTTTATGACATTGTCTATGTTCTGCCATCCTTTATGCTTCCTTTGTTGTGGCTTGTTCTTGTTTTGGCTTTTGCATGCATTGAACAAATGACCTGTTTGTTGACATCCCCTGCATCTGAATGCTGTGTTCTCATAGTCCAGAGATTGTTTCCATTGTGTATTGTTGAAGTTCAGGATGATGCTTTCTGGTAATCCCTAGCTGAGATCTACCTCGACGCAAATTCTAGCAAATGTAAAGATCCCTTTTAGATGTCTCCCTGTGTCTATTTTTAACATTCTTCCGAGAGCATTTCCTATGACTGCTAGGGAAGAAAAGTGCCAAAAATGCATCGGAAGATTATGTAGTCTTACCCATACCGGCATTTTTTTTACCACCATGGAGTTTGGATCAAACTCCGGAAACCAGGGGGTAAAAAATAATCCCGCACTGCCCCAGAACCATGGTCCTTCGGTGAGGACTTTATCCCTCTCTTCTTCGACTCGAAAGACTACTATGAAGAATCCTTTCGAGCATAGCTGAATCCGGCAGTTTTTTGTCCATGTCATGTGTATCCATTGGTACAATGCATCCGATCTAGGCCAGAAGCCGTTAAATATACAAATGATTGCATTTTTTTGTAAATCTGTGAAAATGCCCTTTACCTCTGGGATATCCAGCAGAATGGATGGGCTTACTGGTGCTTCATCTACGATATACTGCCCTGGGAGGGTATTTACATTTGCATGTTCTTTCCCCTTTTGAGTTCCTGTCCCCTTTGCTGCATCTCTGTAGGATCCTGTAGGTTTTGATGTAGATCCCTTTGATCCACCTCGCAGTCGAAGATTGAGAATAACAGTTGAATCTTTTACAACCCTGTAATGCTGGAGGGTGTGTTGATCCTGCATGCATAACCCAGAGAATAATAGGTTTTGTGGTGCAGTTAGAATGCCCAGTCTGACCTGTATCTCTTTTTTTAAATCCAATACTGTCATCCTTGCACATATCTGCACACAAAAGTGCCTTCCTTCTGTTGATCTAACAAAAATTTGTTTCAGATCTGGTATATCTGCCTTGTTCTGGTTCCTTGATAATATTTGTTGCGCTGCCGAAGGTATAGGGACCTTATAGCCCATATCCCAACTCCCCCGCACACCTGCATCCCTATTCCACCCCATACTTGTTTTATAGCTTTGACAAGACCGCCCTAAATCTGCAAAAAGAAGCCCGGGGGAACCGAAACGAGCCTTGAGAGCTGGCATGCTCCTCTTTTCATCGTATTCCAAAACAGAGTTCCCATATCTATGCAATGTGTTCTTGAATACAGCCGAATCAAACCAGACCAGGATAAGAACTGTCTGATTTGGAATAATAACCTCCAGCCAGTGAGTTTCCGTTGCCGCCGTGAAGTAAACCATCTGCAAAAATGAGTAGGATCGCCCCAGACGCCGTTTGATGAGATTTGTTTCGAAGAGGACCTTCCCATCCGCCGATCCAGACCAGAAACTGTGTGAGGCATTGATCACTAGATCTCCCGCGACCATGCATCTAGCCGATCCAAGACGGATCAGGCCATTTAGAACCTCGACGGCGTAGAGTTTTTCCACCGAAACCCTAGGTCCTCGTCGTGCCTCCGGCCATGATGTTTCTGTTGCCGCCGCGAAGGAGATCCTCTGCACCAAGACGAAAAAGCAGTTCAGTTTACTTTGGTTCGTTTCGTTGGATTCTTTCCCATCGACCGGTTCGATCCAGGATCCATGAGGCCCAGAATGCCCATAGCAACCATCGACCAGACATCCCACCAGACCGCAGCAGAGCAATTCCTTTGGGACCGCGGCGGCCCTGAGAGAAAACTCTGAAACCCTAAATCCCGTATTCGCCTCCATCCGTTTTTCCAAATAGCGGGAGACCAATCAAATATATGCTATGTTATATATATATATATATATATATATATATATATATATATATATATATATATATATATATATATATATATATATCTATATATATATAGAACCCCCCTAAATTTATAAATATAATAAATGGGCGAATCTCCATGGTATATAGGAAAAATGGAAGGCGATTTTATCAATAATATAATATGTATATATAATTTTTTGGCGAATCTCACCAGGCATGGCGAATATTTTACTCAATTATAAAATCTTGTAGGATCTTGGCGAGTCTTTCACTAAATAATAAAACTTTGTAAAGTCCTAGTGAATCTTAGCATAGGCTACATGCTCGTTTAATTCCCCCATTTAAATAGGCTACATTCTAGGTGAATACCATGGGTCAATACCATGTGCCATTTTTATTTTTATTAATTCTAATATTAGGGTTAATAATGGTTTTTTGCATGGTATTACTAACAATCTAGTCCATGGTATTTGTCCCATAGTATTTTGGCCATAGGTTTCACCTAAATATAACCCATTTTTAGTGTTCGTAAATATAACGTGACTTATAGAGTAAATATAAAAAAATGTTATATTTGTTTACCATACCTCTCATTTCTTTATATTTTTATTAATTTACCATACCTCTTTTACAAATATGGTATGTGGCCCATAGGATTCACTTAAATAAAACCTCTTTCTTGAGCCTTCATAAATAGAACAAGGGTTATGGACTAAATATAAAAAGAGGTTTTATTTATTTACGATACGTCTAGTTTATTTATATTTTTATTTATTTACCATACCTCCACTTTACTTATATTTTTATTTGTTTACACCCTTACATGTATATATGGTGACTTATGGAGTAAATATAAAAAATGTTTTATTTATTTACCATACCTCTCATTTATTTATATTTTTATTCATTTACCATACCTATTTTATAAATATGGTATTTGGCCCATAGGATTCACTTAAATAAAACCTATTCTTGAAAATGGGCGAATGGAAGGTTGTAAGTCCTAATTTCAAGGGCTTTACCTTTTTTACCCTCTCCCTTAAAATAAGGTGGGCTATTTGAGGTGATTTGTAAAAATGTACTATGATACAAAATATTCGCCCACTAAAAATTTAAAACCCCTTAATTTCGCCAAAGGGCGAACATTCGCCCCTAAAATTATCCTTGATATATATACATTGATTACTGAAACCAAAGATAATTTTGAACTAGGGTTGTCATTCCCTTCTAATTAATTACCTATTTGTTTTGCTTTTTTTTTTCAAATTTATGTCGTATATCCTTCTTATGTTGAATGTTTATTAGTAACTAAACTTATTCAATTCATTGGTATCAGATCTGAGTTTCTACGTTAACCTCAAGCTGCACATTTCACCAAACCTTGGTCAAGAATTTCATTGCCCTTGGAAACATATATATTGTGTGGTTATGTCTTCCGGAGTCATCGCATTACTGTTTTTGTATCGAACCAACCTCTGTGGTTCATCATCAAGATTAGATATGTGAAAAAGGCAGAGATTGATTTGTAATAAATAGAGGATAGGGTAGGGATGGTAATGTAAAGAGCCGACATGTTTGATAATGCTATGGTTTTAATTAAATTAATTTTATTATTAAAAAAATTATTATTAAATTTTTAATTTTTAATTTCTTTAAAAAAATTATTTTAATTTTTAATTTTTATTTATTTTTATTTTTGAATGATTATTATCCTACTTTGATAGTTGTATGTTTAGTTTTTGGTTAAATTTTTTATATTAATTGTCAAGATCTAATAATATTAATGGTTGTGTACTAACTAAATATTTCTTGAATTTAATTGGTTTTGTTGCCAATAACATATATATTAATCTATAACTACACCCAAAATTGTGGAACTTATCTCGCTTTTGACCATTTATAGTAGAAATTTATTTTGAATAAAGTGTATCTCTGCTGCAAACATATTGAAATTGTGGCAATTGAGCATTTGGAATGTAAAACTAGACATTAATGGTCAAAACACATGGTTAATCAAATTGTTGATGGTTGCCAAAATCTGACTATGAAGACCTGCATTTCCTTGGAAATTTTGCTGCTTGAGTATAAAAAATCGTGAGTTTAGGTAGACAAAATTTGTGTTTGAAATTTAATTAGAAGTTGTGAAATATCAGAGAAAATGTTTCCCTACCAATTCTGAGAAACCCTCAAGAAAAAAAGACCAGTGCGTCGAACAACTATTTTCCGCCAGGATTGAGTGTTGGAGTTAGAGGAGAGATATCATCCTTAATTCACCATTACTATTGCCAATTACATGTCCAAATAGTAACCATAATAAAAGCCACCAAAATTTAGTTGCGTGAAATATTTGGGTATATACTATTATTGGGAAATCTAGTGTCCACTAGGAGCTGCTAGTCCCATTAAGACTAGTAGCTATCTTAGAAACAAACAAACTAAAACTACTTTCGTTTTCCTTTATGAGAAGTAGATAAGAGTGGAATGAAGGACACCAACCTTAGTCTTGTGCTTGGTTCCTTGCTCGGTTCCTCTCCCTTCTGACAGATCCTTGCCACTTCTCCTTTGTCTACCCAGCTTCAAAGAGCACCTGTGGAATCAAAGCAGCATAATACTATCGAAGAACAGAGATCTGCAATCATAAACAATATAGGACCAGATATATATTGACCACAAAAATGCATATATCATCAAACGTACAAGAATGTGGAGGAAAACTTGAATAGTTTTATTAATAATCAAGAATAGCAAAGACGATTACAACCAATTGTTCTGACCCAACGTCATCCTCTAGCATGAAATCCCTTCTTTCACCTCATGAAAAGCTTAGATCACCCAACACTATGATGTTCCACCAAGAAACCAACAACGCTTCCTCACAAGATACAAAATTCTAGCCTCTAGATCTCTGGGATGAGGGATCCATATATAGATGATTGCAGGGGAGTGAGTCAGCTTCTGGGATTTTTATTAGTTTCCTCTCTCTGATAGTTCTTGATTCCACTGGGAGATTGATGATCTCTTACTCATCCTTGGGCGAATTGAGAGAGGCAAGTGTCACAGGAGAAGTTTCTCGAAGATTCCATGATCATCCACCTCGCAAACTGTCTCTGCCATTTGCCCACTCTCGCCCATCGCACCCTACAGAATGGATTTTCAGTATGCATTGCACCCTTTTCACTAGGCAGGTGGGATGCATCGCACCCTTAGCACTAAGCAACCTATATGGTCCAGTTTTGACCAGATCTGAGCAGTTTCCTATGGAGAAATTTTGGGAGATGATGTAATCAGCTGACCTTGTTCCTTTAGGGTGTGAAACAACACTTTTAGGGACTTAGGAGCCCTTGGTTTATGGACATGTTTGATTGGGATTGCAGTGCCCAAAAATGTCTATAACAGTTACCCCCTAAAGCATGAGGTCGTTAATCTTTTGATGTCGGGTGAAATGCTTTATCATGAGGATCCGAAGTTTTTTCGAGCTGGAAGGTGACCTGTAATAAGATACAATACAATACATTATCTTCATAATATTTTTCATGATCTCTCTAAGGCGGGCATTCCCATGCTCAGCTTTATAAATTCATTTTCATGTACATAAGACAGACAACCGTCTATGCGGGAGACTGATGATTCTGATAGAGTCATCATCCTTTGATTAGGATGATCATCTGTGCAGCAACAATGTACATTTGATGTCTTTATTTTCCTGAATATATTGCAGCCCAGATGGATGAAACTAGATCTGGGGTCTTCAAACTCGTTCAATCTTCACTCAGAGTACAAGTTGATTCATGTGAAAGATGTTCTGGAGTCGAACATGGAAAGACATCGCATGATTACCAACCAATGATGTAAGCTGTTAATAGTACAATTCGCATGGTGTGAAAAGGGACTTGGCGTCAAACACCACGCAAAATCTTTCGGTCGAAGGCCATTGATGTAAACTTGTCGTCAGAGGTGAGAAACTTGCCATTGAGGCATGCAAGCTTCAAAGTACCGAAAGGGTTGTTCCTAAGTCGACTTCTCAGATAATGAGCTGATGTCGACGAGAAGTGACCCATCATAGGAAGGCCTTAATGAATCCCACATCTACGACATGGAACAGAGTAAATGATTTTGTGGAGGTGAAAACGATCTGATGATACGGGGTTTAGGGTGGCAGTCATGAAAGAATGGAGCATGAATGTATTGCAGCGGATGAGACATAGGTGAATTCTTTGAGTGACTTGTCTTGAACATACCGGCGACACTAACATGGATTGGTAGCGTTAACCCCAAATATGGATGGTGCGGTGGACCAATGGTGATATGACTGGTGAATGGAACAACCCAACCCGACTCAGATGTGGAGTGAAAGTGTCATGTTCAAGAGCGACTTGCTACCAAAAAAGTTTCTTCATGTTTTCTTCCCAATTTTTCCCCAGTCATTGCTAACCAGTACCTCTTTATTTTTGTCAAGCTTGAGGAGGATAACATATGCTTGTTCTATAATTTGCCCTTCGGGCAAACCCATCGCTATATTTTAACGAGCCTAGCGACAATGAAACTCGTTCTTGTCTGTATGGACAAGTTTGTCGCTATTCGGTTTTAACGAGTTTAACGACAAAGATAACTCGGTCCTTTTCAATTTTAAAGAGTCTGAAAGGGACGTAAAGGAAACTCCAATAATCCTTTTTCGTCATATAATCCCTTAAGTCTGAAAAAGTATAAAATAATACGAAAGGGACGAATTTTCGGTAATTTTAACGAGCCGAACAAAACAAGCACACGATATTTTGGTGTAATAATCCCTCAGGTCCAAAAAGATTAAAATCTAGAGGAGGGATAGCACTTCTGGTCACTTTAACGAGCTGGAGAGGCCAATCACTTGGCAATATTTTCATATTTTATGAGTCAGGTGAAAAGAGCTTAAAGGAGACTCATTTTTTGAGGAATGAGTGATAATTTCAGGTGGCAGCTAATTTCAGGTAGGGTTTGGAATTTTCCAATCATGGTATTGTCACAAGGATGGCTAACAGGATCACTCATCGCAGTTGTTCCTCAAAAGGGGTAAACAATCAAATGGAGGTGAATGATCGGCTAAAATAGAGTGGAGGTGATGGTAAGAACACGACCAGGGCTCAAAAGTTGATGATAATGCATTCACAATGGTTATTTACCAGAAATTGTTTCATTTTGTAATGAGCTTAAACTCTGGGGGAACGTTTGCTCATTGCTAAGGTTTAATTTTTAACGAGCTTGAACTTCGCATAAAAACTGCTCATGGCGGGTTTATTTTTTAACGAGCTTGAACCCTGCGGTAACACTGCTCGTGATAAGTTTGCATGCCCCCAGTGTAATAATGCAAATCGAGGTGCATGACCCCCAAGATTCATTGCATTCAACACAGTGGTTGGAATGAATGTTTACCTTCGAGATCTTTGAAAGACTCGATTTGGATTTTACGAGATCGTAATCAAAGACTCGATTTGGAAAGGGAGTTTTTTCATTTTTTAATGAGGTTGACTCAGTAAAAGAACTATCCTCATAATCCATTGTTGTTACAGTATTTGATAGAAAATCAAAAACTGAAGGATGATTAAGGTCACTGGAACTATCTTCCTTATAATTCGGAAGATGGAAACGATGGTGGTAATCTTCCCATGGTGCCCCGTCAATCATCATTGACTAAACAATTCCTTCATTTGTAGAATGTACTTGTGACCAAGGATCTAAAGGGGTGCCATATTCCTTAGACCTATCTATCCAAACGCCTGATGAGCGTTGATTTGGGTTTGCCCCCCAGGCTAAGAAAATTGATTGCTACAATATTTCTAAAATGGTGATGATCCATGCTGACAAAATGTTTGGGAAGCTTCTGAATCTTTTAGATATAGAAGGTTTCATATTGCAGGTTTCACTGTGGCCACTTCCACCAGATTACTTGGAGGCGGTAGGGCAAAAGTACCCATCAATGTAGGGTCTTTTAGTAGGCCTACTCTGATATTTTGAAGTGAATGAGGGCTTCCATGGATCATTGGAATGCTTCCCATAACTTGTGAACTGTTGGGGAGAAATGTTTGTCCGTCGACGATTGTAATTCCTCCTTGAAAGGGAAATGCAATCTTCCTGAAATAGGTCGACACAACGGCTGCCATAGCGTATATCCAGGGTCTTCCCAGTAGGATGTTGTAATCGAGGTTTCCGTCAATTACTTCAACATCTATTTCTACTATTTTCCCCCCCAGTTCGACTTGCAAGTTACTTAAAATCCCGTATGGGGTGTATGTTCATCCATTGAATGCTTTTAATATCATCGAAGATCATGAAAAGGGTGGAGATCCTAAAGTTTTCTAGCAACTCATCGACATAATGCATGTAGATGCCCCCTCATCAATAATTGTTCGATGAACAGTTTTGTTGAGGTCTTTCACTTGAATGAGGAAAGCTAGTTGAGATGGTCACTGAGGGTCATATCCTTTGTGATTAAAGAACACAAGATTGGAGTCCGTTGGTTCAATCCCACCTATCGCTGATAATAAAGCCTGCTTTTGGGATGGGAAATTTTGCAGTACCTCAAGCGTCGACATAGCGGATGGCGATTGGGCAAGATCCTCCACTATATTATAATGCTGTGCTGCTCTTGCACGAGGATTAAATGTATATTTGTGTACTACTCCCTTTGGCGGTTTTATCATTAGTTTAGTAATGATGGGTGGCACAACTTCAGTCGAAGTCATTGTCGAACTACTAGGTTGATCATTAGCCTTGCTGTCCGAAAGCTGTGGATTCCCGTAATCTTTATTTCTTGTCGATATCAAAGCATCATTTTGCTGCTTTGAAACTGACAACATTAGCACTTGGGATGAGGAAGCATTGTCACTATTAACCAGATTTTTTCCTGGATTTGGAAACAGATCAGTCAATACCACCGAGGTTTTTGAATTCTTGAAGAATTTTCTAAGCTCGGCTTTATATGGAAATTATTTTGTCCAATGATCCTCATCACATATAAGGCATGGAAGATTTGGTTTCCTATCTCTAGAAGGGTTTGCAGAATATTTTTCAGGGGACGACTGTTTCTTCTTTTTCCCTTTCTTTTTCTTCTTGCCTCCTGGTTGCTTGGTTTCTTTTCCTTTGTCAGTCGATACGGCATTTACTTCCGAGGCGAGAAGTTCTTCATTTGCATTTTGACCTGAAACCGTACGGGCCTTCTTCGACTTAGCCTTTACGGTTTTCGTGTTGGTTATTCCTATCACGCCGTCCCCAGCATGAGAGTCTTTGTTTGATTTAGGAGAGGGAGGAATGGAAAATTCCAATCTAGGAGCATCACGGATTTTATCGTAGAGCATGCCAGACTGAGTATAGATCAAGTCTAAATATTGTGCACGAGCAATTACTTGATCTTCAGTGACGACTCCTCCTTTTTCCACATCTTCCGTAATAGAAGGTAACAATGACTTAATAAACCATTCAGCCAACAACTGATGAGGAACATATGTTTTTACCATTCTACGACGACGTCACCACTCATGAATATGATCGGATATGTGAGTGGCCGTCGTTTTCTTGAAATTGGTAAGAAGCTCTATTCCCGTTTCGTACCTTATGGGTAATTGAAAATGGGTTAAAAAGGTTGTGGCTAGGGCACTGAAGTTATCAAATGAAGCTCTAGGCAATTCGATATACCATTTTGCTTCTGGACCAGTTAACGTTCGCTGAAAAAGGTGAAGCCTGATCAAATAATCATTTAGAGTGTTAGATGAACACCATAGATGAAAGGTCATCACATGATTCGATGGATCTTCACCCGGATTTCCATTAAATTTAGGAATATCTGATGGAAGTTTATGAGGAATCGCTGGCCACCAAGGGGCGTAAGCGATTGGATCGTTTGTTAGCCGATTTAGATCTGGTAACTCTAAAGTTTCCGCAAAGGGAAACTGTTATTCAGGTTCAGTGAAGCATACCCAGGATAAGATGGGATTGCCTGAGTAGTGGGTCTTTGCATACCAGCATAGTGCATTTGATGCTGATAACTTTGGTAAGGTTGATGGGCATAACCATTATGAAATGGTTGATGTTGACCATTTTGAATATATGACTGCCCATTACTTGCAAAGACTTGGTGCTCAGATCCTTGGTAAACTTGTTGGAATTTTGGTTGTTGATATTGCACCAGCCATGGTTGTGAGACCATGTTCTGTTGTCCAATACTCGTTGTTTGACCACGATGAGGGGTAATGGTACCCGTTTGAGCCTGGGTCACTCCAATTAATGAGCCACTAATCGATGATTGTGGTGGTGTTGCAGGGACAAGGGGTTGTTGGATTGTGACCTGAGAGACTTGAGGTTGGCATACGACAGGTAACGCTTGTACTTGCGACACCGTCACAATAGCCGGTGTAGTTGGGATATTTGACATAGGCATACTTTGTTGCATTGAGTATACAACTCTTGGTTGTTGAGGCAGTATTGGTATCCAACCACTGGATGTAATTCCAGCATAACTTGATTTCTGTTGCGAACTCTTGTATGTTTGACCTCCCAGAGGTGACAATGAAAGGGAATATTTCCCCCCATACGGCGGTAATCCAGTGCTTTAGGGAATTATTTGCCTTTGAGTATCGGACTACCCAAATTGACATTGCGAAGGATCAATTTGTTGAGACTCAACATAAGAGATTCCAGATATTATTCCGGATGAACAAACGGGAACAGACCATACCATCGAAACAACCCCTGGATGGATTCCATCCAGTGATTGAGAGCTAGTTGCGACAAATGGTACGCTGGTGAACATTTTCGGAGAGGCAGCAGGAAGTTCTACCGATGTTGTGTCAGATGACACAGTCCTAGATGTCGACAGTTGTTCAGACATATGTAGTCTATCCAAAAGGTTTCCTAGCGATTCCACAGGAATGTCCGATAACGGTAGACTAATTTCTTGATAAAGAAGGATATAGAGTGACCACAACTCCAAATTGCGATGCAGTACTAGAGGGTGGATCCTCCACAATCTCTTCAATAGCAATCAAACCCGGTGGAAGAGGTAGACTGTCAGGTCCGTAAAATATTTTCGTTGCCGAAGAAGGTATAGATTCTACAACGACTGATGTTTTGGGATTAACACCTTCTGAATCAGCTATAGATTGAGCCGGTTCAGGTATACAAGTGTTTACCCTCACACTAGGATCAGTTCTACTGTCCTCCAGTGGTTGTGGAACTTATTCTGTGAAGGCAGGGGTACCAGAAATGTTTGGAGTAACTGGAGTCTCCGAGGGTGTCAGAACACTTGTTCCAACCCAACTAGGGGATTTTGAGCCAGTTAAACGAGTTCGCTTTGTCCGGAATAGTTTTGATTCTGGGGACAAAGATGGTTGACTTGTAAGTCTCCGCAAACGACGGGGTTTCAATTGACTTTATTCCATGATTACAGATTACTCGATCAACTAAAAAAAAAGGGGAAAAATGTTTTCAAATTAAATGAATTTTAGACGCTTTGACACAACTTGTTTTTTCAATTTTTAAGAGTCGAGAAAAAACAAAAGATGACTCTAGTCGCCTTCGATTTTTAATGAGCCTGAAGTGACAAGTGCTCAGATGGACCTTTTCCTTTAAGGAGTCTGAAAAGGAATGAAAGAGGCTACTCTGGAAATCTAGACATAGGGATTACCAAACCAATCGAAAAATTGCAGAATGCTTTTTACGGCATGGCAGTCAATCTTCCTGAATGCTGTGTTCAGTGCATTGCGATCGATAGGGCGGCAAACACGACTTCCTATGGATAAAGGATATAGCCTATTGTGGTCTCCCAATATATACTCGACGGTACATGGGATCACAAGTCTGTACTGGCACTTGTCATCTCAAAGAGGAGGAATCACCAACCAACAATGAAAACGACAGTTACCAGGCTTTACGAAGCGGGAATATCTCTCTAGCCTAGACTTTTGGATGTTGTGCGTTAGGTTCCAAAGCATTTTTATGTTCATTGAATTTATTTTACAGTTGATATTTCTTAAGAAATTTTCCTTTCAGGTTCACTACGTGATGTAGATATATAATTCCTAAAATGAAATCTAAGATGATAAACATTCATTTAATCTTCTTTTTGCAATGAAAATCCTAGCTACTAAAGAAAGAGAGACGATGTTCTTTCAACATAGAGCAGAGAGCACACACTAGATGCATTATCCTAAATCAAACCAACAAGAAATATAAATGCAAATGCACATGCATGTATTTGTTTTCAGCTTTCTTAATGTGTGAATGACAAGAAGAATGCTAAGTAAAAATATGAATTATCTTTTCAAAGTGATAGTACTAACAATTTTCTCTTCAAAAAAGAAAGGAAGATAATGATGAAACTTTTCTATTTTGAATTGAAAGCTGCTTTCGACACTTGAAAGACTACTAATTCAAATCAAATACAAGAGTAACTGTATAATTTACCATCAAGAACAATAGAATTATTTTCTTCGAGTGAAAACGACACTTGCGACACTTTCAAATAAGAAGACGACAATTCGATTACGCTACTTCCTTGTAAAAGAGAACTGAAAATGGCGCACAATACATAAAAAAATTCACAGTTCTTTGCACAATGGAGGTGGAATGATTGAAAGGAAGGGAGTTTCCACAGTGGTATACTAATCACAGATGGAAAAACTCCTGAATAGAGCTGAAGAGAGTGAACACAGAAACCAAAATCTGAGGGGAGAAGAGGTCTTATCTGATCAGCGCACCTGCAACGCAGGGAAAGTGTGATGCAGCGCACCTACTGCACAAGGGAGGTGCAATGCATCCAAATTCCCAAGAGGATGGGTTATGAGTCATAGTTTGCAGCTCAGTTTAGGGATTTAGGCTGAGCAAGTGATGTACAGTAAATATAAATCACAGGGGTTGATCTAATGAGGTTACTAGAGCCACCACTAGGGCAATTAGAAGGTTTGCAAATCGATTGTTCAGTTTATAAACAAAACCCGAAGATAGACTGAAGCAACATTGATCTACTTTTCACTTGCATAGAAAATGCAGTTCGAAGGCTAGCTGGCTTGACTCTAGGCTTCCTCTGTAAGTTTATAAAACAAACAAATATAGACAAACAAACAATCTATTTGCTCCCCAGTGGAGTCGCCATTTTGTTATCGAGAAATCTAGTGTCCACTCGAAGCTCCTAGTCCCACTAAGTGTTATGCTCTTAACCTGCAAAAGATACCCAAATACAGAATATGCGAAGAAAGATACCTAGAACATAGAACAGTGAGAGACAATAGCAAATATTTTATTATTCAGAAAGCAATGTTCACTGGCCTCTTCGAGGGGGCAACCTCCAATAGAGCAGAGCTCGATACAAAAATAAGACACGATGCTCCTCGCAGGGAGTCTCTATCCTTTATATATGACTCATACATGCAATACCATGGGTTTTATTAATACCATCTATCTAATACTACAGCCCATTTGCAATTAACTGTGGTCCCGTCATTAATTGCGGTTTAACCACTTACAATTATTAATATGGGCTTTATTGACTCTTGACTATGACTCGATCCCATTACACAAATAAGGGGGTTAGGGTGGGACCCTAACATGCCCTCCCCCTTAAGACTAGCCTTGTCCTCAAGGCTGAAGCTGTGGAGACTACTGAAGAATAGTGGCTGGTTCCCAAGTTGCATCTTTCGGAGAGGTGTCTTTCCACTTGACGAGGACTTCCCTAATCATGCGGCTCCGCAAGTGTCTGTCTCGTGTGTCCAGGACCTGTTCAGGTTGGAGCCAGATGGACCCTTCTTCGTCCAATTGAGGTAGACTGGTTTGAATTCTGCAATTGTTCCCAATCACTTTCTTAAGGCATGAGACATGGAAAACTGGATGGATTTTTGTAGTAGGTGGCAAAGCCAACTTGTAAGCCACTTCTGCAATGCACTGAAGTACTTGATATGGTCCGTAGAATTTTGGAGATAGTTTTTGACAACCCTTGTCTTTGAGTGATGTTTGCTTATATGGTTGCAGCCTCAAAAAGACCTGATCCCCTTCTTGAAATTGGCGCTCTAAGCAATGCTGGTCTACCTGTTGCTTCATGCAGTTTTGAGCTTGATGAAGATTCTCTCTAAGATGGGCGAGCATGGTTGCGCGGTGTTGTAGGAGTTGATCCACTGCCTGTACTTTTGAGCACGCCTTGAGATAAGAAGTAGGGTGTTAGCTACCTATACCAATAGGTTTCATATTTCATGATTGGCAAGGAAAGGTCCAAATATGCTCTGCTTTGATGATGCAAAGATCCCATATTTCCATGAGAAAACATTCTGTGTATAGCTTGATGTTGTCTAAACTTTGATGGATGGTCCAACAGCCTAATCTGGATCATGCCATGTTTTAAATTTTCGGTTGTAGAATAGAGAAAGAAGTCTGTCCAAACTGTTTAATCTTGGCAGGCAAGTAGCTTAGGTAGAGAAGTAAGGCTCCCAACTGCATAATCTGGGACCCTGGAAGCAATAAGGGTAGCAGTAGATAGAAAATCAAAAGGAAAAAGCCAAAGAAAAGAAAAGGAAAATAAGGGTCTGCAAGTCCAAGTGCACCCACCAAGAAGAAACCAAAAAATGCTAGGCTAATAGATGGGTAGGCAGTTGGGGTTGCAGAAATATCATTCCTTGCAAATAAATGTGTGCTGAAATATCCACAAAGGAAAATCAATGGTTGAGAGGCTCCCCTTCTCCATCAGGTTGCAGCAAAGCAAGGAAGCATGTCTAACTTCCCAAATTTCCCCTTTCACTCTTATTACTACCATCCCTTCATCTATGAAGATTGATGAAAAGATCTGAGGTTTCATGGTGGTTCTTGTTCCTTTAAAAGCCACATTTCTTGTCTAAAAATCTTTTTATTTTGATCTACTCCCTAAACTAAGTGACTTTCAAATACACTTGATGAAATCACTCCTCATTCACTTTCCTCATTCACATTAACCCCTAACTTCTATTAGCTAAATCCCCTAAACTGCCCTTTTCCCTACTAGTATAACACCATGGTGTATAAACCCCAAACATAGTATAAATATCCCTCCCTTTGGCACTATAGCCAAATAAGTTGTTTAAGGAGACTTCAGTCCACCAGGGGCTGTGGTCAACCCTGTCTTGGGGCTGTTCTAACCTCTGGTTATCATCAACAACCTTTCCCCTGAACCCTCACCTTCCCTCTACTCAAAACGCCACAGAAAACCCCTTCCCCCTGCTAAACCCACTCCTAAACCTATTTTTTCCTTATAAAACCCTTGTAAAACCCTTGAAAAACCCAAAATCCCGAAAAAAATACATGAAAAAACCCCTAACCCTAAGGTTTTCCGCCAAAAATATTTAAATGAATATTTTAATAGGCCAGCAGGACCCCCCCAACCTGCACGATCCGTCAGAGGACCCGCCAGCCGTCCGATCCCCGCCGCTCAAGATCTAACGGTGGGCGGTAATTTTCACTCCCCGACCTGCCGACCTTTAGCGTCCGGGGAAAGTGGTTTTCCGCCCCGTACAAGGGATGCGTGGCAGGCGGTGGGGTTGTTCGGAGCCCCCCTCCCCGATACCGCCTTTGCCAAAAGGTGGTGCGGGGAACCCGCTTACCACCGTTCCTTTACCGCCTTCCCTTACGTCATCACTACGTCAGCATGACGTAGCGCCCTCCTCCGCCCCCGCGCCATATGATCCTCCACGTAGCCCTGCCACCTTATCCACCCGCCACCGTGTCCTACCACCCTGGCTTACACCTCAGCAGCCACATCATCCTTCGTACACCGGCCCGCCATGACGTCATGCTGACGTCATCGGCGGAAAGGCGCCAATTACCCATATTTTCTGAATTTTGTCGTTAAAGTCATGTTTTGGGCAGTTTTTATGTCATTTTCGCGTAAAGGAAGAGATAGCCGTTGCAGCTGCCAAAGCACCTCCAGACCTCCAAATTCAAAATCCAACCGCTCAAATTCATCAATTCAACCTCCAGAGTTCGGCCCACAGACTTTTCAAGCGTTTCATCCAGGTATTCACCGTAATTCCTCTGTTTGGCCCATGCATACCATCTTTCTGTAAATTGCCATTAAAACACCTGTTGAATTCCATAAAAACTCTTCACCTACTACCTAAAGTGAGCCAAGTCAACCTGCTTACCCTCAGAACCAGAAATTCAGCACTCAAACAGGCAATTCGCGGGCAAAAACTGTGAAATTATCTTCAAGGTGCCCGACATTGTTCCCTTTTGCCGGGTGTGGACCAACAGCATTTTTTCCACCAAAGTAAATCTCACTCACCCTCTGCAGTTCACCCCTAGCAATTCACAATCTCTGTGAACCTACCAAGACTGCAGAAGCAAGCCTATGTTTTCACTATAAAAAGCATTGCAGACTTAATCCATAGTTGGCCTGACACTTAAGCTCTTGAAAGCTTTACAAACCAGTGCACCCATATCATTCCAAATCAAACCATACAATGGCTGCCCCTGTACCCACAGCTCTCAGTGTTGCTCCACTAAATCCACCCAATAAAGACCTGCAGTCTTTAGCTCTTGCTGACCAGGACTACCTTATTGAAGACTATGTGGGAAACAGAGATTTTCTGCAAACCTTCAGACAGCTGAGAGAGGACTATCTGATGGGTCATGACACATATGGCATCTGGGAGTCAAACCTGCCATACTATTGTCTCCCCTCTGTGAATGTGTTTCCTGAAATCATTCGCCTATGTGCTGGGAACTATGATGTGCACCACAGGGCAATCAGCACCCCATCTGGGAGGGTCCTTTTCTACATCAATCCTGAGACCATCAACAAAATGCTGCATTTTTACCAGACAGAGTTGTTGTTCCCATTCTCTATGAACTATCTGCTGGACACTGGTACCAAAATGACCAGTGAAGAGATTCAGAGGGTCACCAGGACATTCATGAGACCTGAGTGCCAGCCTACAGGGCCACCTCCTTACTTGGATGTCCACTTCACTAAAGTAGGTAGATTACTCCTGGACATGATTGCTTATGTGCTGGGGTATAGAACTAGTGAGCATGTGGATCAAACCATGCTAGTATTGCTGGATGTTTACAGCCCAGGCCAACCCCCTGCCCGCAAATACAACTTTGCCAAGTTCATTGCTAATAAAATTCATGATTAGCTGAGCAAAGTAGACAGGCAGGGTGTCTTCAGGTAATCAGCCTATATTTATCATCTCTTCATGTATTATCAGACTGAAGCTTTTCCATGCTATATCAAAAAGCTGGATTATAGAGGGGAAAGAAGATTTGTCATCTTCTGGACCTCTGTCTATCACAATGTCACAAACTCGCCCTATTCCTATTGTGAGTTTGTTGACCAATTTGTGTATCCAGTCTCTTGCCTATTAATGAGGTCCCCTCCTCCCAGAATGTCAACAGAGATACAGAAGGCTCTGCAGCTTTCCAAAAAATGCAAAATAGGTGATTGGTACCTATATGAGGAACACACAGTCATCAGGATCTATGGCTGTGAGCTCTGTCCTTTCAGACTCCCAAAGTATGTGCCCATGAGGATATTTGCCTTGGAATATTATAGGCAATTGATTCAGTCTGACCTCACCCATTTCCACAGCTCCAGGAAGAAGGCTCACCTCAAGTTCAAACACCAGTTGGGCCCATTCATCATGAATAAAAAGGAAGGATGGGAAGATGCTGACCTCATCCTCAAGGACAAATATAAACTGTCATACAGTTTCCGGTGGGTCCCTTATGACCCTGAGGGCGTCATCTCTGCAAGAAGAACCAAATACAGACTCCTAGGTTATAGGCATTGTCAATACTCACATATTGAGAAATATGCCAACCAGCAAGAATGGCTACAGGGTACTTTAGTTGAAAAGCTGACTGAAGATGAAATAATGCTTAAGAATATGATGGAGCTTGAAAAGACCTTTGACCTAGACTCTGTGCAACAGGTACCCCTCAAACGGCCTCACTCAGCAGGAGAAGGGACCTCGGCCACAAGGACTGCACCACAGGCACCCTCTACATCAGCACCGGCGACAGACAAAGGCAAAGGCATAATGGGTGCAGAGGAAGAGGCAGTGAAAGAAAAGCCTGCCCCTGTAACAGAGCAGCAAACAGAGCAGCAAACAGAACAACAGCAAGAGAAAACTGTCCTACCACAAACTGGGCTGCCAGCAGCTCCAATAATGCAAACACCACCACCTCAAACTGAGCCATTGACTGCCCCATTTTGCAGACCCCAACACATGAGGAAAGGGGTACAAAAAGAGATAGAGAAGAGTCCACTCCTCTTAGTGGATCCTCCCAGCAAACAGAAGCCAAAAGGCAAAGGCTAGACTCCCCAGAGGTGGAAGACATCACTGAAGAATTCCTTGACAGCTCAAGGAAAAACAGGGAGGACAGCCAGCGCACAGGAACAAGCTCCTTTCAGCAGGAGCAAGGATTGCAACTTGGCTTAGAGGTGTCCTCCTCTTCCCAGCAGAGCAAGAAGCCCAAGAGCACTAAGGCTTCTTTCAAACAAATAAAAGCTCAGAATGAGCTGCTAAGGGCTGAGGTCTACAAGCAATTCATAGATGCAACACCAGCCCAGCAAGAAAGGCTAATGTCGGTATATGACATTCAGCAGGAAAAATTGCTCCTCAGCCACTTTAAGCCCAAAGGGCCGCAGCCTAAGACAACTGCAGATTTTGTAAAGACAAGGGTGTAGGTCCTAGCCAGAGATATACATCCCATGGACCAGATTGAACTCCATAAGCAAGCTGGGGAGATGGTCTATGCAACCTTGGTAGAGAAGGCCACCATGGCCCATGAGCTGAAAGAGTCCCTAAAAAACACCAACACCCAGTTGGATTTTGAGAGAATGTCCTCTCAGGCCAAAGACAATAGAATAAAGTCTCTTGAGGAGATCATCATTGATCTAGGACATGATCCTAGTGATCCAACGGGTGTGAAGGCCCTCATGAAGAAGAAAGATGATGACCTCAATGCATTGAAGAAAAGATTGAAGCTGCAGCCCACAGAGCACCCTCAAACAGCAGAACTTCAAAAGCAAAAATAGGCTGAGGACCAACTAGACCTCCTAATGCAGAAAAACCAGAGGATCAGGGAATTGGAAAAAGAGCTGGAAGGAGCACTACAAGATAAACAGGGAGAATCCACTTCCCAAGCTCCTCCAACTACTTCCACAACAGCAGCAACTTCAGGGGCAGCAGTGGCCCCCACAACAGAAGCAGCAGGAACAACAACAGCTCCAGAAGCCAGCAAAAGTGTAGAGGAATTGACCAAGGCCATCAAAGAAATGGAGCTCCAGGCCAATGAAATAAATAAGGCCAAGGCAAAATTGGCAGAACTGGATGCCAAATATGACAAGTCAAAGGTAATTGTGGCTGAACAGGGCAGAGAGATAAAGGCCCTCAAGGACAAGATAAAGGCCTTAGAAAAAGAGCTGAATCTAGAAACAGCCATGGCCGACATAAAAAGGATTCTGTGGGCCAAAATAGGCCAATCCATCACTCAACAATGGAGATCAATAAAAACAATGCATGAACAGATGGACTTGTTGGGCCAAGCACAAATAGAGATTAATAAGGCGAAAACACTGCTGCAAAACAAACCAGAGCAGGCCAACAGAATGATAGACTTTCTGAACAGGCAGGAAAAGGAGGAACTGGCAGCCATAGGCATTCCCAACAGAACAGAGGTTGTCCTCACTGCCAAGAAGGTGCTAACTCTCAGGAGCTATGTGCAAACTGTGGAGAGGAAGTGCTATGAGATCACAGTAGATGTGGAGGAATTCAAAGTTAAGTTGGCAGTGCTGCAAGGAAAAGGCCTGCCCAGCCTCCTAAATGGTGCAGGAAAACTAGTCTCCCGGGATCAATTTGCCAACAGAATGGCAACATACATCGAGAATCAGATTACTGCATCTGGCAGTACATCTGAACACACAGGACCTCCCTCAGGACAGAGCTTATATGACAAATTGGAAGGCCTGTTCTTTATTGAGAATGAAGTGAATCATCTTTTTGAGACTCCTCCTAATTTCTACAGATATACAGAGGCCGATGAGACCTTGATAAAGATTAGGAGGCATCAAATGCCCAAAGAGGATTGGTGGCAAGCAATGCTTCAAATTCTGCCACGGTAGCTTCAGCTGTTCGGTCACTGCCAGCTCCAGGTCACTACAAGACAAACAGCATGATAAAGTCAGCATTAAAAGCAGCTGAAATGTGACTCAGCACATAGACAACAATGGCTAGCCCAAAAGGTGAAAGAAATGCACAAATTTTGACAGCGTACCATCAGCCGACTCCAACTGCCACCAAGACAACAGGCTCTGACCAATTTTTGACAGCTAAAGGCAACAAAAGTTATTACAGCATTAACTTTCTCAGCTGCTACACTCCAGCGGTTGGCATGCTATTAATGTAGCATTCACTCTCCATGCAGATATTTTCTTATGTAAACTTTGTATATATACTCCCCTTAGTAACGCATAAGGGGTTGGTAATTTTTCACTCTAAGGCATGTATACTGTTTTACAGAATTGTTTAATACAAAGAGCTAAATCAGCTCAGTGATTTCCTGGAACTATGGTGTTTTGCTGAGGATTCATGTGTTGATGCAGAATTCCTGTGCTGTCTGATGAAATAACAAGTTTTTTCCTTAATCTTTGTTCGTCTCTTTCTTATGTTTATCGAATCATATTCATGTTACACTAAACTAGCAGTAAAGAAAAAGAATAGTGCAAGATTTTTTCACTACACCTTGTACTCAATTTTTACCGCTGTGAATGTTTGTCTTCAGAATTAACCACGAACATGAATTCTTAATTGCTCATGTAGCTGTTAATTCTATGTGTATGAATATCACCTAGAAATTCTTAAATGCTCCTAGGTCAATATTCTCACTGTCTTTCTCTAACAGTTTACTGTAAGATTCTTAATTGCCTTGCCTAAACTGGACACAACCCACCTAATCACTTTATGAAAGTTTATTTCTCAGACACTAACCTTGCTCTGCTGCATCACTACAGCATCACACAGCACTTCAAAACAGTTAAAGGACCACTGACTCCATTTCCCAATGACATATAACATTCTAATGAGAGCAGATATATCTTGACTGAAACATTACCCAACCAAACACAAAACGAAGGTTTGAACATAATAGCTAGCCTAAAATACTATCAAAACAGAGACAAATTATAAAGAGAGAGCCCTCTCTGATTACAGTTTGGCTAGGAACTGTAATCCAAAGATTGGTTAGTGGTTACCCCGGCCGTATTCCCTTGGGAGTCATAGGGAACAACCTGGGTGTTAACATAGGGGAAGGAGGGAGTTGACCATATACTGCTTCATAGGGAGTAATTTTGGTGGTGGCATGATAGTTGGTGTTATACCACCATTCAGCCATAGGTAACCACTATACCCAAAGATGTTGCTTTTCTGAAGTGAAACACCGAAGGTAGGTTTCCAGACATTTGTTGACGGCTTTAGTTTGACCATCCGTTTGTGGGTGATAGGAAGTACTGAGTTGTAGTTGAGTGCCTTGTATCTTGAAGAGTTCCTGCCAAAAATTACTGGTGAAGATTGGGTCGCGATCGGACACAATAGAAGTGGGCATGCCATGCAATTTGAAGATCTGATCCATGAAAGATTGAGCGACCAAAGTTGGTGTAAACAGGTGGGGTAGGGCGCAGAAATGAGCATACTTTGAAATTCGGTCCACAACCACCATGATGACTAACTTGTTTCCTGACTTTGGAAGACCTGTAATGAAATCCATAGAAACCTCCGTCTAATTGATGCCGGGACAGGCAACGGTTGTAATGTGCCTGGTGTGTTGACGGTCTCCCCTTTGTGGTGTTGACAGACATCACATTCTGCTATGAAAGTAAGGATGTCCTTTTTCATGCCTGTCCAAAAAAATGATCTTCTGGTGCGAGCATACGTCTTCTAAAATCCTGAGTGTCCTGCAATGGGGGATGAGTGCAATTCTGCCAAAATGCGACTTTTGAAGGTGGATGTTGGTGATATTATGACTCTGTCCATGTAGCGAAGAATATCATCCTGCCATGAGTAGCCCTTGGTGGAATTTGGATCTACCTACAATTGAGAAATGAGTTGGGAGAGCCCAGGATGTGAAAACCATTCCCTGCGAGCCTCTTCAATCCATTCAGGAATGGGGAGGGAAATTGCTAGCAGAGTACTTTCCTCCTCAAATTGACGAGATAAGGCATCTACTACACTATTGTATTTATCTTTCTTGTAAATGATCTCATAATCATATCCCAGCATTTTGGCGAGCCATTTATTTTGTTGTGGGGAGGATAGGCATTGCTCCAAAAAATATTTAAGACTGTAATGATCTGTGCAGATTTGCAAACGTCGCCCCAATAAGTAAGGTCGCCAGGTCTCCACTGCATGTAAGATGGCCATCATTTCCTTCTCGTAGGTAGATTGGCCCAGATTCTTCCCACTTAGTTGTTGGCTTTTGAAGGCCAAAGGTTGCCCTTACTACATTAAGACCCCCCCAATACCTGTACCCGAAGCATCACATTCAATGACAAAAGATTTGGTGAAGTCAGGTAGTGCTAAGACTGGAGTGGAACACATGGCATTTTTTAGAGCTGTAAATGCCTGTTGTGCTTCCTCATTCTAGAAGAATGAATTTTTCTTTAGGGGTTGAGTGAGGGGCTTTGCTATGCGACCATAGTGGTGGACAAATTTACGATAATAGCCTGTGAGACCCAAAAATCCTCTCAAGCTCTTCAAGGTCTTAGGTTGAGGCCAATCCTGCATTGCCTGGATCTTTTTGGGGTCCACCTTGACACCTTCACGCCCCACAATGTGGCCCAAATACTCAACTTCTTCCAAGCCAAATGAACACTTGGACATCTTGACAAATAATTTATGCTTGCGGAGCAGTTGCAAGAGTAGATCTACATGCTGAATATGTGCGGCCCAAGTGCAACTATAGATGAGGATGTCATCGAAGAAGACAAGGACAAATTTCTTGAGATATGGTTTAAGAATGTGGTTCATAAGGCTATGAAAAGTAGATGGGGCATTACAAAGACCGAATGGCATGACCAAGAACTCATAATGGCCTTCATGAGTTCTGAAAGCGGTCTTTGGAATGTCGACTTCCTTCATGCGAATTTGGTGGTAGCCTGAGCGAAGATCCAGCTTAGTGAAGAATTGAGCCCCATTGAGTTCATCCAGCAAATTGTCAACCACCGGGATGGGAAAATTATCTTTGATTGTCAAATTATTGAGGGCCCTGAAGTCTAGACACATCCACCACTCCCCATCTTTCTTGAGCACCATGACCACCGGTGATGAATAAGGACTAATGCTGGGACGAATGACACATGCTTCCAAAAGTTCTTTGATTATTTTTTCTATTTAATTCTTTTGGGTGAATGGATATCTATATGGGTGCACATTTGGGGGTTGGGCCCCTGGAACCAAGGTGATGCTATGATCATGTTCCCCTCTCGAGGGTGGAAGCTCATGAGGCTTGTCAAAGACCGGCAGATGGTTATTTAAAATCTATTGCATCTCTGGATGAATTGGCAGAGACTTGGTTTCGACTGCCTGGATGGCGTTAAATTGAGCTATAACTCCATGATGGCCCTTTTCTAGCAATTTTTCCATCCTATGTGAGCTGATGATAGAGGAAGCTCCCGCCTGGAGTCCACAGAGAGTATGTGTATAGTTGTTATGCGTAAAACTCATATATAACTCCTGGAAATCCATTGTGATTGGCCCAAGAGTGCGGAGCCATTCAGCGTCGAGGACAATGTTGCAACCTCCCATGTTTATGGCAAACATGTGGGTTTTCAACTGATAATCTCCCATTTGAAGTTTGAAATTTTCACAACGGCCTTCACATTTCATTGTGCCCCCATCTGCAATTTGGACTTGGAAGTTAGAAACTACTCGTACAAAACAATGCACTGCTTCTGTGACTTTTTGATGGATGAAATTATGTGTACTTCCACTATCAATCAGGACTACTACTGGGCGATGTTTAATAAAACCTTTGATTTTGAGAGTTTGAGGTGAAGAAATCCCTGCCAAAGCATGCAGTGAAATAACTGGTTCGTTAGAGACATTATCCTTTTGGTTGTCCTCTTCTAGCGCCTCATGTTCCTCAAGTGGTGGATCTTCCTCTGTTGAGCTGTAGTCAGCGACATCAATTTGAAAAAAATTTGGCTCCTTGCATTTGTGAACTGGGGAGTATTTTTCATCACAGTAGTAACATAATCCTTGCTTTCTTCTTTTGGCCATTTCCGCCGGTGACACCTTTTGGACCTTACGTGTTTGAGTTGTGTTGTGTGCCTGTGGGGGGCGACCTTTAGCGGAGAAGTTTGGGCGACTGTACTGGGCTGCTAATGCACGTTCCACGTTACGGGCTACCTTGCAAGCCTCTGTCCATGTGGGAGGGTGGTGCAGTAGGACTTGGGCTTTGATGGCTTCTTTAAGACCGCTGATAAAACATTCCATTTAGAACACATTGGAGAGACCCCAAGTGTGGAAGGCTAAGGCTTCAAAAGCTGTAATATATTCATCCACTGTGCCAGTCTGTCAGAGCTTAGTAAGACAACCCAAAAAAGAAGATTCCTGGTCAAAGCAGTCTGAAAGAGATTTTTTGAATTTTTTCCAAGCCAGAAAAGATCCATTGCAACGTTGATGCCATTCCCACCATTGCCACCTCTCGTTGTCCAAGTACATGCTCCCCACCATAAGCTAAGTCGCATCATCTAAGATGTTATTCAGATTGAAATACTGCTCCATTTGTGCTATCCATGTTGTCGAGTGAGAACCATCAAATTTATGCATATCCAACTTGGGAGGTCGCTGACGGGATTATTGGATACCAGGTGGTGGCTGGGTGCGCTAGATGTGAGGAGAGTGGCTAGACTCACCCTCACTATGTCCATTGCCATTATACTCCTCCTCGTGGGCTGCCTCCTTGCCCTTCGGGATTATGCTCGTGATCATGCTATTTAGTCATTCAAACTGAATGTGGAGGGATTGCAAGGATTCGTCAAGCTTGTCCATCCTTTCATTGGCCATAGTTTGAGCTCTAGTTTCTACCATGCACCGACCTGATGTTTTTTGAAAATTGGGACTGCCTAAAATTTTTTTTCACTAAGAATTGAATGGTACCACCGTGCTCAGCTCGTCGTCCTGATTCTGATGGGCTAGATCACCAATAAGTGCCCCCACACAACTACTTAGATCTGGTGGATCTGAGAGATCTGAATGGCAGATCCGATAGCTCTGGGTGGCGGAACAGACTGCTGTTGCGGATCTGATGGATCTAATAGATCGGAATGGCTGGTCTGCTAAATCAGAACTGCGGGACTGATGTCTGCTACTGCTGCACCTCTTTGCGCGTTGATCTAGCAGATATGATGCGTGACCCCCATATAGGAAATGGAACTATGGTCTTGAGGAGTGTCAGGTGCTACAGATCGCAATATACATAAGGGTCTGACAGTAGTACTCGGCCCAATCTTTTAGGGCTCTAACTAAGGAGGATCAATCATACCCTTAGTTGTACAACCCGATTACCCTATCGTACGGGCTAGTAATATCTTCGAGTGCTATTCTCGGTGTACTGTAGCAGCAAGACGGCCGAAGGTTTATCTATGGCGAGGTTGCAGAGGATCTAAGGGGCTTCCGATATACCTAGAAGGTACTTGGAAGATAGTCTGTACACGGTTCTGTCTAATGCGCTACTACTCGAACGGGTACCCACAGGGGTTACAAGGGAGTCCAACAAGCGTGACCACCTCTTGTATTTCCTGCGTGCATGCCTCCCCAAATCTGCAGGTTTATGCGCTCAATGATAGATGCCATGTTTTAAAGACGCTGGAACATGTCTCTAGCCAAAAAAAAAAATTGCTATGAAATGGAGATCCCACTGGCTCTGGAAAGTGCTCTGATACCACTTGTTATGCTCTTAACCTGCAAAATATACCCAAATACAGAATATGCGAAGAAAGATACCTAGAACATAGAAAAGTGAGAGACAACAACAAATATTTTATTATTTAGAAAGCAATGTTCACTGGCCTCTTCGAGGGGGCAACATCCAATAGAGCAGAGCTCGATACAAAAATAAGACACGATGCTCCTCGCAGGGAGTCTCTATCCTTTATATATGACTCATACATGCAATACCAAGGATCAATACCATGGGTTTTATTAATACCATCTATCTAATACTACGACCCATTTGCAACTAACTGTGGTCCCGTCATTAATTGTGGGTTAACCACTTACAATTATTAATATGGGCTTTATTGACTCTTGACTATGACTCGATCCCATTACATAAATAAGGGGGTTAGGGTGGGACCCTAACACTAAGACTGGTAGCTATCTTAGAAACAAACAAACTAAAACTACTTTCATTTTCCTTTATGAGAAGTATATAAGAGTGGAATGAAGGACACCAACCTCAGTCTTGCGCTTGATTCCTTGCTCGGTTCCTCTCCCTTCTGACAGATCCTTGCCACTTCTCCTTCATCCACCCAGCTTCAAAGAGCACCTGTGGAATCAAAGCAACATAATACTATTGAAGAACAGAGATCTACAATCATAAACAATATAGGACCAGATATATATTGACCACGCAAATGCATATATCATCAAACATATAAGAATGTGGAGGAAAACTTGAATAGTTTTATTAATAATCAAGAATAGCAAAGAGGATTACAACCAATTGTTCTTAACCAGCGTCATCCTCCAACATGTAAGCCCTTCTTTCATCTCATGAAAATCTTAGATCACCCAAAACTATGATGTTCCACCAAGAAACCAACAGCACTTCCTCACAAAATAGAAAATTCCAGCCTTTGGATCTCTGGGATGAGGGATCCATATACAGATGATTGCAAGGGGGTGAGTCAACTTCTAGGATTTTGATTAGTGTCCTCTCTCTGATAGTTCTTGATTCCACTTGGAGATTGATGATCTCTTACTCATCCCTTGGCGAATTCAGAGAGGAAAGTGTCACAGGAGAAGTTTCTGGAAGATTCCATGATCATCCACCTCACAAACTGTCTCTGCCATTTGTCCACTCTCACTCATGCCACCCTACAGAATGGATTTTCAGTATGCATCGCACCCTTTTCACTGGGCAGGTAGGATGCATCGCACCCTTAGCACTGAGCAACCTGTATGGTCCAGTTTTGACCAGTTCTGAGCAGTTTCCTGTGGAGAACTTCTAGGAATGATGTAATCAGCTGAACTGGTTCCTTTAGGGTGTGAAACAACACTTTTATGGACTTAGGAGCCCTTGGTTTATGGACATGTTTGATTGGGATTGCAGTGCCCAAAAATGTCTATAACATATACAACACATCAAATTGTTGTCTATTAGAAGCGAAGTCACAAAATTCCAAGTTCTTTACTCTATATGAGCATAGTAGTGTGGCCTCTTTAAAATAACACCTGTGTCACAATAAAAGGCACGATCTGGGAAATATTGTGAATTTTCATAGACAACTCCATGATACGCAACTAAGATCTCACATTTTCAGGATAGAAGACGAGATTACACAAAGAAATCAGCGAGAGTGAAGAGAAGCATAAACTGAAGCAATTCTTATCCTAACATCCAAGGTATTGGTACTACAAACCTACTATTTTAGTTAATAGATGTTTTCTCCTCTACCCAAATTAAGTTATAGCTTTTGGAGTGTTAAAAAAAAAAATATGAACCTTTGAGCTCTGTTGATAGGGTAGCTATTGAAAGTGTGTGATTTAAAACACAACCTCACTAGAACCACCTTAAGGACAATTGTTCCCTTTCAATCCTGAAATATGAATATCCTACTTACCTTATCTGGAAGCGTTCGTGAGAAATTGAGATTGAGTTTCCTAAAAAACAATTAGTTGGATGATGTTTATCACATTAACAACATACTCGTAGCTCTATCTTTCCTTTCCGCTGTAGATTGAAAGAAGAAAATCACTTTTGCCAAATTTCTTTTAATTGATTGTGGTTTAAAACTCTTAGTGGTAAGCTTTTCCATGACATTGGATTTTGGAAACTCTAAGAAACAAGTGTTTTTTTGAAAGTGCAACAACACTTTCCCAAATTGACGGAGAAAATCACTGTTGTTTCCTTCCGATCTGTAGGGTCTACAAAATCACTCTTTTGCATGATGATCCACTAATCTGAATATTTATCGAGTGATAGATATGAATATGCTTCGAAGTCCATATCCTCTTGGTTATAAAGTGGTTATTAGCTTGACTATAAAGAGGCAACTCCTTAGAGAATTCAAAGATGAAGTGCGGTGAGGAGGAAAATATAAACGATGGACCTCCAAGGGAGTCTGTTGTGAGAAATAATTTACTGCCAGCAAATGAAAAGACTCCATAATTCTTTTCAAAAATACTCCTATTTCTATATAGGCACCCACAATATCTGCTTTGCTGCAAACTTAGTTGGTCAACCGTTGTTCCTCAGCCCCTCGCGGTGTTGAAATTTGGGTAACCGAATGATGTAGGAAGTAGGAAGTAGGTCATCTAGGTATAGGGATTGGCATTCAAGAGGCACACCTATGCATATCTCAATTAATCCTGTAGGTTTACGTAGAACTTGACTCAAGGGAGAGAATTTCTGGTCTGGCCATTGCAAATGATAATTGAAATATGCAGTGATAATGTCAACATTAGTGCTCATACAAGGCATCGAGAGGAGAAACTCATAGGAGCCAATGAATGTTAACGATGGCTTCATCAGAGAATTTTTCATGCATACAGTCTATGTCACGGAAAATACGGTTCATGATCCTGAGGCAGTCCAAATTAGAACTGTGCAACAATTTAGCCTGGGGTCCAGCTCCTCCACCAAAATACACCAGCGAAAGTTGTTGCTTATAGATACTAGAGGGCACATGGATCAATGAGTATCCTCGTGAGGCTCCACAAACATATTGTGACAGTAACATTGATTGAAATATAATATGCATGTTGCATTTTACCTTTTAATGTTTGTGAACTCCCAGATTCTAGTTCCATGATATCCTTGGACTAGGGATGGTATGCATTAACTATACAATTTCTCCTTTTGCAACAGTCTGGTTGCTTTGTAGTTATCAATCTTTTGACCAATTATTAACTTTTTTAAATTCTATATATTTTTTAATACAAGTTGAAGTAAAAGTATATTTTTAAATGTGATTATTACTTCAATATTGATTTATTGTTTTTTCTATAAAGGGATGCAGTGTGGGATGCTTAATCGTTAGTTTAACATATGAATATTCTTCCAAACTAAATATATATTTTGGAGAGTGTTTTAGGGAAAACTAGTGTCGATTCGAACTGTTAGTCCCACTAAGATGGGTAGCTATCTTAGAAACAAACAATGAAAGATTTTCAAGAGTTCCTTTAAGTGTGATAGATTATAGAGAAGAAAAGAGGACCAACCTGGATCTTCTGCTTTGATCCTAGCTTGATTTCTCCTTTCCTTGATAGAATTTGTCACTCCTCTCCTACTTGTCCCGCTTCAAAGAGTACCTGTAGAGTCAAAAGTAACAACAAACTATCAAAGCATCTCCATCTAAAACATCATAAACAATGCGGAATCAGAAACACATTGACCATACAATTGCGTTCATAAACAATAAGATTCACAAATACACGATTATATGGAGGAAAACTAAAAGAACTTTATTAATAGTAATGTAAGAGAGGATTACAACCCAGCTATCTGATCCAGAATCATCCTCCTAGTTGTAGAAGCCCTCTTCACCTCATGAACAAGCAAATCACCCAACAATGCAATGTCTCTTCTCACCAACAAACCAACAACACTTCCTTACAAAATATAAAATTCCAGCCCCTAGATCTCTCAGATGAGGGATCAATTTATAGATGTCTTGCAAGGGTGTGAGTTAGCTCTAGCTTTTTGATTAGTGCCACTCCACTAATATTTCTTGGTTCCACTTGGAGATTTCATTGATCTCTTACTCATCCCTTGGCGAATTCAGAGAGGCAAGTGTCACAGGAGAAGTCTCTGGAAGATTCCATGATCATCCACCTAGCAAAATGTCTCAGCCATTTGTTTATTCTTGCTCATCACACCCCATAGAAGGCCATTTCAATATGCACTGCACCTGGTTAGTTTGGCAGTCAGTATGCATCGCACCTTGCCCATGGAGCAGTTTGTATGTTCTAGTTTTTGCTAGTTCTGAGTAGTTTTTCAGGTGGAACTTCTGGGAAATGATGTAATCAGTTGACCATGATCCTTTAGGGTATGAAAAAAAACTTTTAGGGACTTAAGGAGCCCTTAGTTTATGGACATATGAGTTTGGGGTTGCAGTGCCCAAATATGTCTATAATAGAGAGCACAAAACATGATGTTGTGGAGGCAATTCCATATTGAACCATATTAGAATTGCTCAGTTGTCTATCAGTAGAGATATTATTTTGTTTTTATGAACATCCTGTTGGATGTTTCTTTTCAATTTTAATGTTCAGTGTAGAAGCCTTTGGTGAGATAATTTATACTATGTTTCCTCAAAGCAGTACTGTTAGACATATTTTATCCAGTGCATATCCTATAGAAAGCTTATGTGACTACAACAAATTACGGGCAATTTATTTAGCTATGCTTTTGTTAAAGAAAAACTATATTTAACTTTCTTTTCATGTCTTTGCAATTGTTACATGGTGGCCTCAGTGAATGGCATGTGATGGAAACTATGTTGGTAAATTATTCATCCTATATTCTCATTGGAAATAATCCAGTGGAAGGATCTTGAAGTTTCATGACACGTATTCACAAAATTAATTGCAAAGCTAGATAATAATGAGCTCACTATTGGCAGTCCTTTAGTGGATACATTGTTGTCAATGATTCAGTCGCAGGTGGATATTAGCTCCGTCAGCGTGTGATATTTATAAATTAGTATTAAGTTTCCTCCTATACTAGAAAATGTTTTATGTTGTTTCTAACAGAATAATCCATTGATTGCATCCTTTTCTAACTGAATATTAGCACGATTTCAAATCAACTCTGAAGTGGGCTTCCACACACCATAGAGAGTAAGCTCTCCTATGATTTGTATATTTTTCTCCTTATTCTATTTATGGTTGCTTCCTTCATCTTGACAATAACAATATCTAGGGGAAACTCTGATGTGGATGCCTTTTTTAAAAATTTTCTAAGATACTTACACATGATCGACCTAGTTTTAGATGTCCATAGCATAGCGGGAGAAATAAACAATTTTGTAATAATTGTGAAGTATGGTTATTACATTAGAAGTGGGATGCTATACCCACAGTATTAATCAGATATTCAATTAGATCACAGGTAGTACCTCTGTAAGAAGAATATATATCATTGGTATTGAGGTAAAAGAAGGCTCAAATCCTAAATGCCTCGACATAAGAGGAGTAAATCCTATAACCAACTTTAGGAAGAACAATGGATATATTATGTAAGGAAAGCTATGAATAAATAAGGGCAGTGAATAAGTAATTTTAAAGTATGATTATTGGATTAAAATTTTGATGATAAGGTCATCATGTTATTTTACTCATAGTAAAATCAAATTATGAGTTGTATGATTGCTATGCAAGGGCATAGCTTAATAAAATTCCAACTAATACTGGTAAGGATAGTCCAGTCAAGGACATCACTTAATGGAATAAATTTATGATTATAGAGATCCTTAGAAAGGATGATAAATGAAAGAGGAAATGTTGAACTCATATAAGGTAAAAGGAAAACATAAAAGATAAAATGACAAGCGCCATTTCCATAGATCATGGTCAACACAAATTAAAATAAAAGTATATAGATATAATTTATATAAGTCATCGAAGATAATTTCATGACATTTTATCAAAAGTATTCGAAATCAATGGTTAATTAATTGGTTTCCAACTTAGAACAGATTAGTTGTATTTATTCATGAAGTTCCCAATAAATATCGTTAAGCTCATGAAAGATAGGTATGAGACTATATTTTTAAAATTTGTCTTTCAATTTAATATTTTTGTGTTAACTAGTGCATCTATATGTAATGATGTAGTTATTTTTGGGATGGGTTTTTTCCACTGGTTGAATTGGTTAATTCACCCTTAGTGGGAAAATGCTTCGAATATACACTCATGAAGAAAACCTTACCAGGTCATTATTCTGATATTCAACTGCAACATGCATATTTAATTTGATATGCATAGTTTGGAAATTACATGCTTCTTTTTGCATAAAGAAATATCCTTATAGTTGTAAGAGGCACAAAGTATATTTCCAATCTAAATTGAAGAGTGTGCACAAATTCAATACAACTCACTGTATGCATGTTGGAGAGGACATCATACATTGATAACTTATGACTCTAAAAATAAGGTCAGTGGGACTCACACCAAAGGTAAATCTAGTGTAAATACATAATGGGAGTATAAAAGAAACTCCTGGTGTTTCTTGATTGATAGTAGTAAGACAATATTAAATACAAACTCAAAATTCCAAATGTGTAAATTATCCATCCAGATATAGATGGGGTTCTGTTAATATCTCACAAATAGGAACCTTTCAAAAATATGTAGCAAGAAAAAGATTATACTAGTAGAATGATTGTAGATTTTACAAATATACTTCTTGTGGGAAGTGATAAGATAAAAAAATGGTCTGTGTGCTTCTACTACATATAAACAAAGCATACATGCTTTATGAAATGACAAACATATTAGATATGGTGGTGCTTGATGCATTTGAAATAAAATTAGAACAATCTAGAGCAACCTGATTAAACACAAGATTTAGAACATGACTTCGAATTAACAAACAAATCTTTTGTAAACCAAAAGGTTTTGCATACTTACAACTTATGATTATCTAAGGATCCTATGTTAATAACACATGCATCAAGTAAGATAAGAGAAAGGATAACACACAAAGAAACATATCATTGTTAAATTAATAGGATGAATTCACTATATTGATGGCTAAGTGATACCGGTAATTGAGATTGTGTAAAGAATTGTTTCAATGAAATGCTATCCAACAATCTATTTAAATAGATTTGACAAACATACAAATTGAAATGCATATTTTGTATCACTAATTCCTATCAAGCAATATGGGAGAAGTCTACCTGTTAGATTACATTTACAGTATTTTTTGTTTTGAATATGGAAACATAACAGTTTCATGAGAAATTTATGAACTATAAGTGGGGTATCAACATACTAATGAGCTAGGTTCACACCCCGATACACATAGTGCCTAAAACTTAATAGGTGTGAAATTCAGAATATTGTAACTTTCATGTATAATAAATGTATAAAAGATGTATGTATTGGCATACTGATTGTTTAAAATGGTTTTGGACATCCAACTGAACTATTCAGAGCCAAAAATATGCTGGACGTAGAGTTAAAAATAATAACAGTAAATGATTTGACATGATTAGTTAAGGTGGAGTACTTTTGAGTACCAAACGATTATACTTGGTTGACGACAAAGTTAAGTATTTTATTATACTTCAAATATAACATTGACATACATATTAGATTAACTATCTTCTGTGGCCAGTAACAACCCCCCTTCTTATTTAGTTTTATCACTAATACTAAATAAGTGGGGACCCTTATTCAAAAATATAAAAAATCGATTAATGCTTGTATTTCCTTTTTTAATAAAACTTACTATCATAAACTTAGGAGAATACCCTTGAAAAATCTAAAAATACTTAAGTTTTATGATAAGTTGGAATAAAATCACTCCTTAAAGTGCGTTGCCTCACAAAAAGGGTAATGGATGCCTTCCGAAAAGTAGAATTATAAGATTGCAAAATCGTGATGCGAAATCATGCATCAAAAGACCCTCATCGCATCGCATGCCTCAAACATCACTTATGCTGAAATGCCTTAAACCACCAATATACGATGGCGCATCTCGCAAATCGCATTTCGCAGAAAACACATTGACGAATGATTACTACATGGAATGGATTTGCGATATTGCGATTTGCGATATTGTGATCTGCGATATTGTGAAGAAAATCACAAAATCGCCTTATCGCAGATCTTCAGGGCTTGTTGTTTGAAAAAGATTTTTCCATAAACCGAAGCTCGGTTATGCGCATTAATGTTAATCAATGAGTTAGTTGGCAATCATTAATGAAATATGGTTTTGATCTTATCGAAGAGCCATTTCACGTAAGGTGGTATATTTTATATGTTTTCCGCATTTAAAGCTTTCCTGTCACCTTTTTCTTATCATTATTCTCACCTCATTTGTAAACTGCAGGAGTGAAGAGCAGAGAAGTATACATAGCAGTGTTCAGGATATTATGGGAAAGAAGGGTAAAGCTCCGAGTTCTGAAGATAAAGAAATGATGCCCTTATACACAGACACCACCTGTAACAAAGATGTCGGTATTACTACTTGGGAAGGCATGTACAGTCTACTCGAGGAAGAAAATCCCAAGGTAATGGAGGTTACAGCTACTGCAGGCTCACACGGGTCTTTTGAGGCATCTATTACAGATCTAGCATGTTCATTCTTGCACAGGATAGCGGTAAGGCCCAAAATTCTTCCATACACGGACATGGTTAAATGGGTACTAGATAATGCTGATATCACGTATAGAGAATTTAAAGCTCAAAACCACAAACTCACAGAGTCGTTATTTTCACAAAATTTAAGCTTTATATCCTCTAACAAAAAGTGCGCAAGAGGCGAAAATCGCACTAGGGAAGCCCGGATCGAGAAACGGAGGCAGTTTCCGATGTGCGATTATGCATTTCCAGGGAAAACCCCTCGAGATGGAAAGCCATCGCTCAGTCGCCTGTAAGCCCATAAATTTGTAGAAAAAAACGCTAAAGGTGAAAGGCAAAACTTGAACTCTACACCAGTGGTATTTATCAGGTATATCATCAAGTGGTATGTAGATATCTATCGAATGTATAGCAACTACAGACAAACTGGAGACAAAAGGCTCAAGAAAGGGTAGAGTCAATCAAAAGGTTATCCAAGTTGAATTGGGATTCTTATTGGGCATACTTGGTAAAACCACACAGCCAGTGCATGACTCTCAAATGTATCATCAATTCTGCTGAGAAGATAGCGCCAAAACTTGCTGATTCTGTTTTCGCAGGATAGTTAAGATCAGAAGTCGGCCAGCCAACTCTCCTCAAGCAGATGTTGAACGCTTGCGATTACAAGGAACATATACATAGATAGTTAGTTGTTAGTTTTAGTTTTAGATTCAGTTTTAGTTTTAATTTTGCTTTATTTTTACCTAAAATGAGGACGGTCATTTAAATTGCATCCTACATTTTTGTAATAAGTTATTTTTAGATTTATTTAGTAGTATTTAAACCCTTCTCATGCCTTTAGAGAAGGGTCCTGAAATTTGTCAAAAACTTGTCCTCATAACATGCACTTCTGCACTCTCTGAGGAGGTTTTGATGAATGAATGGAACATGATTGATTGATATCTGCGTTTAGTATCTGCTACTGATGTTGCACTTCTTTACTCTTAGTGGATGTTGGATTAAGAAGAGATAAATCATTATTTCTTGAAGCTCATGAGTAGAACTAGTTATAAATGGTACTTTTATCTCTTAATTGTTTCTTCTTATGTGTTAAGGTGGTATTCATGTTTAGTTATTTATATATGAATGCGTGAATTCTTGAGTTATCATTTGGCACTTTTGTACGGTGATAGCTATTTATTTATGTTTAATATATGAGTAGCTTATTATGCAATATGTTTTTCACAACTGTTTCGTCTAACTTTTTATACGAAATGGTTTATCTTTATTGAATTCTTTTCTCATAACAGTTAAATGATCTTTATTACCAACTGTTATTTGAAATCATTTTAGATCGCATAATAGAAAAATTACATCCTGGGTTAGTTTAGAATTAGATATTTCTGTTTATTAGAATACAATTGCATGTTTTTAAATTAGATTTAGAATAAAAGCATTTTACTTAGGAATTATTAGAAAGGAAATATCAATTCTCAACACACACACACACATATTGGGAAACTGGTCCCATATCCCCAGTTGGACCCACTATACCAAATGAAAAAAGAGCTGCTAACAAAGGTCCGGACCGGGTGGGTATCCCCCTTGTTGTAGACTTGATTTTCGAGGCTTCAACATATTTGGCACTAGAAGGAGGGCCCCGAACTGTGAATGGAAAGTAAGTCTAAATCTAAATACCATTCTGAGAGTAAATCGCCCTCACCATCTCCCCCAACTTCTCCATCGCATTTAGAATCTTTAAATCTTGAGCAAGAAGTTGAAAGAACAACAACCACTGCCACAAACCCTGACATTTCAGAGAAATCTACTATTGAACCTCTTGAAGTTGAATCTTTGATTCATAAACTTCAATGATTTTCTATATCATGTCAAAGATTTGATAAATCTCAAGGCAGTCTGACTTCGTAATATAACCCTGCTCATCCTCTCACCAGATTAAAGAGCGAAAAGTTTGGTATTGAGCCAACCGAGTTACCTCTACCTACAAGGAAGAGAGCAAGGAAATCACCTAAAGGGTTTGATAGTGAGACTCTTTCGTCATCATCATCCATCTCAACCCCTCCACCATGAAGTCAACCATCCACCCCTCCACTTCAGATTATTGTCCGCTAGTCCACTAGAACTTCAACATCTCCTTCTCAATCCTCTGGAACTGTAATATCTTCATCTTCCCAACCATAGGGATCATCTACTGCACTTTCCTTTGTTAGTAGTTCAGCGATGGTCCAATCTCCATGGAATAACCGAGTGGCATTATTAATGCCTGCGCTCTTGAGTCAAATACCGGCCCATCCTGAAAAATGGTTGCTTAATTTTAATCCTGAAGCAGGCATGCTAACGGAAGAACATATAAACAACTTTATGTTATCCATAAATCTCAATGGAATTAATAATAAAGATGCTATTGTCCGACTCTTTCCTTACACTTTGCAAGGAGCAGCCGGATCATGGTATTTCTCATTACCATCTGGATCTATCACTAGTTGGGATATCTTCCAAGAACAATTCTTGACTAAGTTCAGTGATGACAGGTCTACCGTGACACTGATCAATGACCTGTCTAACCTTAGGGCTGAGTCAAAGGAACCTATCAAAGATTTTAACTCACGTTTCAATAAACTGTTGAACAAAATTCCTACTGCTTCTAAGCCTAGCGAAGAAGTGCGAAGTGAATGGTACATCTCTGCTTTACCATCAAACATAGCAATCTTCATTGATAGGGCTAATAAAACAACTTTAGCTGACAATATGAAGGAAGCAATAGCGGTAGAGAAACATATCATAGCCTTAGAAAAGAAAAATTCCATTGATGAATGAAAATCTAAGAAGGTTACTTTTAAGGAAGATCCCAAGAAAAAACAATCGAAAGATCCATTTGATTTAGAAGGATTGCAGAAAGTTTTGAAAACCATGTCTAACGAAATGGTTGATATTAAGAAACAAGTAGCAGAGACTTCTTCTAAAAAACTGTACAAGCCTTATAGAAGAAATCCTTTGACTGATTCAAAGCCTCCTAATGCTATTACAAATGCTGAATCAGAAGAAGAAGAAGAGGAAATTGCTACCGAAGAGCCTACCGATGAAGAAGAAGTTGTAGAGGTACAAGGTATGTGGGATTTCATCCTCCCAGATGAAGAGGATCAAGAGGCATCACTGGTTATTACTCGAAGTAGAAATCAACTCGATCCTCCTCAACCTACTTCTAAGCCAAAGAGCACAAGCTCAATGCCTAAGGATAAAGTCTTAGCCAAGAAAACGATACCCAAAGTGACTCAAACAAGCCCAGTGTAAACAGATTCACCAACTCCATCTAAAACATTGATTGTTTTAGATGAAATGGAGTATAATATCATAGAAGACATGAAGAAGACTAGGGCTAATATTACTTTTTATGAATTGAGAAAGTTAAAACGTCAGCAAAAGGTACTTTTGAAATAATTACATGCAGTATCAATTGCACCTCTGCCCGCCGCTGTAATCTCTCAAGCTTCCCATGAGATGGGAAGACCTCAAACTAATGTGATTAATAAAGTTAATCCAAATGATATCGCTTTAATTGGAGGAAGGTGAAGATCTCATACTCCCCCATTTCTTCTTACTTATGAAGTTTTCAACAAAAATTTGCATAATTGTTTAGTTGATTCTGGAGCTTCATCTAATATCTTACCTAAATCGATATGTGCAAAGTTGAACGTTCAACCTCAAAAATCTACTGTGCGCATAGTGCAGCTGGATCGGTCGCAAGTTGAAGTGATTGGCGAATTAAATTAGGTTACCATAAGGTTGTCATCTAATCCAAAGGTATGTCAAGTTATCGACATTGTAGTTGTAGATATTCCAGAATTTTATGGCTTAATTCTTAGTAGAGATTGGTTAGAAAAAAATCATGGATATTTTGCAACCGATTGATCGCACATGTGGCTCCCTTACAATGGTAAACCAAATCAGATAAAGGTTGAGCGAGAAAGACATCAGAAATACATAGTAATAGAATTGGAAGGAGAAAATGAACCAGTAGCACACAACAACAATATTATTGGCAACTATTCTATTGATTCTTTCTTAGGAAATTTTAATGCTCACACTTCACCTTACTTAGAACATTCTATTTTATCTCAGGTAGAAACCTTTTCTCAAATAGATAGTTCTAAATTTATTAATTTTATAGATAGTCCTATAAATAAATCTTTATTTTGGAAGTTATTTTTTGATGGTTCTAAGTCTAACGAAGGAGCAGGAGCAGGATGCGTATTAATCAGTCTAGAGGGAAACAAAACTATGCTAACTTGTAGACTCGAGTTCGATTGCACCAATAATACTTTAGAATACGAGACTTTAGTCCAAGGATTAGACATCAAATATCTACAAGTCTTTGGAGATTCTGAAATTGTTATCAGATAGGTACGGAATACTATACATTATCTATGAGGTCATTTAAAGCATTACCAATCTTTATTACAAGATCTGATTGAACATTTTATACCATTTAATATTTCATCAATTCCTAGACTCTAGAATGCTAGTGCCGACCTCTTAGCAAACGTAGCTTCCAAGCTCATTCCCTCAGAAGACTATAGCCCCAATAGATTTTCAATCGAATTAATCTTTAGACCCTTGATTCCTGATAACATTACCAATTGGAGAATTTTCAACGATGATCCTGTTATTGTAAGCTTCCTCACATCTGAGGGACCTTACACCAATCAAATAATTTATGAGGACCAACATGACAGACAATTGCAACAAGATAGCACTAATAATGCTATGCCAAAGTTAGTAATCAAATTAGAAGACCTATATGATTTGAAAGATCGATTCAAAAAATCTACCAATTCAAAACTTCAAAGTTCAACTCTGAACTATGAATTAGTAAATCTAGGAACTGATATCAAGCCACTTAATATCAACCTAGGCCTTGGCTTAGCTTCTGAAGAAAAATTAGTGTATGTTCGTCTCTTGAAACAATACAAAAGTGTCTTTTCTTGGAACTACGATGAACTTAAGACTTACGACACTTCTATCATCCAACATACTATCCCAATGATAAATGATGAAAAACATGTCCAGCAAAAGCTGAGAAAGATCCATCCTAATCTAGAAAACCAGATCAAATCCGAGCTCAATAAGTTACTGAAAGCCAAAATCATTTTTCTCATTTGACATTCTAAATGGGTTTCCAACATGGTTCCCGTTAGAAAGAAGAATGGAGACATTAGAATTTCCATTGAATTTCTAAATCTTAACAAAGCCTGCCAAAAAGATAATTTTCCTTTGCCTCCTATGGAGCAAATATTGCAGGCAGTTGTAGGATCAGAAATAATGTCCTTCTTGGATGGTTTCTCTGGCTACAACCAAGTTTTGATCCATCTTGATGATCAATTAAAGACGACATTCAGAACCAAATGGGGTACTTATGCATATCAAAAGATGCATTTTGGTATGATCAACGCTGGTGCCACATTCCAAAGCGCCATGGACATCACATTTAAGGGATTAGTAAACAAATCAGTAGTAATTTACCTAGATGATATAACTGTATATTCCAAGAAGCGAGGCAATCATCTCAGAGATTTAAAACAGATCTTCCAACGTTGTCAAAGTTATGGAATTTAACTTAACCCAAAAATGTCCTTTTTTGCATTAAGTGAAGGAAAACTTCTTGGATTTATAGTGTCAAAATTTGGAATCCATATTGATCCTGACAGAATCAAGGAGATTTCTGAAATACCTTTGCCTCACAACAAGAAAGCTATGCAATCTTTCATTGGCCAGATTAATTTTGTTAAGAGATTTGTTCCAGATTTTTCAAGAATCGTATCTCCTTTACAAGCAATGATTAAAAAGAACTCAATCTTCAAATGGGGCCAAGATGAATACGAAGCATTCAATCTGATCAAACAAGCGATTGTTAACGCTCCATCTTTAGCAACTCCAAATTTTTCCGATCCTTTCATTTTATGTACATTTGCCTCTGATAGATCAAATGCTGCGATACTCAATCAAGAAAATCAAGACAAGGCAGAAGCCCCAATTGCCTTTTTTAGTTTAAATCTACAAGGGGCTGATTTAAATTATTCAGATGTAGAGAAACAAGCTTATGCTGTTTTCAAAGCGATAAAATATTTCAGACCCTTTCTGCTTAAAACCCATACAAAAATCATAGTACCGTTTCTAGCAGTAAGAAATCTCTTAGTACAGAAAGATGTGGGTGAGAAAAGAGCCAATTGGGTTACCGCATTACAAGAATATGACGTTGAAATTAAACCAGCAAGTATTGTAAAAGGTCAAGGCTTTTGAAAAATGCTGGCTGGAGCATCACTTATTTCCAAAATACCATCTGTAGAGATACAAATGTACGAGGTAAGCCTAAACAATGTTGATTCATTATACGCTGATATCATATTTTATCTAAAGAACGGATATGCCCCTTCAAACCTTGATTCTACAAAGAAAAGAGCTCTAAGGTTGAAGGCTAAGTAATATCAGCTCGTGAATGATGTACTTTTTAGGATGAATTATGATTCTGTTCTCCTTAGATGTCTTGAGAAATTTGAAGCTGAAAAGGTGTTGCAGGAACTCCGCGATGGACCAGCAGGTGGACATTATGCTGGAGATGATACTACACATAAAATCCTCCGCGTAGGCTATTACTGGCCCACACTATTCAAAGATGCGCATAGCTACGTAAGGAAATTTCATGTTTGTCAACTTGCTGCTGGGAGACAAAAGAAACCATCATTGCCTTTGCAACCAGTCAACATTGAACATCCTTTTGATCAATGGGGATTGGATATAATAGGTGAGATTGTTCCTCACTCTTCTAAACATCATAGGTATATCCTTACAGCTACAGATTATTTTACTAAATGGGTAGAAGCAATTCCTCTCAAGAAAACTAATGTCGAACACATCATTGATTTCATAGATCAGTTCATAATCACCAGGTTTGGTTTACCCTATGCTTTAATGTTTGATAATGCATCGTATTTTTCTGGCAATGCTATGACTGAATTTGCACTCAAAAGAGGTTTTAAGCTTAAATACTCTACCAATTATTACCCACAGGGGAATGGGTTAGCTGAATCTATGAATAAAAACTTAATTAGAATCATTAAGCGAACCATTGATCAAACTCACAAAAATTGGCACAAGTCTTTAATATATGCTTTATGGGCAGACCAAATAACGCAGAAAGCCTCTATTGGCACTTCTCCCTTTAATTTAGTTTATGGGAAAGAAGTGGTTCTTCCAACTCATCTAGCAATTCCCTCTTTGGCTTTAGTTCAATATATTGATGAAGCACCAACTTCTTCCTTACAACTAAGGCAGCTAGAAATACTTAAGCTAGAAGAGCAATGAGAACAGGCTAAAATAACTCATGCTCATGACTAAGCATTAGTTAAACCTTCTTTTGATTCAAACATGATATCTAGAAAGGACTTTTAGATGGGAGATCTAGTTTTGAAATGGGACAAGGCTCACGAGAAAAAGGGCAAACATACGAAATTTCAACGAATGTGGCTTAGCCCTTTCCAAATTGCAGAAATCATAGGCCCATCTACTTTTATGTTATAGGATTTAACAAGAAAAAGAGAATCTTTACCTGTTAACGGGCAGATCCTCAAAAAATACTTTCCATAGGAAATCATTCTTCTATTTTTGTAGATTAGTTTTTCATTTATTTTCATAATAAAACTAGTTGTAAATGGGTACATTTGGAATTCACGAAAAAGACAAGTATTTATTTTAGTTTTTGTTTTTTCGCTTGTATAAATAGAAATGATTTAGAAAATTGGTCATTATTATTGAAAGATATAGTCAAAGGCTATAAGCTTGAAAATGATACTAGTTTCAACCTTGTAAATTTTGATAAAAAACGACCTTTAGTAGGAATTTGTTTTATATCAGTCAAATGAAAGGTATCAATAACAAAACGAAGATTCTCTATAGAAAAGCTCTTTCCAAAAACTCTACCATTGTCATCCAGAGCTATTCTTAAGGAAACAATGACTTCCTCCCCACATAGGGAATTACAATCTTCAAGGAATAATCCAACGATACACTTTAACTTAAAGAATAAGAGGTCTCATCATGAGATGACTTGTCATGATCATAGATATTATATCTTGCTGACTTTGCCAAAACTGCATACCACAACAGGGCAATGACTCAAGATTGTTGCAATCAAAACACAAGGGGTCTCATCACGAGCCAGCTTGTTCAGAAAAGCTATAAATCAAGTGAGTGGCACTGTCATAATTTGGCTACTAAACCAAGGCATTGTTCTTTAAGGATTAAAAGAAAATGAAAGAAATAAGTGTGGATATGGATTTCTCTTTGAAAATTGTATATTTCTCCAAGTGGGATACAGGATCATTGCTGGGTAATAGGTAACCCTATCGAGGCTATAAACGCCTACTGGTAGTAGAGGCTCTACCTACGACAAATGAGGAAATTTAGAACTGATTTATAGAGAAGGATTTATTTTTATCTTTATAAACCAAGAAGTGACTGATGTAGATACAATGACTAGCTCTAGGAAGTAAATAACCAAAGTTAACATAGAAAAAACAAACTATCATAGACAGCTAAAAGCATAATGTATTTTATCTTTCTATAATAAAGTTTGATTTTCTAGAAAAAATTTTGTTTTGGAAGTTTAGAAAATTCAAAAAAAGAAAGAAAAAAAAAGCAGACATAACTGGTTCTTTCCAATTGAATCGCCAATTGTTGTGGCTAGCAACAACCACCCTTCTTATTTAGTTTTATCACTAATACTAGATAAGTGGGGACCCTTATTCAAAAATTTAAAAAATCGATTAATGCTTGTATTTCCTTTTTTAGTAAAACTTATTATCATAAACTTAGGAGAATACCCTCGAAAAATCTAAAAAGACTTAAGTTTTATGATAAGTTGGAATAAAATCACTCCTTAAAGCACGTTGCATTGCAAAAGGGTAATGGACGCCTTCCTAAAAGCGGAATTCTAAGATTGCGAAATCGCGATGCGAAATCACACATCAAAAGACCCTCATCGCATCGCATGCCTCAAACATCACTTACACTGAAATGCCTTAAACCACCGATATGTGATGGCGCATATCGCAAATCGCATTTTGTAGAAAACACATTGACGAATGATTACTACATGCAATAGATTTGCGATATTGCGATTTGCGATATTGCGATCTGCGATACTGCGATCTGCGATATTGCGATCTGCGATACTGTGATCTACGATATTGCGAAGCAAATCGCAAAATCGCCTTATTGTAGATCTTCAGGGTTTGTTGTTCGAAAAAGATTTTTCCATAAACCGAGGCCCAGTTATGTGCGTTAATGTTAATCAATGAGTTAGTTGGCAATCATTAATGAAATATGGTTTTGATCTTATCGAAGAGCCATTTCACGTAAGGTGGTATATTTTATATGTTTTCCGCATTTAAAGCTTTCCTGTCACCTTTTTCCTATCATTATTCTCACCTCATTTATAAACTGCAGGAGCGAAGAGCAGAGAAGTATACATAGCAGTGTTCAAGATATTATGGGAAAGAAGGGTAAAGCTTCGAGTTCTGAAGATAAAGAAATGATGCCCTTATACACAGACATCACCTGTAACAAAGATGTTGGTATTACTACTTGCGAAGGCATGTATATTCTACTCGAGGAAGAAAATCCCAAGGTACTGGAGGTTACAGCTACTGCAGGCTCACACGTGCCTTTTGAGGTGTTTATTACAGATCTAGCATGTTCGTTCTTGCACAGGATAGTGGCAAGGCCCAAAATTCTTCCATACATAGACATGGTTAAATGGGTACTAGATAATGCTGATATCAGGTATAGAGAATTTAAAGCTCAAAACCACGAAGTCATAGAGTCATTATTTTCACAAAATTTAAGCTTTATATCCTCTAACAAAAAGTGCGCAAGAGGCGAAAATCACACTATGCAAGCCTGGATCGAGAAACGGAGGCAATTTCCGATGCACGATCAGTGCATCACCAGGAAAAACCCCTCGAGATGGAAAGCCTCTAATCCCTCAGTCGCTTGTAAGCTCGGAAATTTTTAGAAAAAAGCGCTAAAGGCGAAAGGCAAAACTTGAACTCTAGACCAGTGGTATTTATCAGGTATATCATCAAGTGGTATGTAGATATCTACCGAATGTACAACAACTACAGACAAACTGGAGATAGAAGGCTCAAGAAAGGGCAGAGTCAATCAAAAGGTTAACCAAGTTGAATTGGGATTCTTACTAGGCATACTTGGTAAAACCACACAACTAGTGCATGACTCTCAAATGTATCATCAATTCTACCGAGAAGATAGTGCCAGCACTTGCCGATTCCGTTTTCGCAGGATAGCTAAAATCGGAAGTTGGCTAGCCAACTCTCCTCAAGAAAATGCTAAACGCTTGCGATTAGAAGGAACAGATACACGGATAGTTAGCTGTTAGTTTTAGTTTTAGATTCCGTTTTAGTTTTAATTTTGCTTTATTTTTACCTAAAATGAGGACGGTCATTTAAACCGCATCCTACATTTTTGTAATAACTTATTTTTATATTTATTTAGTAGTATTTAAACCCTTCTCATGCATTTAGAAGGGTCCTGAAATTTGTCAAAAACTTGTCCTCAGAACATGCACTTTTGCACCCTCTGAGGAGGTTTTGCTGAATGAATGGAATAGGATTTATTGATATCTGCGTTTAATATCTACAACTGATGTTGCACTTTTGTACTCTTAGTGGATGTTGGATTAAGTAGATATAAATCATTATTGCTTGAAGCTTATGAGTAGAACTAGTTATAAATGGTACTTTTATCTCTTAACTATTTCTGCTTATGTGTTAAGGTGATATTCAGGTTCAGTTATTTATATATGAATGCGTGAATTCTTGAGTTATCATTTGGCACTTCTATATGGTGATAGCTATTTATTTATGTTTAATATATGAGTAGCTTATTATGCGATATGTTTTTCACAACTGTTTCGTCTAACTTTTTATACGAAATGGTTTATCTTTATTGAATTCTTTTCTCATAGCAGTTGAATGATCTTTATTACCAACTGTTATTTGAAATCATTTTAGATCACATAACGGAAAGATTACATCCCGGGTTAGTTTAGAATTAGATATTTCTATTTATTAGAATACAATTTCATGTTGTTAAATTAGATTTAGAATAAAAGCATTTTACTTAGGAATTATTAGAAAGGAAATATCAATTCTCAACACACACTCACATATATTGGGAAACTGGTCCCATATCCCAAGTCAAACCCACTATACCAAATGGAAAAGGAGCTGCTAACCAAGGTCTGGACCGAGTGGGTAACCCCTTGTTGTAGACCCAATTTTCAGGGCTTCAACACTATCATAGTTAGTAGTCTACATTATTAAGTGGAGGGCATATTCTGTTAAGACATGGTCTAGTGACTGATTAACTTCCAAAAAGAAAAGTTATGAGTATGATAAAGTTGTAGTGTGTATGATTACCTCTATGGTACTATTTTGCTAACATTGTACTGCAACCACAAGACACATGAAAATAAATTTCTAAATAAAAGAACTTGAATATGTGGACGGAAAATTATTCACTAGTTGCAGATGTTAAATGGGTCCATGCAATTTCTTATTCTCCAATCAATAAACTAAGAATGGTTTGATCTAACTTGCCTAAAGGTAATTAATAAAGGAAATTTTGGCATAACGCTAACATGGTTGAAAACATGTGGATGAAGGAAATCTCATGCAGGTGATGCTATGGAGATTGATATTGGGTACATGAGTACAGGTGATACTATGTACAAATGATACATATGGTATTGGTATGGATGTACATATTGCATGTATCTGTGTGTGCATAGTGCACACTATGTGAAGGTGCACATGATAGAATAGAAGGCACTGGGAAATGATATTGTATGGAAACCAACCCAAAGTGCGTACAGAAGAAAGAAGCTGAGAAGTGATTCAAGGATAAGTATCAATGTTTTATTTCAGTTTTGTATGCATGTGATTATGATTCTGATCTATGTGGATTATAGGTGATCTATAATTGATGGGTACATATGATTTATAGTTTATGGTTATGTTGAGCTAACCTGATGTGATATTTTTATACCTGTTGATTAGTCAAATGTGCTAGTTTGACTTATTGTGACTAATGCAGGGAAGTTGTAGGAAGCAAGTGTTCAGCAAGAGCACAAAGGCATTGGAAGAATGAATAGGAAGAACAAGTAGAAATGGAAGAAGAATGGATAGTAGAACTACTTTACAACCAATATATCTTGGAAAATCAGATTCATATAGCAAGGCCATGGGAGCCTGTTAATTCAGAAACATCTATGAGTGAATGAGGAAACGATAATGTAAGATGCAGTAATACATCGAGGATGGTGTAAATTTAAGGTGGGGGGAGTATGTAACACCCCTTCATCGTATGTAAAACTCAGCTAACCTAAGATTAGAAAATCTAGGTATGATGTGTAACAAGGAAAATAAATACTTTATTATTAAATAAATAAAACAATTTAATCACTTGGAAAAACAAGACACCAATAGATGAGATTCTTGCCAAATCCCATTGGTGAATAGGAAGGGATAATTCTTTCATGATAATACTTCTATATCCAATTCTAGATAAGTGTAATGGGTTGGAGATAAATATCCATTAAGCTACTTAGCTGGAGAAAGATGCTAAGTTAAAAAAATCATAAAAGCCTTGTGGGAGAGAAAGGAAAGATTTTATGAGGAAAAGCCTTGGGGGAGATAAAGGCAATATTTTATGGGAAAATCATTGAAAGATGGAAAAAATAGATCCATAAAAGTAGGATGCTGCTAATGGAAACTATATCATGAAAGAGGGTATTAAATACCCATTGTAGATATCATCAGAGACCGTTGATCCATGGCAAGAACTCTCGGCTCGAGGGTGAACTGGTGGATGACAGTTCTAGGTTGGGTGGTGGTGCTCGATTTTCCATGTGACATCCTTTTAGATAATTTGGTTTGCATGGGATGTTTTGTATGTTGATTCCTTACTCTCTATGCTTTCAATTATGTAAGCATCTAAGAGAAATTGTTTAGGCTGTTCTTGCATATGAAGTGATTGAGTAATTTGCATGTGACCACTATGCATAAGTAGAATTTCCCATGTTAACTTTGGGTATAAGATGCCTATACATGGGCACATGTGACAACCATTACATATACATTCAATCCAAGTTAAGATTGGTAGAGGAACATAATATGTGGATATTATCAAGTATTGGTGCTATCTCATATTTTGTTTAAGATAATGAATAATTATGCTTGAGACAACTAGGTAAATTGGGTAGCTATGGTTAAGGCTTAAAAGTGTATAGCCTAAGGCTCAGGTTATCTATGCTATGCATTATGCATCATGGGGGAGGGAAATTGCATCCAATGAGGTTCTTTTAACTAAATGTTCATATTACATAAGATATATAGGTTAGCAATACATTCGACTATGGAAGTGGGACTATGATCATGTTCTAAGCAATGCTAGCTATAGTATAGTGATGATAAAGTTTCCATTTGTGTTGGTGTTGAGTTGGAAAGGGAAGGAAATATTTATGCATAATATTTTCCTGTTGAATTCCCATGATTGATTATTCCTCCTAATTGTAATACATGCATAAGAGTTGATTTGGAAGCTAGCATTGAAGCTTTATTTATTGAACCTAAGAGTCAACAACAGGGATCTAGTGTAGCATAGTAGGTAGTTGGTGGCATTGTGCGATGGGGGTATGTGACATATGATGATAATATATACTAAATTTATAGACGAGATAGCCTCCCCTAAACTTTAGTAAGGTATATTTATTATGTTTATATTTTGGTTTAGATGACATGGTATACTTGTTGAAGAGGAAGATCAAAGATGAATAGAAAAATAGTGTATCATAGTTCACGATATTCCCCTTATAGATAAGATGAGAAAAAAAGAGATGAGTACTCTCCTAACATAGTAGAAAATTTGACAAGTTTGAAGGCATAAATAAGAATTGGCAAAGAATATAATCATTGAATCATTCAGTCACACGAGAGAATTTATAGGGCATAGGAGAAAAAAGCAGAGGTCAATGCATTTATCCTTCAATGTTTGCAAGATTTGTAGAGACGTGGGAAACCATATATCAGTTATGGACAAGAGGATAGGACTAATGGAGAAAACAACGATATCTCTCATGGTGGTCACAGGTTAGATAGATATGACACAATCAAATATGGTAGGTTCTTGGTGTAACACCTCCTCCCATATCTACCCACTTTCACCATCCTACTTGGGATAAACATGAAAATAGGGATACTATGACATGAATCAACCTCCTAGATAAACTTAAGGAAATGGAGTCGATGAAACAAAAAATTATTGACTTCCCTCAGGTGCTACATGACCGTGAGGAGCTAACCAACCACTTCAGGTGCCCGACCCTTGAGTTAAATTTCTTTTTCACTAACCTATAGCCTCATTCGCTCCCATGATAAGGCTTCCATGCAACTAGAACCCTCCAGCTACTAGTAGAGGCTTTCTTCCCAGCGACTATAGTTTGTTACACTCAGTTTTGTGCTAGAGACCTAGAGATCTGAGCCACTTTTTTAGGGCTAGGATCCAAACATTTTCCCAGAAATTAATGAAAATCCTAGAAATGATAAATAACACAGATGCAAATCCTCTCACACAAAAAATAATTTAGGAATTGATATATCCTAGGCTAACCATGAAATTCATTCTATCAAACACATTAAAAACATAAGACCTATAGGTCATGAATTCATATTTGAACATAGAGATCTAAGAATTATTTTAGGTTTACCAAGAAGGACTAATGCCCTCTCTCAATAATTGTAATAACATTCATTAGGTAATGTATTCATTAACCATTCATTTATCAATCAAACATGATAAGAGACTTAACTTCGATCTGTCATAAAACCATGCTTATAACTAGCATATAACTAGATAAATAACAATAATAGAATAACCATTAAAGCCACATAATAACAAGTAAATTTACTCATAAGATAAAACAAGGAACTTAGCTCTTATTGACATATGCAAAATCCAACCAAGTTAGGGACTTCCACATACACCCAACCATAGATTGGGATAAACCAAATCTTTCCTTCAGCCAATCATTCCCATGCCATATTCAAAGCATGAATGTGGGATATCATGGGATAAACCAATCCATAAAAAACCAAAGGAATATAGAGGTTAAATCACCTCCACTCTTACACTAACTTGATATCACCTAAATGGGTCTTGAGATCACAAAACAAGATCGAGCTTTGATGCCTCAAAAGTCCTTCACCATCCCTAGAGGAATTTTCCAGTCTCCACCCACCTATCGAGGGCTTCCCAGAGAGAACAATCTCCACCCCCAACACTTAGGATTTTTTCGATACCACCTCACCTGGATCCAAAAGATTTTGGCAATCCAAAGCTCAACCAAGAATGAATCCCAACACACCATGGATATCCAAAAATGGAAATGCAAGGTTAAAACCACTGTCAAAACCCAGCCTTACACATGCAAGTGACAACAAATGAACCAAATACATACATGCATAAACCATGCATGCCAAAGCCAACTAGGAAATCATATAATCAACCTATTACCTGCAAGTATTCCCGTTGAAGTTACTTGATCCAACCTTTCCTTTCTTGATCCTTGCTTTCCTTTTCTTTCCTTTTCCTTCTCTTTCTTTATCTCTTTCCTTCTCCTCTTGGTGCTCTTCTCCTCTCCGAGACTAATTCAAAAATTGAACTAAAAAAGGCTGACAAAATCTATGAATTAATCCTCAAAATCCTTTTAATTATTGAGGCCTTTAATTTCCTTTTTTTCTTCCCTTAAATTTCCTCCTCACATGCAACCTATGACCTTTCACCTTCCTTTTCTCCTATTTTCCATTATTTTCATAAATAAAATGTCAATAATTCCTTTTTTTCCTTTTCAATTCCTTTGCCAATTTCCCCTTAGCCATAATAAACAGCAAGTGATGCCCACTATGATGCTTTTCCCAACATTCAGCTTGGAATACATGTCCCATGATCTTGGTCTTATTTTTTCATTTATTAACTTTATTACATGAAATTTTAACCTTAGTCTATTACAGACCCCCCACTTAGGGGAACACCCTCCTCGGTGTCTAATGACACCTGCAACCAACAAAACTATTGAAATATCAAAACACATTTCCCATGAAGCTTTATAACCTAGCTTGTTGTAGTATTTATAGTGAACAACCTGCTCAAAAGAAAAACCATCATGAGAAACATGAAAACATAACAACCATACTGCTTATTGGATCTTTATACCATACATAAATATTTACATATACCAAAAACTCTTTTGCCTCCATCGAAAAATAATGAAGGATACATAAACCGCATTTGATCAGCCATCTCCCATGTAGCTTCATCATACCTGAAGTTCTTACACTACACTTTAACTAGCTCAATTTCTTGGTTCCAGAGCACGAGTTGTTTTTGATGCAATATACATTGAGGTTTCAGATGAAATTCTCCTTCTGGATCCACCTGTAATACAAACCAATAAATAACATGATCAATATCTTTTACATATATTTTAAGTAATGAAATGTGTAAAACATCATGGAATTTCACTGTCGGAGGTAGTACAAGTCTGTAGGCCACTGGTCCAATCTTCTCAAATATCTCGAAAGGCTCGCAGTACTGAGTTCCCAACTTCGCACATGACCCAATCCTCAAGGAGCTCTTCTTGGAATTAATGCACAAGTACACATGCTCCCCAACCTAAAACTCCTTAAATTCCTTGTGATGGTATGCATAACTCTTCTACTGTCCTATGATCCCTTTAGATTATGCTTGATAACTTGCATTTCCTACTTCATTTCTACCAATATGTCTCTTCCAACGAGTATCATGTTCACTATATCACTAAATCTTATGGGAGTATTACAACTCTACCAATAAAGTGCCTCAAATGGACTCATCCCCTGTATCTCCTGATAACCATTGTTGTAAGAAAACTCAATCAGTGGAAGATACTCCTCCCACTTCCACTGTTGATTCATGACATACATCCTCATCATATTCTCTAGGATCTTGTTGACCCTCTATGTTTGTCAATCTGTTTGTGGATGATAAGTTGCACTGACAAAAAAATCTCTAACCAAAATTGCAAACAACTCCTTCCAAAACATAGAAGTGAAATTAGAATCTATGTTTGACACAATCTTCTTCATAACATCATGCAATGTCACTATCTCCCTGATGAATATTTATGTTACCTCAATAGCTAAATAAGTAGTCTTCACTGGAATGAAGTGAGCTACTTTTCTCAAATTGTCAACCACAAGCATGATGCAATCATGTTGCTTCAATGTCCTTGATAAAATTTTATCGAAATCCATGGAAATGACCTCCCATTTCCACTATGGAATTGGAATCAGTTGTAGTAAACCACCTGGATGATTACACTGTACTTTTACCTATCAACAATCCAAGCATTTAGAAATAAACTTTGTCACTTCCTTCTTTAGGTTTGACCAATAGTATAAAGTTTTCACTCCTGCCAATGTCTTCTGATATCCTAGGTGACCCGAATATGGCTTGACATGAAACTCTGTTATGAAACCAGCTCAAGAAAAGATAGAAAAGATAGATCAACGCCTTAGAATTCAGCCTCTTCGAGGGGGCAACCTCCTTTACATTACATAAATGAAAAATTCTTGGATGATACAAATGACAAAACCTCCTTTCTATATATAGGAGTCTAAGGAGTCACAATATAATCCAGCCGACCTAACAATAATAATATAAAGCCACAAAAATAACAATAGAGGGATTCTATGGGGCACAGAAATAACAATATGGGGGTAATAGGGGCACAACAATATAAATAAGGGGTATAACTACAATAGTAATGGGGTAATCACTAGTATTATAGGGACCCAACATGCCCCTCTCCTTCAAAAAAGTGTTGTCCTCAACGCTTGAGTAGTTCTGGATACTTCTGCATAAAATTCTCATCCTCCCATGTGGAATCTTCAGCGGATAAGTTCTTCCACTTGATAAGATACTCTGAAATTGATCGATTTCGTAGCTGTCGAGTTCTTGTTTCTGTGACTGCTTCCGGTTCCAATATAATTTTTCCTTCCTCATCAAGTTCTGGCAATATTGTTTGAACTGGGAGCTTGTCGCCTATAACCTTCTTTAAACATGAAACATGGAAAACTGGGTGCAATCGAGAAGCTGCAGGAAGCTCCAATTTGTATGCCATAGTACCAATCTTTTCCAACACCTTGTACGGACCATAATACTTTGGTGATAATTTATTATCCTTCTTAGCTTGCTTTAGGGACATTTGCTTATATGGTTGTAGCCGTAGGAATACCCAATCACCTACATCAAAACTTCTTTCACTGCGATGTTGATCTGCCTGTTGTTTCATTCTATTTTGTGCCAACACGAGGTTATCCTTTAAGAGTTGGAGGACTTGTTGTTGATGTTCGATGTGATGTTCCACTGCCTGAACCTTAGAATTTTCTCTTAAATATGATGTGATGGATGGTGGTTGATACCCATAAAGTGCCATAAATGGGGTCATTTTTGTTGCTGTATGGAAGGAAGTGTTATACCACCATTCAGCCAGAGGCAACCATTTGACCCATTGTGTCTGTTTATCAGATACAAAGCAACGAAGATATCCTTCCAAACATTTGTTTACTATCTCAGTTTGCCCATCAGATTGAGGATGATAAGATGAGCTATGAGCTAACTGAGTACCAAGACAAGAAAATAATTCTGTCCAAAAATTTCCAGTGAAAATGGGATCTCTGTCACTTACAATAATCTTTGGGTTTCCATGTAGCTTTTGAACTGTTTCCATAAATGCAGTAGAAACTGTACTGGCTTTAAATGGATGTGATAATGCACAAAAGTGTGCATACTTGGTAAGTCTGTCAACTACCACCATGATGACACTCTTTCCCTCAGACTTGGGTAAACCTGTGATAAAATCCATTGAAACCTCCTCCCAACGTTGGCTTGGAATGGATAAAGGTTGTAATAGACCCGGTGTCTTAATTGTTTCAACTTTATTTTGTTGGCAAACCAAACATTCCGCCACAAACTTTTGAATATCTGATTTAAGGCCATCCCAAAAAAATTCCTTCTTAACCCTGTGGTAAGTTTTTAAAAATCCTGAGTGCCCTCCTAAGGGAGAAGTGTGCAATTCCATAAGAATCTTTTGTTTTAGCTGGGAATTCTTACAGAGGTATAAGCGATCTTTGTACCATAACGAATCATTTTTCCAGCTAAATGTATCAGAAGTACTGGAATCTTGTTGTAGCTTTCGAATAAGTGCCCACACTTCTTCGTCATTCTTCCATTCCTCCTTTGCTTCGTTTATCCAATCTGGTTGGATAATAGAAATGGCACACAACAATGCTTCCACATCCTCATCCTTTCTTGAGAGTGCATCTGCCACCACATTTTGCTTCCCTTTTTTGTAGATGATTTCAAAGTCATAACCCAACATCTTTGTGACCCACTTTTGTTGCTCTTCAGAGGATAATCTTTGTTCTAAAAAGTATTTAAGGCTATCATGATCCGTTTTTACCTTGAAGTGTCTTCCCATTAGGTAGGGTCGCCATTTCTTAAGTGCATGGAGTATTGCCAACATTTCCTTCTCATAAATAGCTTTGCTTAAAAACTTTCCCTTGATTGGACGACTTTCAAAAGCAATGGGTCTTTCATCTTGCATTAGAACAGCACCAATTCCATTTCCTGAAGCATCACATTCCACAATAAAGGTTTTTGTGAAGTCCGGTGTAGCTAAGACCGGTGCTTGGCACATTGCCTCTTTAAGATGTTCAAAGGCCTTTGTTGCTTCCGGAGTCCATGAAAATGAATCTTTCTTCAATAATGTTGTTAGAGGTGCTGCTATTCTCCCATAATTCTTAACAAACTTGCGATAATACCCTGTCAACCCAAGAAATCCTCGCAGATGCTTTATGGATGTGGGGATTTTCCATTCCTTAATGGCTTTAATTTTGCTAGGGTCTACCTTAACTCCTTCATGAGATACAATATGACCCAAATATTCCACCTCCTGGACTCCAAAGAAACATTTGGATCTTTTTGCATATAATTGTTTCTCCTCCAATAGTTGTAGCACCTTGTCAACATGTTCAACATGATCCTTCCAAGACTTGCTGTAGATTAGTATATCATCAAAAAATACTAACACAAATTTTCTAAGGAATGGTTTGAAAATTGAATTCATCAAACCTTGAAATGTTGAAGGTGCATTGGTAAGGCCAAAAGGCATGACCAAAAATTCATAATGACCCTCATGAGTTCTAAATGCCGTTTTCGGAATGTCTTCAATCTTCATTCTGATTTGATGATATCCCGAACGAAGATCCAACTTGGTGAAGTAAATTGATCCATGCAATTCATCCAGTAATTCATCAATGACAGGAATGGGGAACTTATCTTTAATAGTGAGCTTGTTGAGCTCCCTATAATCTGGACACATGCGCCATGATCCATCCTTCTTGTGCACCAATACTACTGGAGCTGAGAAAGAACTTTGACTTGGTTGAATTATACCAGCCTCTAGCATTTCTGCAACCATACGTTCAATTTCACTTTTTTGGACATATGGATATCTGTACGGCCTGATGTTTGGAGGAACACTTCCTGGAATCAGATGAATAGCATGATCATGATCACGCATAGGTGGGAGACCTTTGGGAGTCTCAAATACCTTGGAATGATTGTCCAGGACTTTTTGGAGATCTGGAGAAATAGATGATTCCAATGTGGAAACATCTAGCGAACATAATTGTGCAATTACACCTCTTTGCTCCTTTTTTAGAAGCTTTGTCATGCCATTAGAGCTGATTATCTTTCCTGGTTTCCCTGCAATACCCCTTAATTCAACTTCCTTTCCTTCCACAGAAAATTTCATGAAAAGTTCTTGAAAATTAAAAGCTATTGTACCCAAGGATTGTAGCCATTGGACTCCTAGTACAACATCAGCACCTCCCATTGGAATGGAAAGCATTGGGCTAGTCAATACATATTCTCCCATGGATAGCTTGATATTATGGCACTTTCCAGAACAATTTATTGTTCCTCCATTTGCAATCATCACTTGACACTCTGGTGCTGGATATAGGAAGCAATTCAATTCTTTTGCTACCCTACAATGAATAAAATTGTGGGTGCTTCCTGAATCAATCAACACTATTACCTTTTTCTTCTTGATTTGTCCTTCTATCTTGATGGTTTGAGGAGTGGTAATTCCCGCCAATGCATTACAAGATATGGTCGGATTTATTTGTTCTTCATCTAGGCTTTGTTCCTGGAATATATCCTCTTCTTTTGACCTTTCTTGCTCCTTTTCTTCTTCCTCTTCACAATCTATGTAGAATAATTTCTTCTCAGCACACTTATGACCTTTTGTGTATTTGCTATCACAATTGTAACAAAGCCCTTTTGCTCTTTTTTCTTCCAATTTTTGTGGTGTCAACCTTGTAGGTTGTGGAAGACTATGGGCAACAACACTTCCGTCTTTATAGTTGTGAATGGTATGCTTCCTAGTTGCCATAATTTTGCTTTCCATTTTTCTTGCTAACCTGAATGCCTTCTCTAATGAATCAGGTTCCCAAAGGCGCACATCATGTTGGATATTATCTTTTAAAGACCCTATGAACACATCAATCCTATGCTCCTCTGGAATATCTTTTACCCTTATGTTCAATTTTTGGAACTCCTCAATGTGCTCCATTATTGAACCCTTTTGTTTGAGACTTATCAATTGGCTAAAAAAAGTGTTGCTTTTTGTATCCTCATAATGTGCTATCAATTCTTCCGTAAAAATTGCCCAAGTGATAAATTGTTTACGAGAGCAAAGCCATTGATACCATACAAACTGATTTGGTTCCAAATATAAAGTTGCCATACGTACCTTTTGTGTGTTTTGCACATTATTGAGATCGAAGAATTGCTCCATCTGTAATATCCATGTGGCGGGATCCTTGCCATCAAACTTCCTCATATCGATTTTTGGAATATGGTGGGTCTTCGATCCAACATTAGAGTCTATGGAATCATGATTAACATTACTTTTGTTCACATCATGAGTTTCCTTTACAACCTTTTCACCATTAGTAAGTATTTCTTGTAGAAAATTTGTCAAATCTGTCTTCGAATCTGCCATGTCTGTCTTCAAATCTGTCTTCAAATCTGCCATGTTTGTCTTCAAATCTGTCTTCAAATCATCCATCTTAGCTTCCATGCCCTTTATCTTATACTCCACGCCATTTATCTTAGATTCCACACCATTTATCTTAGCTTCTGTTAGCTTTTGTGAGCGTGACATATGTTGCACTTGTTCTTGTAATTTTGATATATCATGTAGCATTTCTTCCTCTTTTTCATGAGTCATGCTAGAGCTTTCAGGTTCCTTACTAGGTGTTTGCATTTTCTTTCCTCGGGGCATCAGTTACCGATAATAATGCTTTACTATGCCCTTTGAATTCCGTTAAACCAAGCTTACACAAAAATTAAACAAAAACTACACACCTTTTTTCACTTTATATAAGCCTAATATTGAATCTGATGTATCTCTGTAATTTTAGATCATCCAATTCTGAGGTTGCAAACTGTAGTAGCCTTCTGCGTCCTCTTTCCAATGCCACAAGTCTGAGCCAAATTGGATTCTCCAAGGAAGAGTTATGTGAAATGTCCCACAGTGACTTGCTTTTAGACTGGTTCAGTAGAGCGAAATTGTACGACGTTCCGCGAGTCACTGTTTCAACCTTTGAATCGGAAACCCACATAAAAGAAACTACAGTCCATCCTCTTTCTGTACCTTTTTACGAAATTTCAATCTGATCCTCAGAGAGAGAGTTATGACGATTTTCCCCAGGTCACCTATTTTGAATGTAATTCAGGAGTCTGCAAAAAGGCCAACTTCCTCAGATCATATCTCCGAAAATATCGCGCTAAAAGCTCTGAAATTCGGACACAAGGTTCAGCGCCAATTCTTCTCAAATGGGTTTTTGTTTCGACTTCTGAAACATCACAGAAAAAAAGTGATAGCGAAAATTCCACGATGACCTGTTTGGAGCAGCGAAACCCTAGAATCCAAAGCTTTGATACCAAATGTTATGAAACCAGCTCAAGAAAAGATAGAAAGATAGATCAACGCCTTAGAATTCAGCCTCTTTGAGGGGGCAACCTCCTTTACATTACATAAATGAACAATTCTTGGATGATACAAATGACAAAACCTCCTTTCTATATATAGGAGTCTAAGGAATCACAATATAATCCAGCCGACCTAACAATAATAATATAAAGCCACAAAAATAACAATAGAGGGATTCTAAGGGGCACAGAAATAACAATATGGGGGTAATAGGGGCACAATAATATAAATAAGGGGTATAACTACAATAGTAATGGGGTAATCACTAGTATTATAGGGACCCAACAAACTCTATCAATATAAGCTTCTTGATCTCACTATCATCCGACACATAGATCATGTCCATAAATATGACCAAGCCATCCTTTTGTGACATAAGATTCCACATCCTGTTCACCTGTAACCTGTTGTAACATGTGCTTAAGCTTTTGGTACTTTTCATTATGTTTTCCTTCCTATAGGATATGGTCATGTAAATCCATCCCATAGGAACTTATAGCTGCAACTTTGTTTACCTTCACTCTCCTACTGAGAGCATCGGCGGCCTTGTTCTCCTTTCCTTTAATATACTTGATTTAAAAGTAAAACTCATTGAGGGTGGCCAACCATCTAGCTTGCCTAGAATTTAGATTCGGTTGGTCAAATAGGTATTTCATTGCAGTGTGATCGCTCAACAAAACTAACCTCCTACCAAGAAGATAGTGCCTCCACAACTTCAATGCATGAATAATAGATTCCAACTCATGATCATGAGTCACATAATTATGATCATGGTCATTTAGTTTTCATGACTCATAACACACCCCTTATCCCTCTCGCATCAGGACTCCACAAATTCCTCTCTTGTAAGCATTTGTGCACACCACAAACTCTTTATCTAGATATATAGTCTTTAACACTTGAGTGTTTGTCAACAACTTCTTAAACTGCTCAAAACTTGTTGCACATTATTCTGTCCATTCAATTTTCTTTCCTTTCCTCTGTAAGTATGTAATAATATATGCGATTAGTGAGAATCTCTTGATGAACCTCCTATAACAACTTGCTAATCCCATGAGTGATCTTACCTCATCCACATTTCTAGGAGCTTCCCATTCCATGATAGCTCATATATTTTCCGGATCTACTGCTATGCCTTCCTTGGAAACCACATGCGTTGAGTAATATAAATCTATCTAAAAGAAATTTCATTTTCTAAGCTTGGGATAAAATTTATGCTCTCTTAACAATCTCAATACTCAAATTTAGGCTTTTTTGATCCATATCTAGTTTCTGAGAAATCATTTTCGGTGAAAATCACAAAAAGATTCATTTTTTGACGTGTTTCGAAGCAGGCAGTGTGGTTCATCGTCAGGAAAATATGAACCATATATTTTGGTTTGAAACATGTTGAAAAATGAATCTTGTTGTGATTTTCACTAAAAAATATTTCCTGGAAATACCAATACTAGTGCTAAATGTTTGGCATGCTCTTCCTCGTTCTTAGAATATATCAAAATATCACCAATGAATATAATAACAAACTTGTCTAGATAAAGACAAAACAAAATACTCATCAATCACATAAAAGTATTTGGAGAATTAGTCAAACCAAGAGGAACTACACCAAACTCATAATTCGCACACCTGATCCATAAAACAGTCTTGTAGATGTCTTCTTCTTTAATGCATACTTGATGGTAGGTGAATCTAAAATCAATCTTTGAGAACATTTTTTCTCCTTTAAATTGGTCAAAAAATTCATCGATCCTTAGTAATGGATTACTTTTCTTTATAGTCACCTTATTTAGTTGCCTGTAATCAAGACACAACTTGAGAGTACCATCCTTCTTCTTCACAAACATCACTAGTGCACCACAAGGTGATACACTTGGCCTAATGTACCCCTTGTCAAGCATTTCCTTCAATATCAAATTCAATTCCACTAACTTTGGAGTACTCATCTTCTAAGGTGACTTTGATGTTGTTGATGCCCCTAGTACCATCTCAATAAAGATTTCCACTTCCCTATGAGGATGAAACTTTGAAATCTCTAATGGGAACACATCCTGAAAATGTTGTAATACAGGGTACCTCTCGAATATTTTTGCATCCTCAAAATCCTTACCCTGTCACTAGAAATATGGACTACAAATAGTACACACACCATTCTGTGACTGTGCTTAGCTTGCATAGATGTAATCATCCTCACTGATGTAGGCTTATTTTTTTCCTGCAAGATTCTTCTTTCCCCATTATCATCTAGGCACTCAATAGCCTTGTCATAGAAATCTACTTTGGTCATGTGGAGATACATCCAGTCCATAACCAAAAGCATACTATATGATCCAAATGGAAGAAAATTTAGATGTGTTGATGTATGCATACCATTCAGCTCAAATTCACAAGCTCTAACCCAATGATGAACTCTCTTTTTAGTACCTATATCCATCTACACCAACCAAGACTTTGCATGCACTTATTTTCTCAAACCGAACTTATCCACTAGTGTAGAAATTAGATTGTAGATTTGTAAATTCTCATGAAGTTTTAATCAAAATCACAAGACAAAAACCTACAATACTGCTCTATGGACAATAATTCACAATTTAGAGAAAAAATATCAAGCATGCAATAAGAAATCACACACATGAAAATAGTATTTTTCCTAGGGAAATCAAACTTCTAAAAATCACAATCCCTGCTTGCAATAATATGATTTATAGAAATGTATTACAATTTATTTTTTCAACTGAGCACACCCTGCAAGTGCATAACCTATCTCTCTACTCATTGAAGTCATCTGATCCAAAATTAGTCAAATTTTTCCTCTTCTTCAGTCCCTATTTTCTTTCATAATTCCTGACCTTGTGCAACACATGTACACTCAATTAGTTTACAACTGATAGTACACTTCCTTCGAATCCCCATCTCAACTAGGTAAATTGAATTCTCTACATGCATCAATTCTTTTGGGTTGATTGATAAGTTAATTGGTTGATCATTGAGTGTGGTTGAAGTTCCACTTCCACAAGTTGACCTCCACTAGTTCTTCTAACAATTGGAATTATTTGAACTGACCATCACTCAATTTAACTTAAATAGATTGCTACAAATTAGAAATCAATCATATTGAACTGAAATCAATCTTCCCTAACTAAAATTAAATGAGTTAACTATGTGACAAGTACCATGTCACCTCATTTAGCTACCTCCAATATTTATATTGAAATAGAAATTCAAATTTTCTCTGGTTTGACAAAGGCAAAGTCAAATTGAGATTTTCTTATTGCATGTTCAACACTCCCTTTGAGCAAGAAATGGATTATCAACCACCCCTATCCTACAACTATGGAACTTAAACTTCCCTCATGACAAGGACTTTGTAAAAACATTAGCATCTTGTTCCTCTGTCGGAATGTAATGCAACAACATAATCCTAGAAATGGTGATACCGAATATATATATATATATATATATATATATATATATATATATATATATATATATATATATATTCTTGGATTGACCGTGAAAAATAAGATTTTCAGAGAGCTTGATGCAACTATGATTGTCACAGTAGATCATAGTTGGATCCATAATTTTACCAAACAATCCAACGAGTGTATTTCTCATCTAGATTGCCTCACATGCTTCTTGACTTGCAACCGTGTATTTTTCTTTTGCCGAGCTAAGTGCCACAAATATTTTCTTCCTATTGTACCAACAATCCACTGTGGACCCAACACTGAAAATTCCACCTGATGTACACTTTTGGTCTAATAGACTCTCTACCCAATCTGATTCTATGAAGCTACACATCTTCACTCCCTCTGTCTATCTATACCATAGTCCAAATTGGATAGTTCCTTTGAGGTACCATATAACATGCTTAGCTTCCCTCCAAAATAATTTGGTTGACCTAACCATAGCTTAGCTCAACTGTTTAACTTCATAGCAAATATCTGGTTGTATCTTCACAAGACACATCAATGAACCCAACTATTATAGCACCATTTATCACCCTTGGTATTTGTGATGCTTGGTTTATGGCTTAGGGCAACCCCACCTTCCAGACGGTCCAAATATATTAAAAATAGTGTTTTATTCCATGTACGCTACTTTGCCCTGAGATAAAAGATTGTACATGTGGGTTAGTCAATACCCAACCCACATATATGTGTTAAAACACTTTAAAAATTAAATTTCCTTAATTATGCGCAAAGTTCACGGATTTTACTTGTTGATTACCTCTTATTTCTTTTGGCCCAACCGTTTCCCAACTAAAAAACTAATTGGGAGAAGTATAAATAGACTTTTATGGGAAGGCCTTAAGGAGGAGAAGATATAGAGTTATTATATTAAGATTATCCCTGACCGAGTCTGATGAATCTGTGTGCCTCATGCACTTCCCCAAGCTTCAGGAAATCCTTGTTTCCTTGATTATTGATATTCTCCCTCTTGCTTGAGATATCATGGTGTTGGTTATGGAAGAAGATTTTTGAAGGCTAGGACAGGATGAATCCAGAGGATAGTTCCGCTTGGATTCATAAGAAGAAGACTCAAGTGAATTCTCTCCATGTTATTTATAGCTTACTGCAATCAAAGAAATGTTGTCTTGTCTCCGAAAATAACTTTTTTTATGCATCAAATTGTGTTGTAATTCATGTATGAATGTTGTTTTGATGTATAACTGACCATTAGCTTATATGATATAAAGTCAAATTTTGTGAATATGATTTACTTCTATACTGCTATGTATGTTGAAATTGAATTATTTTCATGTCTAAAGAACATCGAGAGTTGTAGAGGGTCTGAACCCTGCGGGACCTACTCAAATGAAGAAAATCTGGGTTCGGTTGCTCTTATGTAGTTTGTTTATATAATCATTTTTCCCGAGTTGTATGAGTGTTTCTTGTTGTAGTCTACTTCTTCTTTGTTGAGCTTCTAACCCAAAGCCCCAGGGTACTTATTCCCATAATAGAATTGGTGACTCTACTGGGGATAACAATCTTCTTATTCCTAGTTTGGGTTGTTCTGTGTCAATCATGGCTCAGTCTTTGGTTTTCTTGCTATTACTGTCTTATTTGGTCTACTAGAGTCTCAAAGCTTAAGTCTGATCTTTTTTATCTGGCTTTGTTTTTTACTTTTCTTACAAAGCTTTGTATAGACATTTTACTCTATTCATAGTAGCATACACACGCCTGTTTCTGTGAAGTGAACCCGCCTATATGCAAGTTTCCTTTATCAGAAGCACGTGTACATGCCTTTGTTCTTGAACATAGTCGCGTATACCACTTTTTGCATTGTTTTTTCAAATCTTTCTACCCAGAAAGATTTGTTGCCTGGTTTGCTTGGTCTCTGAGTGGTCAATTTCTATCTGAAGAATTTCATTATTCAGCAAGCTTACTGTTTAGAAGTCTCTTTCTCATTGAAAATATTTGGCCTAGGTCTGCTTTTTGAGTGAGTTTGTAATTGGTGTTTTGGCACACAAGACTTCGTTCAAAAGTTCTTGATTGTTCTGGTCCTCGAAAGTAGGAGATTGTTTTCAATCACAGTGTCAAGCTCAGTTTTTGGTCTACTTTCTTTGCTTTTCATCATTTTGTGGCCTTCTAGATTTTCTTTCTTTTTGAAAGTCTTTTTGACGAATTTGAAAGTATTTCTTTCCTGGCTTCTTGGTTAGTTTGTCAAGCTCTTTACTATTGTTTGGGTCATTTAGTACAAGTTGAAGCCTTTTTGCTCAAGTTTTTGTTCATTTTCGAGTTTGTAACTTGCAAGGAATCCTTGTGCTTTTCTTTCGGTCTTTCAATTTTAGTGGCATTTAGAGTGATTTCAAAAAGTTGTTTTGGTTGTTTCTTGAAAAAGAAAAGATCTCAAAAAGCATTGTTTTTGTTTTCTTTTGCCAATTTTGATTTTGGTTTCTTTTGATTTTTGAAAGTGAATTGCGATCTTTGGCGATTTGTCCTTCTTGTTTGGAGAGAATTTTGTATTCAAAATTTGTATCCTCTTCAATAGTTAAGTTGGCTCATTAATAGTTATAAACAATTGCTTTCGTTTTTTTAGAGTGATTTAGGATCTTGCATCTTCATTACACCTTGCATTAGGGTAGTTTGCATTGTTAAAACATTAGTAGTCTTTTTAGTTTTTGTATGTGTGAAGTGTGTTTCAAGAAAAGAAAAGAAAAAGTATTTTTCTTTATAGAAGTTTCGTAGAATCCACGTAGAGATCTCTTTTCATCGAAGAACAAATGATTGCATTCATGTAGTTAGTTTTTCATTGATTTCTTTTGCGTCATACAAACACCATTGGTTTCACTTCCATCTATACCCTTGACTTAAAAGAACAACCATTGAAATCAAGTGCTTAATTAAAATAAACTAGAACTTCTCTATTGTCATGAGAATACACCAACAAGTTTAGGTTTATTAGGGCCTTGGATTAGGCGAGAGGAGAGTTAACTCTGCAAGGCCGCTCTAAATTACAAAACATAGAAGTTTGATTAATGAGCGAAATCCAATAGCGTTAGGGAGACCAGAAAGCTCCGTGACTGGGAGTAAAGCACGGGGGTTAGTGAAGATAAGGAAGAGAGATACCCCCTCTCTTACTTGTTGGAACCTACCTCACGATTGTTCCGCCCGGCTTTTGATACAAGTTGGTGACCATAGTTGCCTATCCTAGGAACAAAACAAGTGGCTACGGGGGGAAATCCCTTGGCACCTGAGGTTGACGTTGAATCACATTCAACAGTACTTCTGGAGGGCACCCTTGCGAAGCTTGGGGGCTTGCACAGGCAAAGGTTGTTTTCTAGAGGTCAGCGTAACTATCTCTGATACCTTCACTAGTATGCCTAGGGCGTAATTACCCTAGTCTATTTTCAAAAGGCCCTTGTTATAAACTTTATTTTATTTTGGTGTCCGATCCTAATCACCCGGAGTGGAAATACTTGAGAGTTGTTTGGTTGTTGATATCTTTAGGGACATTTTAGTGAGTGTTATATGCTCCTAGTCAGCCTAGCTTTATAATTGGTTTTGAGTTTTTAAGTAGATCTCTTAAATAATTCAAAGTGTTTGACCGACCATCTCGATGGTCTAGGAGACTTCGTGGGCTATCATTTACGGGTCCGGAGCCTTCTCCTAGAAGGCGTAGGAGCGATTCTGCCAATGGTTTCCAACCAGTGGTAACAAGTGCATAGGAGATTGATCCTCCACTTGGGGGCATTAGTTCATAAGATATACCTGGTAATAGTACAGAGTCAGAGAGGAACACACCAATTCTTTCTTGAGTACTCTTCCAGTTGGAAGATAGTATTGAAGTAGAAGAGCTTTCAAAGTTGGTTGCAGTTCCAAATTCTCCTCTCCCTCCTGACCATCTAGACGTTTTGTTATACGTTGGAACTCCAACTCACAGGCCTTCGGGCCCAGGTTTACATACATCTATTCCTTCTATGATCACTGCTGGAAGCATGGCATCTATGACGAGTGTTGCGAGCATGCAGACTCGCATATCTGTACAAGGGGGAGGAACTATTTCCATCCCTTCTAATACTCCCATCATGAATATATTTGGGTCTACTTCCATTCTATCAACGAGTGGAAGTTCTTAAGCTACTGCATCTAGTTTTGGATTCTTCCCTTTTGGAATGTCGTCTCAAGGTATTCCTTTAGTTCCTTTGAACATACCATCGACCGCCTCTACATCCATGATGATTGGATCAGCTTCTTTTCATGGTTTCCCATTTGGAAGTGATCATATACCACATTCCAATCCGATAGTAGGGTCAATGCCTTTTCCTCTTACAAGTCATGGTAGTAACCCCTTCCGGAATTGGACAAATCCTGTAGTTAGTGGGATAGGAGCTGGGAATCAATTTTTCAGCCAACAAGGGAATGTTCTGTATTCTTCAGTTAATGCATTTCAAAGTTTTCCACCCTTTGTTAATGCATGGAACCCTTATTAGGGGATGTCAACTCCTTTCAATACTTTGTTAGGGGGTAACTTCACTGGTTACGAAGGATTTTCGGTAAGAGTTGGTGAACCTCTGAATGTTGCTGGACCACAAGGATCACCTTTTGGTTCAGTAGGATCTACAACTTACTTCTAACAACTTGGTGCCTTTCAAAATCTAGGTCATTCTTTTCAAACCTTTGGGAACCTCGCCCACTCTAGATGGAATTCCCAAGGTCCCCCATGACTTCCTTTTCTGGGCAGGTTTAATTTGCCAGACTTAACTAAATTAACGAATGATCCAATTAGGTACAATCTGGCTTGGCCTTCGGTCCCAAATAAAATTCCCTCAGATATTCCAAAGTTCGAAGGGAAGAGTGGTGAAGACCCGGGAGACCATGTGACCACATTTCACTTATGGTGCACATCCAACTCCCTGATAGATGATTCGATCAGGTTGAGGTTATTTCAATGCACCCAAAATAGAAATGTGGCCAAATGGTATATAGAGTTGCTAGGGGGCACCTATACTTCTTTCGCTGATTTGGCTAATATTTTCTTGAACCATTTTCAGTTGCCTATCCGCTATGAAGCTGGAACTAAACTTCTTACCAACTTTCAACAAGACACAACAACTCACATTTCGGATCACATTCAGGAATGGAGAAGGAGGAAAAGGCTTATCAAAGCCAAAATTCCACCAAAGTTCCTTCTCGAATGGTTTCTCAAATCATTACAACCTAAGATATCAAAGGATGTTTCTCTTTCTGGTGTTTATTCGAAAGAGAAGGCTATTTTTTGAGTCCAGCAATTAGAAATGATATATTCTCGGTCTGGGACTCTTCAGAAAATCCTACCTGATGCTCCTAGATCTAAGGTTGATTTAGCCAAACCGAATCCAGGCCCTCACGCCGATGGTATAGTTGGATCAATTGACACAAATATGGTGAACCTTTTGAATCTATTGCAATAGTTGTCTCTATAAGCTGTTTCTTCTAACTAGGCAGAACCATCTACACCTTCACCTTCCCAACCTACCTCTATAAATGCCATGCAGGCCTCTAACCCCAAAGTAAATCAAAAATCTAATGGGAAGAGGAAGGGACGAGGTAAGAAGAAGAATGAGGAGGAAAAAGGAAATGCGAACAAACCCGACAACAGTGCCAGTGAGGGTAGAAAAGAGTCTAAGAAAAAGGTTAAGTTTCCATGCAAGTTATGCAATGGAGATCATTTCACTCACCTCTGCCCTAAGATACAAGATGCTCAGTGCTTGTTAGTGCAGCAAGGGTCCTCTAGCTCCCAAGTTGTTTTGACTAACCCTTTTCCCCAAGGGAAGTAATTACTTGTTGGCACGAACTCGAACGCTAGTAGCTCTGTAGGGGGCAACCAGGAAGGGGAAAATTTCTCAAATGTTTATATGATGAACTCTCATGTCAAATTTGCTACACGAGCATGCAATTATGGGATGGAATCTATTTTTCCTATCGAATGTGAAATTACATCCCTTAAGCTAGCTGTAGAATTTCTTCCAGAGACTTCTAGTCTCGAAGAACGCCTCATTCATTTGGAACATCTCGATGAGCAGCATCGAGATGCCACCATAATAAACGAGGCCCATAAGAAGAGGGTTAAAACTCAGTATGATAAATCTATCCGTCCTCGGGTTTTTTTGAAGGCGACCTTGTCTTAGTCTATGACCAAGACAAAGATGCCCTGGGGTTAGGCAAATTCAAGTCTATGTGGCATGGTGCCTTTGTAGTCAAGCGAGTTTTGGGGAAAGCGGCCTATGAATTAATTGATTTTGAAGGGAACAAGTTGTCAAAGCACCAGAATGGGCTCTACCTTAAAAAGTATTTTGCTTAGGTTCCGGCCGAGCAATTGCTTGTTTGTTTATATTGTATTTTTGTACATATTTGTTTGGAATTTTGTGATATCGACATTTTTTTATTTTCTTTGGCAGGTGTTGATGAATGATTTGATATATTTCGAATTCACCGATGGTGCTAGTTGGAACACTTGGAATCTTGCTTCCGCAGCGTGTGTGATTTATTATCCATCTGGCCTGTTGATGGTGTCGAGGGGAGTATGTATTGGCCTTGCTTCGAATAACATTTCTGAATATACTGTCGTTATTAATTTACTATGCGAAGCAATTTCTTATGGGATTGATTCGTTGGTAGTTTATCTAGACTCACAACTGGTAGTGTCACAATTAAATAACATTTATCGGGTTCATGATCCTTATTTATATCACCAATTTTTGAGAGTGAGAATGTTGCAATGATCATTTATTTATATTACATATGTTCACATTCCACGATCTGAGAATTCATTAGCAGACTCTATTTCTAATCAAGCATTAGATTGGCATATTAATCATTCATCAAATTAAACAAACATCAAAAAATTTGAATATGTATATATATCACAAAATCGTGTGTATATAGAGAAAGTGTTCAAAAAATATTATACAAAATTGGGACGAAATTCCCTCAAAATTTCTGTTCATGCCCATAATCATGTCTACTCTGTCTATTGACTTGGCTCAGGATGAGCAGCTAAAAAGTTAACTACTACATTGGCTACACGCCAAAGTATGCAGACCCAGTCTATTATGAAACCAACTCACAAAAAGATAGAAAAAATATATGAACACCTTAGAAATAAGCCTCTTCAAGGGGGCAACCTCCTTTACATTACACAAATGAACAGTTCTTGGATGATACAAATGAAAATACCTCCTTTCTACATACAGGAGTCTAAGGGGTCATAATATAATCAGAGCTGACATAACAACAATAATGTAAGGGCATAATAATAACAATAGTTGGATTCTATGGGGCACAATAGTAACAATATGGGGACTACATGGGTACAAAAATATAATAAGGGGGTTGTACTAATAACAATAAGGGGTTACACTAGTAGTATACGGGCCTAACATGCCCTTCCTTCAAAAAGTGTTGTCCTCAACGCTTAAGTAGTTTTTGATGCTTCTGTATAAAATTTTTGTCTTCCTGTGTGGAATCTTCAGCAGGTATGTTATTCCATTTGATGAGATACTCTGAAATTGATCGATTTCCTAGCTGTTGGGTTCTTGTTTTTGTGACTGCTCTAGGTTCCAATATGATTTTTCCTTCCTCTTCAAGTTCTGGCAATATTGTTTGAATTGGGATATTCTACAACTTTTGAATGAGTGGCCACACTTCTTTGTCCTTCTTCCATTCATCCCTTGCTTAGTTTATCCAATTTGGTTGGGTAATAGAAATAACACAAAACAATGCTTCCACATCCTCATCCTTTCTTGAGAGTGCATCTGCAACAAAAAATTTCTTCCCTTTTCTGTAGATGATGTCAAAGTCATAACCCAACATATTTGTGACCCATTTTTTATGTTCTTATAATGATAATATTTGTTCTAAAATGTATTTAAGACTATCATGATCCATTTTTACCTTGAAGTGTCTTCCCATTGGGTAAGGTTGCCATTTCTTAAGTGCATGTAGTATTTCCAGCATTTCCTTCTCATAAATAGCTTGCCTGAGATGTAACCATAAAAATACCCAATCACCTACATCAAAGCATTTTTCACTGCGATGTTGATTTACCTGTTTTTTCATTTGATTCTGCACCAAGGTGGCGTTATCCTTTAAAAGTCGGAGAACTTGTTGTTGATGCTCGATGCGATCTTTCACTGCTTGAACCTTTTTCTTCTTGATAATTCCTTCTATATTGAGAGTTTGAGGAGTGGTAATTTCTTCCAATGCTTTACAAGATATGGTCAGATTCAGTTCTTGATGCTTGATGTGATCTTTCACTTCTTGAACATTTTTATTCTTGATATGTCCTTCTATCTTGATAGTTTGAGGAGTAGTAATTCTAACCAATGAATTACAAGATATGGTTGGATTCATTTCTTCTTTCTCGATGTGATCTTCAACATCTTGAACCTTTTTCTTCTTGATATGTCCTTCTATCTTGAGAGTTTGAGTGGTAATTCTTGCCAATGCTTTACAAGATATGGTCAGATTCATTTCTTCTTTCTCTGGGGTTGGGTCCTGGTGTGTATCCTCTTCTTTTGATGTTTCTTGATCCTTTTATTCCTCCTCTTCATACTCTATGTAAAATAATTTCTTCTCAGGACACTTATGACCTTTAGTGCATTTTCTATCACAACTGTAACAAATTTCTTTTTCTCTTTTTTCTTCCAATTGTTGTGGTGTAAGCCTTGTAGGTTGTGGAAGGCTAGGAGAAGAATAATTTCCATAATTATAGTCATGAGTGGTGGGATTCCTTGTTTTCATAATTTCGCTTTCAATTTTTCTTGCCAACTCGAATGCCTCCTCCAATGAATGAGGTTCCCAAAAATGAACCTCATGTTGAACTCCTTTAAAGTCCATATGAAGACATCAATCCTTTGCTTCTCTAAAATATATTTTACCCTTCTATTCAATTTTTGAAAGTCTTCAATGTGCTCTTCCATTGAACCCTTTTGTTTTAGATTGATCAATTGGCTAAAGAAGGAGTTTTTCTTTGTATCCTTATAATGCACTATCATTTCCTCCGTGAAAATTGACCACGTGACTAATGGTTTACGAGAATAAAGCCCTTTATACCATAAAAATTGATTCAGTTCTAAATAATTAGATGTAATACATACCTTCTGTAATAGTGTTACACCATGTATATCAAAATATTTCTCCATCTGTAGTATCCAATTTACTGGATCCTTGCCATCAAACTTCCGCATCTTGCTTTTTCGTGATTTTAGGAGCTCGATCTTGAAACGACTGTAACTCTGTAATTTCGGATCTTCCATTCTAAAATCATGATCTACAGTAGCCCTTTGTGTTCTCTTTCCAATGCCACAAGTTTTATCCAAATTGGATTCTCCAAGGAAGAGTTATGACAAATCTCCCACAGTGACTTGATTACAGACTAGTTCAGTAGAGTGAACTTGTACGACGTGACATGTGTCACTGTTTCGACCTTTGGATCTAAAAAATGTACACAATAAATTAAAGTCCATCCTATTTCTGTAACTTCTTACGAAATTTCAATCTGATACTCAAAGAGAAAGTTATGACAATTTTCCCCAGGTCACCTATTTGGAATGTAATTCGAGGGTATGCAAAAACCCTAAATTTCTCAGACTATATCTCTGAAAATATAGCGAGACAGGATCTAAAATTCGGAGCCAAGGTTTAGACCGATTTCTTCTAAAATGGGTTTTTTTCCTAGCTTCTGAAACTTCATAGCAAAATAGTTATAGCAAAAATCCCACGATGACCTGTTTGGAGCAGCAAAACCCTAGAATCCACAACTCTGATACCAAATGTTATGAAATCAACTCACGAAAAGATAGAAAAGATATATGAACGCCTTACAAATAAGACTCTTCGAAGGGGCAACCTCCTTTACATTACACAAATTAACAATTCTTGGATGATACAAATGAAAATACCTCCTTTCTATATATAGGAGTCTAAGGGGTCATAATATAATAAGAGCCGACATAACAATAATAATGTAAGGGCATAATAATAACAATAGTGAGCTTCTATGGGGCACAATAGTAACAATATGGGGACTACATGTGTACAACAATATAATAAGGGGGTTGTACTAATAACAATAAGGGGTTACACTAGTAGTATACGAGCCTAACACAGTCCCATGGTACCCCTACCATGCTACGCTGCATCTCCTCAAGGAGATCCTCTATGGCTATCATAGGTACCTAATGAGTCAGTCTCACCAAGTTTCTCATGGATTTTTTGACTTTTGGGCTTGGATTGTCGAGAATGGGTTGTTTTCAGGAAATTTTAGAGACGGTCCCATGACCGTTGACCCATCATGGCAGATATCATTCACTCATTGGCATATAGGTTAGGGAAAACCATTTTTTCCATTGCATCTTGCATACTAGCCTCCATTCAGTGATACATTAGCCATATTGTCGACCCCATCGTGTCTTGGTTAGAAAACCTTATTCACTCACCGATTTTTAAATCATGATGCAATGGTAGAGCCATCCTTTACATGGGCATCTTAGTTAGAACCTCACTAACATTGATTGCCCATGCTGCTATACTGAGTAGGCTCAGGATTCCTCTTTAGCTCTGCCATGACTTGTGGGTTGAAGACACATTCTCTTTTCTTCTGTGCTGATTTCTAGCCTTATACCCTAGAGGCTCCTTTGTGTTGAGTTGTACTACTGTATTGCATTTTGACTATTTGCACCTTTTGGCCTTGAGCCGGCTTCACTTGACTGATGTTTAAGCCACTTATTTGACCATGTGTTCTGCAAAATCAACCATGCAATCACTTAGCTTCTACAACTTGACGCATCCTTGGACTCGTGGAAAAAACGTCCCTTTGAGTGTCCTTGACCAGTTTCGCCTCCCTGCATTGAGCATAGGAATGTTCCCATCCTAGGAACTAGATCATTTGTTTCTCTGACACTCATTCTTTCCACTATACTATAGAATTATTTTATTCTTTTTCCAGCTTAAAGAAAAAGACAAAAAAAAATTATATATTCGAGAAAGAGCAGGAATGGGACAACGTTTCCATATTTTGTTGGCAGCTAGATTCAGTTGTGTCGCCCTTGAACAAAGCACTCAAAAGAAAGTCTCTCCTCCATTTTGGGCAGGATTTAGTTTGACATAGGTACGCCTTAACCTTGCTATTGAGTTAGTACTCCTCTGGTTGGTTACCTCTTCCAATCATATGGAGAGTTTGCTCATGCCTCCTGCATGATGAACTTATATAGAGTTACTATATGCTGCCATATAGTCATCATTGAGTCGTGATTTTGTTCAAGGGAAGTAATCCTGAGTCGGCCTCTCTGCGGTGTCTCTTGACCTATTTTTTCAGTCGGCCATCCATGGTTGTTAGTGTCATGTTTTTCATCACATCAATTATATTGGTCCTTTGCTCGTGCCGATTTGAGAAGGTCTCCATTGACTTCTTGCTGGCAGGTATTGTCTTTATCGACGATGACATATTGCTTTGAGGGCAGGCCTAGAACTGTACCTTGGCCCCATTTTCGTTATTGATAGGTCACCTTATGCTCAACATCGATCAATATCATGGGTTTTTGACCGAGTGGTTTCCCTTGTGTTTGACATCAACTTTCATTATCACACATTGGGATTCATGTAGTGCCTTGGTTTCCATTTGACCCTATAGGTGGATTCCTCGCCTCTATGTCAACTTTCATTATTGGTTGGTTCAGACGGTTTCTATTGTGCACTAGCTATATCTTGTGTACACTAGAAATGTGCTTCGGTTGGGTTACTACATCTTTTTCATCTGATTCCTTCCACATTACTCGCATGCGGGTTACACTCGCACTAGATTGATGAAGGATGCCTTAATTCCTTCCTTCTAGCGGATCTTTTCCTATCGACTACAACTCATTTTCTCTAGCACAAATATCTAGAGTCCATTTGGCAGTACCATGGGGTTTGCATTCATCAGTGGAAGATTCCTTCACTGTCGATAGTGGAAAACCATCATTGTCCTCTGATTGATAGATTCTTCCATGTGTTCGACCTCAGCTCATTTATTTGCACTTGTTAGATTGTACTGGGTACCTTGACTCTCATTTTCATTATCGGTGAGTAGTCTCGCGTTTGTTAACGGTATACATCAATGACCGGTAATCAAAAAATTTCTCACGTGGTTGACCTCAGATCATTTATTCCCAATGTGTATAAATGTACCACAGTGGTCGGTGAAGACTTCGAGTTGCATCAACATGTCTTGGTTCACTTGTTAGTTGCTCCTGTTGCTGCTAGTTGACACCATCCACCGTATATGTTGTAGCTCTTCACATCGACATCTTATATGCTGGCATCCAAGTTATGATGTAGTGTCATTTTATTCCATCATGTTCATTTGGTACTATTGGGATTAGTTTTTGACATCAGTGATCGGCTTCATCTTTCAGCTTCATCGATCGTCTTCTTATATGTGATATTTAGACATGTAATTTTTTTATCACGATTAGATGATCCATTGTGTACTTTTAGTTCTTTGTACTTGTATACATATTGGATCCAGTTGTACTTGATATGCGGACATGCTTTACTTTCTATGAGCATGGGTATGCCTGCCTTAGACGACATTTTCTTTTTGATCTATTTTTGATGGCTTGATACGCTGAATTATGGTGAAGTCCTTCTTAGTTTCGACAAGATTCTTTCCATACACTTAATACATTTCGGCCATCATGTACCCCTTATGACCTCATATATTAGGGGGCATCTGTTATAGCACCATTTATCACCCTTGGTATTTGTGATGCTTGGTTTATGGCCTAGGGAAACCCCTCCTTCTAGACTTGGTCCAAATATATTAAAAACAATGTTTTATTCCCTGTACACTACTTTTCCCTGAGATAAAAAGCGTGTACATGCAGGTTAGTCAATACGCAACATGTGTATATGTGTTAAAACACTTGAAAATTTAATTTCCTTAATTATGAGTAGAGTTCACAGGTTTTACCTGTTGATTACCTCCTATTATCCATGGCCCAACTATTTCCCAACTAAAAAATTAATTGGGAGAAGTATAAATAGACTTCTATGGGAAGGCCTTAAGGAGGAGAAGAGATAGAGTTATTATACTGAGATTATCCCTGACTGAGTCTAATGAATCCCTGTGCCTCATGCACTTCCCCAAGCTTCAGGAAACCCTTGTTTCCTTGATTATATATATTCTCCCTCTTGATTGAGATATCATGGTGTTGGTTATGGAAGAAGATTATTGAAGGCTGGGATAGGATGAATCCGGAGGACAGTTTCTTTTGGAGCTGGAAGAAGAAGACTCGGGTGAATTCTCTCCATGTTATTTATAACTTATTGCAATAAAAGAAATGTTGTCTTGTTTTGGAAAATAACTTTGTTTATGCATCAAATTGTGTTGTAATTCATGTATGAATGTTGTTTTGATGTATAACTGATCATTAGCTTATATGATATAAAGTAAAATTTCATGAATATGCTTTACTTTTATACTGCTATGTATGTTCGAATTGAATGATTTTCAGGTCTGAAGAACATTGGGAATTGCAGAGGGTCTGAACCCTGCAGGACCTACTCGAACGAAGGAAATCCAGGTACGGTCGCTCTTACGTAGTTTGTTTATATAAGCATTTTTCCTAAGTTCTATGAGTGTTTCTTGTTGTAGTCTGCTTCTGCTCTGTTGGGGTTCTAACCAAAAGCCCTATGGTACTTATTCTCGTAACACCACCAACTATCGTTAAACAATATCATCCACTTCCTCACCTGAAGTGGCATCCTATTCTCTCCAATTGGTCGCTAGAGGTGTCTCCATGGGTTTTCATTTGTCCATGGGGAACTTGTGAATGATCTCATTGGCGTACTTTCCTTGAGAGACAAGCAGTTCCCCATCACCTTGTCATACTTCCAATCCAAAGAAGTAGTGCATGAGACCCATGTACTTCATTTCAAACTCTGTTGCAAGTTCCTCCCTGCAAGATCTGACTAAATGCTCATCACTAGTTAGAATCAAGTCATCAACATATAGTACAATAATAAACAATCTACCTTTTGCCAAAATATGATAGAGGTTTGCATCCACTTCACTTTTGGTGAAGCCCAAACCAGGGAGATAACTATCAATCCTGGTGTACCAAGCAAGGGGTGCTTTCTTGAGACCGTACAACACTCGCTTGAGTCTGCACACATGAGACCCTCGATAAAAATTCTTGAAGCATTATGGTTGCTCGATATACAACTCCTCCTTAATAAATATATTGTGGATTGTTGTTTTCAGATCCATCTAGTGGACCTTCCACCCCATCTGTGCAAAAAGAGCAAGGATTGAATTGATGGATGAGTACCTTGCTACAGGACCAAAGGTCTCCTCATAGTTAATCCCTTCAACTTGATATTAACCGTTAGCCACAAATATGACCTTGTACTTTTATACACTGCCATCCACTACATTCTTCATCTTGAAGATCCATCTTGAACCCACAATTGATTTGTCTACTGGTCTTGGGACCATTTCTCAAACACTGTTAGTTACAATGGATTCTTACTCCACCATTGCATCAAGCCATACTAGTTTCTCTACTTCTTCCTCGAAAGAGGATGGCTTAGTCTCTACTAGCTCAGTCATTAGAGCCATGTAGCCAGTGTACCAATTTGGTGACCTTATCTGCCTATGTTAAGTTGAAGGAGCTCCCACATTCTCCCTCACATTCTGCACAAGTCTCTTAGCTTCCCTGGTCCTTTTCTTACCCTCTCTGGATGTTCTACTTGAGAGGTTTTCTCTACTCTATGCTCTTCAATTTGTGGCTAATCCCCAACTTCTTAAGGTTCCTCCTTTGGAGCTAAAAGCTCCTCTTCTGGTGGGATCTAAAGCTCCCTCTCAAGAGAACACCACCTATCTTTGTATTCATCAAATTTTACATCCCTTTGCACAACGGTCATTTTAAGGGATGGCAAGTACACATGGTATTTTTGGGGAGTTTCCATGTAACCCACAAATACCACCAACTATGTTGTTGGCTCTAGATGCTTCCTTGATTCTTTGGAGACGTGACAGTAAGAAGAGGCTCCAAAAATATTGAAATGTGACACATCTAAGTTTCTCCTTGAGAAATCCTCCTCCAGTGTAATCATGCCAAGTATCCAATGAGGACTCCCATAGACAATTTTGTTGCATGCTTCAACCCAAAAATGTAGAGCTAGGCCCTGATCATGCAACATCACCCACCCTGCTCCCACAAAGCTACGATTCTTCCTCTCACCTACCCCACTCTGCTGTGGGTTGTGGGGCATTGTCAACTCTCATTGAATTCCTTCTTTTGCACATAACATTTTGGACTGATTTGGCATGTACTCACCTCTATTATCGCTCCTGAGAGCATTCACCTTATTTCTCATTTCTTTCTCAACTAGTGCCTTGAATTCTACGAACTTGGAGAATGTCTCATCCTTCTTTCACATGAAGAAGATCCAACACTTTCATGAGAAGTCATAAAAAATGACAAAATATTTGTGCCTAGTTGTGGAGGCTATTGAGAAAGGTCTAAAAACATCTGAGTGGATCCTCATAAGGTTTGAATGTGCTCTACTATCCCGATCATGGAAAATCGCTTTTGTGTACTTCCCTAAGATACACCCTTTGCAGGTATCATGATGCTGTAGTGCTCCTTTGGGGAGGCCTATGGTTATCTATTGCATGATATTCAAAGCACCATGATGTAAATGGTCAAGTATTCTATGCCAAAGTTCATCGACAACGCGAATTTGTGCCTTCTCCACCTTTGTCCTCAATGCAACAAAATCCTCCACATATAGCTTGTATATGTTCTTCACATGAACCTTGATCTGCTTCACCTGTCCCATGGCTATGTGTCTCAAGAATTCTTTTCCTTTGTTGAAGATCACATCATAACCATAATCTTTCAAAACTGTAATGGAGACGCGATTTTTCTTTATATCCAGAACAAACATCACATCATTGAGTCTAAAAGGGAATCCCAACTCCCTCAGAAAAGTGACTGTACCAATCCCAGTCGCGTTATACCTTCCATCATATCCCATTTCGATGTGTATATGGAGATATTTCTCCTCCAAAGAATTGAAAAAATTAGTACTCCTCGTCATGTGGAACGAGGTACTGTTGTCTAAGTACCACACACTCCCCATCACTATGTTAGCCATGCATGAAATGAGAGTAAAGACAAGCTTGAACTGTGAAGCCAAACCTTCACCTGCTACTACTCTTGAGGTCTTCTTTCTTGTCTTATTTTGTGGACACTTCGTGGCATAGTGTCTGAATTGATGAAAATGAATGCACTTGATTTTGGACAACTCTTTCTTCTTGCCCCCTTGACTAGATTCTACTTTGGATTGGAGTTTGTTCCCTTTTCCCTTCTTTTCCTTTCCAGCCAATGAACATTTTTCTTCATCCTTTGCCCTTAGATGAAGTTTTGTCTTTGGTATTCCACCTTATTTCCTCCTATACCAAATCAGATAACAGACATTCCCACTTTGGTAGTTTATCCCTCCCATTCACCAAATCTTGGTAGTTGTGCCAACTCTTGGGAAGCCGTAGAAGGGATAGGCTTACAAAATCATCTTCTGTTATAGTAACACCAACTTGACCAAGTATATCATGACATTATGTGAACCTTCTAAGGTACTATGGAATAGTCTCGTTCTTTTGCATCATGATATTTCAAAGTTTGTCCTTGAGTGCCAACTTCCTATGGTCACTACTATTTTGGACCAAATCTGTTAGTGCTTGACACATTGCATGCAAAGTCTCTTTCCCATGGAGTTTTCAAATAATGCGGTCTCATACTCCCTCCAATATGATTCTCCTTTGCTTGGCTACGCACTCATTCCATTCTCCTAGATCCTGAGCATCAACAACTCCTGGTTTTAGGATATCATTATCGATGAATTCCTTTAATCCATAATCTTCTAGCACTGCCTCCATGCAGTCCTTCCAAGTGACATAGTTCGAGCTTCCCTCAAGGGAGTTGATCCAGATTTAAATAGGAACGCAACAGATTACAGAGATAACCATAAACAAAGAGATGCAGTGGAAATAATACTTCATTTCATTAATGTAAAATACTGAAATATGCTTACAAACAGCAACGAAAATAAACCACCTAGGGCGACGATAGCTTATATCTGAGAAGAGATGTGGCGGCTACATGCGTTTGAACTATGTTACAATGAGGCAAGAAGGCCTATTTATTGTTGAGAAATAATGGAAAACCCTAAACATCCAAAAACCTAACCCTAGAAGATGAAATGCCAAACTGTGGGCCCCATTTTGGTAAACTGGTACATCAACTTCTCGGGGTCATAACTTTGGCATATGATCTCCGTTTGATGCACACAATATCTCATTAGAAAGATATACCCAAGAAATACAACTTTAGGAAGAGGAAAATGGCGAAAGGATCCATGTTTCTCCTAGTTTTCCCAGCAAATGTTGTTTAGGGCCTCAAAACGGCTCTAGAAGTTCAGGACCCAAAAAACTACTAAAAATAGTAAATTGTGCTACAATTAAGGAAACTGAAAAGCTAAAAGAAACAATGGTGGGGGTCCAAGTGGAATTTGCAGGTGGCCACCAATATCTACCTGGATCATTCCTCCCCCCTTAGGAAGTAATGGTCCCTATTGCATTGAGTTCCTCCATGAGATGAGGAAACTTCTGTTGAACTTGGTCCCTAGTGAGCCACTTGCCATGGTGAAGGAGTTGGTCTACTTTGAAAACTTGATATAGTTGGATATTCTGTTGGTGAGTGTGTTTGTTCTATGTGTCCATGATCCGATTAGTTTCAGCTTGTTCCATGCAATTTGGATTTAACTTTGTGGGTGTGAGTTGTTCTACAATGTTGGATGTGTCTAGTAGTGGTGGAAACTATGGCCGAAGGCAGTCCACATTGAACACTGGGTGTAGGCCAAGAAATGGGGGAATGCTGAGCTCAAATGAATTATCTCCCACAACCTTGGTAATGGTGTAAGGTCCATCTCAGAGTGGTCTGAGTTTCCGATAGGCTCCGGTAAGGCGTTACTTTTGCAAATGCAACTAGACTTTGTCGCCCCCATGATACTTGTGTGGCACCCGATGTTGATCATGTCACTGCTTGTACTTGGCATTTGATTTCTCCAGAATTTCATGGACCTACTAGTGAATATGTTGGATGTGATCAATGAACCTGGTTGCCTTATTTTTTTCAGAATGGACATGAGCCAAATTTGTGTGAGTAGCTACAAATGGCATAGCCACATCAATGGGACATAGTGGCTAGAATCCCAAGCCCACCTAAAAAGGGTTGTGGCCAGTCGAGCTGTGAAGAGCCCAGTTGTAGCTGTGCTGAACATAGGGGAGGCTCTCATCCCATGTGCATGGATTCTTTGAGTTGTACATGTGCGAAATGTGTACGATCATCCTGTTGACAACCTTTGTCTGGCCATTAGTTTGAGGATGGAAGGCTGTGGACTTAGTAAGTTTGGTGTCTAGCATCGACCAGAGACTACACCAAAATGTACTGAGGAACCTACTGTCACGATCTGAGATGATAGACTGTGGGATCCCAAAGTGTACCCAAACTCGTTCAAAGAAGAGTTTAGCAGTGGCTTTTGCTATGATATTCTTCTTGCAGGCCACCATAATGGTAATCTTCGAGAACCTATTGACGACCACAAAAACATAACCATTTCCATGCTTGTGGAAGGAAGGCCTGACATGTAATCCATGGAGATGGATTCCCAAGGTCGACTAGGAGTAGGTAAAAGGGTATAGAGGCCTTCCTTCTTGATGGTTGGTTTGGAAATGGTGCAGGCAGTGCATGATATGATGTACTTCCCGACATCTTGTCGAAGATTAGGCCAATATAAATATTTCTGCAATACTGGCACCATTTTCTTTACCTCGAAATGCCCAACAACCTAAATTTAGTGTGCTTCCCAAATCATCTTGGCACGCTTGCTTGACGGAACACAAGGTGACCTAGGTGGCATAACAAGATATCTTGGAGGTGAAAATCTAGAACCTGCTGACCTTCCAAGAGTGTCTGGTATGTGTGGATGAATTCTGGGTCGCTTTTGTAGAGAAGAGGCCAATCAAAATTCTTGTGCCCACAAGGCTTGAGCACGTGGTTAATGCCATGATTGATGGTCGACTGAGGCAATCTATAACATTATTGGTGATTCCCTTCTTATACTTGATATTCAAATGGAACTGTTGCAGGTATGTGGACCAATTCTGATGCCGATCATTCTGTAATTTCCCTTGGGTCTGTATGAACTGCAGGGGGTGGTGGTCTGTGTGTATGACCGTTTCCTTCCCCAAAATGTAATACTTTCATTGTCGGCAGGCCTGCACAATGGAATACATCTCTTTGTCATAAGTGGGATACTTCCACACTGTGTCTAAAAGTGTCTCACTGTGATATGCCACTGGATGCCCATGTTGAGTAAGGATTGCCCCAATAGCATAGTCAAAGGCATCTGTCTCAACCTCATGGTTGTTGCAAGTCTGGTAATGCGAGCAATGGTGTCGTGCAGAGGCGATCTTTTAACTCTATGAATGCCTTATGTTAAGATTCAGACCAAAAGAATTTTTCTTTCACTCCTCCCTTGGTGTCTTGACTCAAGGGCCAAGTGATATGAGAAAATCCCAAAACAAACCTGTAGTAGCAGTTGGCAAGACCTAGAAAGTTGCAGAGCTCTGTCAGAGTGGTTGGAGATGGCCAATCCCGAATGACTTGGACCTTGGTTGGGTCCACATGCACCCCTTGTTCATCAATAATGTATCCTAGATACTGAACTTGGGTCATGCCAAAAGTGAATTTCTCCAAATTGGCACATAAATTATGTTGTCGTAGTGTTTTGAGAACCTGTCGGATGTGGTGGAGGTGCTCTTCCCAACTCTGGCTGAAGATCAAGATGTCATCCAAGTATACCACTAGAAATGAGTTGGTGAATGGTCGCAAGATGTCATCCATTAGCCTCATGAAGGTTACAGGAGCATTCATTAATCTGAAAGGCATAACCAACCATTTGAAAAGGCCTTCCTTAGCTTTGAAAGCAATCTTCCACACATCAGAGGGTTCGATTGGTACCTGGTGATATCCTGACTTCAAATTGATATTGCTAAAATATTTTCCCCCCTTCATTTAGTCCAGGAGGTCATCAATCTGTGGGATCATGTACCCATTACGGATAGTGATCTTGTTTAGCACCCGATAGTCAATACAGAGTCTCCAAGTCCTATCCTTCTTCTGTACCAACACGATCAAGCTCCCACAGGACGATGAACTCGGACAGATGTGATGTTTCTGCAACAGTTCTTGAATCTGCCTCTTGATTTCATCGTTCTGCAGAATGGAGTGCCGATAGATTGGTCCATTGGGCAGTGGTGCACCTAGGGTCAGATCGATAGAGTGCTTGACCTGACATTGTATAGGAACCCCTGTAGGGGAGGTGAAAATGTCCTCGTACTCCTCCAAGACTTTGTCCATATGTAGTTGCCGTGCGGAGGGGCCCTGTCTAGAGGTCGTGGCCACCGCCTTCTTCTTTCCTTGAGGGTGTATCATCAGGAAAACAAATTACCTGGTTTTGGAAATGAGCTTACTGCATTGTTTTGTAGTAACCAAAGAGATGGAGATAGGCGGTGCTACCTCTAGTATCCTGTACAACTTATTTCCCAAAGGAACAATAACAGCATGAGGCCTTGATTCATACACAGCATGTCACTTTCACAAGTATGGTTTTCTTAATAATACATCACAAACTTCAAGGGGAGAAATGTCACACAATACCTCATCCATGAAGGGCTTGATTTTGTATGGAAGGCGACACTACTGGCTCATGCGAAGATCCCGTCCTTGGTGAAGCCACCGATGGTGTATGGTTGTGGATGTGTTGTGGTTAGTAAGACCATCCGCTTCACGACCTCTGCTGAAATGAGGTTCTTTTAGCTCTCACTGTCAACAATGAACTATAGCGGGGATCCCTTTACCCACATATGGGAGTGGAAGAGATGCTCCTCCTCCTCTGGATCTTCGGGTTCCTCCTTCGGTATCTTCGTGTTGGCAGTGGTGGCATTGGACTCCACATCAATAATTTGCTTCCCTTTGTCATTCCCCTTGTTGGGTTCTGACTTAGGGTTGGAACCTGCATCTAATTTTGAAACCTTTAGCTCAGCCACTAGTGACTGCTTGGCTCAACACTCACTTGTGTTGTGAGTGGAGCTCTTATGGAACTCACACCACTTTGTTGTGTCCTTTTTCAGCTTCACGAAACTATTCTTTGCTTGCAGCTTTCATGGGTTGTCTTGGGCCACCCCACCATGGCTTTGTCCTTTGTTTTGCGGTTTGGGGGCACCTTTCCCTTGCTTCAGATTCACAGATCCAAAGTCTTGCTTCTTCGATTTAAATGTTTGCTCAACCTTGACGGCATATCAGTATGCCATGCAAAGTGTGTTGGGTTGTGTTATATTATTTCCACGTAGTTAACAGGGGGTTTGAAGGGCACCCGTAACCCCACTTTATGGGGTCTGGGGCAGTGCCCCAGAAAATTTTGGTTTTGGACCCTATGTTAGGTTGGGCGGACCCACCTATGGTTTTGTGCATGATTTTCGCACATGTTTTTTAGATGCGATGCTTCTTGGTCCATGGTATTGGACGCGATGGTTTTTAGTCCATGGTATTGGACACGATGGTTTTTCAGTCCATGGTATTGGATGCTTTGACATGTATAAATATGTATTGTAACATTGAAAAGAACATAATGAAAAATCAAGTTGGTAGTCCTGGTTTTGGGATGCAGGGGAAAATATCTGTGTATATGTGTTTTATGTGTTCTTCTCTCGCATTATTTATTTTCCGTGTTTTATAATTCATATGCAGGTAATTTTTGTACGGGGTTAAAACCTACATTTGGTATCATAGCAGATTTGGCTTCAAGGCGACGCCTTTGTTGTTGAGGGGTTTTGCTCGGGCCTGTGGTAGACCTTATTCAGTGGGAGATCTGCGAGATCGATTCTGGTGGTGAAAGAAGATGGCGAGGAGTGGAAAGATAGAGATTGAGAAATTTAATGGTCAGAGTTTTGAGTTGTCGAAACTCAAGATGGACGATCTGTTGGTGGATAAAGATCAGTGGATCACGGTAGATCTGGGTACTAAACCAACAGGAGTGTCCGATGAAGAATGGAAGAAGTTGGATCAGAAGGTAAAGAGCACAATATGATTGTGTGTCTCAGATTCAGTATTGCTGAATGTATTAGGGGAAGCTACAACAAAGGCTTTGTGGGACAAGTTAGGGACCTTTTACCAATCTATGTCTCTGGTGAATAAACTATTCCGACGGAAAAAGCTATATAACCTGAGGATGAAAGATGGAGACTTGGTGACAGAGAATCTGAACGCATTTAATACTGTGGTAAGTCAGTTAGCATTTGTTGATATAAAAATTTCAAATGAAGATAAGTGCATCAGTTTTTTGTGTTCTCTACCAGATTTGTGGGATAGTCTGGTTATTGCAATAGGTAGCAATGCAACTACCTTGCAGTTTGATGAAATAGTATCAGCCTTGCTGACGGAGGAGGTGAGACAGAAAAATATGGAGAGCCAAAATGGTGATGCCTTGTCTTTTCGAGGATGGTCCCAGAACAGAAACAAAAATAAGTCATCGAGTGGGAGATCTAAATCTAGAGGGAGATCTAAATCTCGAGGAAAACTTGTAAAGGTGGTGTGCTAGAAATGTAGAAAGGAAGGCCACTTCAAAAGGGACTGTAATTCTAAAGCTCCTGACAAAGGAAAGGCATCTGATGAGGCTCCTTCTATAGAGGCGAAACCACCTCAGGTGAAGGTGGGGATGTGTACTTGGCTTCTTCAAGTACACATGTAGATCATGAGGTGTGGTTGATTGACTCAGGTGCATCCTTTCACTTCACTCCCCATATAGAGTGGTTCTGTGAGTATGAGAAATATGATGGTGTTTTTGTCTTCTTGGGGGATGACAGGAAGGCTAGAATCATTGGTCGTGGAAAAGTAAAGTTGAAGCTACAAGGTGGAAGGGTTAGAACACTTTCGGGTGTTCTGCATATTCCTGCATTGGCTAGAAATTTGATTTCTATAAGCAAGTTGGATGATGCAGGTGTAAAAACAGTGTTCGAGAAGGATACCTACAAGATGGTTCGGGAAGCACTGGTATTGATGCAGGGAGTTCAGACTGGAACTCTGTACAAGCTGCAAGGTAGCATTGTTGTTGATGGGTGCAACAGTTCTCTGGTTCTTGAAAGTGGAGCAAAAAATCTAGTGGTCTCTAGAGAAAATACCATGTTGTGGCATCAAAGGTTTGGACATATTGGAGAGAAGGGCCTTCGAATACTTCATGGTAAAGGTATGGTAGAAGGTATGAGTAATATCTCTCTGGATTTTGATTTTTGTGAAAATTATGTATATGGGAAGCAAAATCGGGTGAGTTTCCCCTCTGGTGGTAAGAAGACTAAACAAATATTAGAGCTTGTGCACAGTGATGTGTTTGGACCTGTGAAGGTTTCATCACTGGGTAAGTTTGTGTACTATGTACCATTTATAGATGACTTCTCAAGGAATACATGGATATATTTCCTTAAGATGAAATCTGAAGTCTTTTACATGGTTAAAGAATTGAAGGTTCTGGTGGAAAACTGAACAGAGAAGAAGATAAAGGTATTGAGGACAGATAATGGTGGAGAGTTTTGCAGTAAGGAATTTGAAGAATTCTGTAAGAAGTGTGTATATCACGGCAGAAGACTACTCCATATACACCTCAGCAAAATGGAGTTGCAGAAAGAATGAACAAGACATTAATGGAAAGGGTAAGAAGCATGCTCAGTGGTGCCAGGTTAGGACAGGAATTCTGGGTAGAGGCGGTGGATACTGCATGTTACTTGGTCAACAGGTCACCTTCATCAGCGTTGGACGATAAGACTCCACAAGAGGTATGGAATAGTAAGAAGCCCTCTCTTTCACATCTGAGGGTATTTGGATGTGATGTATATGTACATGTTCCCAAGGAGAAAAGAACCAAGTTGGATAGTAAATCTAAAAAGTGCATCTTTATTGGGTATAAGGATGGTTTAAAGGGTTATAAGCTTTGGAACCCAGTAATAAGGAAGGTTGTGTAGAGCCGAGATGTGGTGATCAGAGAGGTGAAAGATATTACTAAACATGAAGTCCAACCAAAGGAACCAGAGAAGATAGAGTTTGAGCTAAAGGAGGAAGAACCAAACTCTACAACAGAGGAGGAATCAGAAGATGAAGAGCCACAAACTCCGGCTTTGAGAAGATCAGTTCGAGAAAGAAGGTAGCCAGAAAGGTATAATCCATCTGCTTTCTATTCAAAATTTTCTTTGTTTGTTACTGATGATGATCCCAGAACTGTGAGGGAAGCAGTGGATTGAGAGGATGGAAAACTCTGGAAAGAGGCCATGGTCAATGAAATGACATCTTTGCACAAAAATAAGGCTTGGGATCTGGTGGAGTTGCCAACTAGAAGAAAATCCATTGTTAGCAAATGGGTGTTCAAAAAGAAGACAAATGCAGAAGGAAAAGTGGAGAAATACAAAGCTTGGTTGGTAGCAAAAGGTTATTCTGAGGTGCCGAGAATTGATTTTGGTGATATTTTTTCTCCTGTTGCTAAGGTGGCTTCTATTAGATTAATTTTATGTGTTGCTACTTCCTTTGATTTAGAGGTAGAACAGATGGATGTGAAGACAACATTTCTTCATGAGGATTTGGAAGAGGAGATCTACATGAAGCAACTTCAAGGCTTTGCGGTGAAGGGTAAGAAAGAACTGGTATGCAAGTTAAAGAAGTCTCTATATGGGTTAAAACAGTCACCAAGGATGTGGTATCAGAAATTTGATACATTTATACAGGGACTTGGCTTCACTAGAAGCAAAGCAGATCATTGTGTGTATTTTAAATTAATTGGTGACATGTTATTTATCTGGTCTTGTATGTGGATTATATGTTGTTAGTTGGAAATGACAAAGAAGTTATCTAGGATTTGAAGACCCAATTGTCCTCCAAATTCAACATGAAAGATCTTGGTGCTACAAACTCTATTTTGGGCATGGAAATTAAAAGAGACTAGGCAAAGAGGAAGCTCTAGTTAAACTAGAGGAAGTATGTCGAGACAATATTGCAGAGGTTTAATATGCAGAACAGTAAACCGGTGAAGGTTCCTATTCCTGTAGGTGTGAGGTTATCTGCTGAACAACGTCCTAAGACACAAGAAGAGGAAGAGGACATGTCCCGTGTTCCATATGCAAGTGCAGTTGGTAGCCTGATGTATGCAATGCTCTGTACTACACCAAACATTGCACATGCGGTGGGAGTATTGAGCAGGTTTATGTCAAAACCAGGAAAGGAGCATTGGACAACAGTGAAGTGGGTTTTCAGGTATTTGCGTGGCACCAATGATTATGGTTTGTGCTACCAAGGAAGACCAGGATTTGAAAAAGTGTTGGATTTCATGGCTTTGTTGATGCAGACTGGGTTGGAGATCTGGAGTAGAGAAGATCTACAAGTGGGTATGTGTTTAACCTATTTGGAGGTGTGGTCAGTTGGATGATTAAGAAACAATCTGTAGTGGCACTATCAACTATAGAGGCAGAATACATGGCAGCCACTCATGCAAGCAAGGAAGCAGTTTGGTTGTAGCGATTTTGTTCAAGTATGGGGTTAGTACAAGAAGCTATAAGGATAGACTATGACAACCAAAGTGCAATTTTCTTGGCAAAGAACCCTACATATCATTCAAAGACAAAGCACATTGATGTTCAGTATCACTTTGTGAGGGATATGATAAAATACAAAAAGGTATTGCTGGTAAAGGTGGACACTTTGAAGAACACTATAGATGCGTTGACAAAATCTGTGAGCTCTGAGAAGTTCTCTTGGTGTAGAGAGACTATGGGCATTTCAGGGCTAGGAAAATGACTAAGCTCTCTTGTGGTCCCTTGTGGAAAGAAAACAAAAAGTGGGAGAATGTTGGGTTGTGTTATATTCTTTCCACGTAGTTAATAGGGGGTTTGAAGGGCACCCGTAACCCCACTTTATGGGGTCCAGGGCAGTGCCCTGGAAAATTTTGGTTTTGGACCCTATGTTAGGTTGGGCAGACCCACCTATGGTTTTGTGCATGATTTTCGAACATGCTTTTTGGACGTGATGGTTTTCGGTCCATGGTATTGGATGCAATGGTTTTTGTTCCATGGTATTGGACACGATGGTTTTTCGGTCCATGGTATTGGATGCTTCGGCATGTATAGATATGTATTGTAACATTGAAAGGAACATAATGAAAAATCAAGCTAGTAGTCTTGGTTTTGGGATCTAGGGAAAAATATTTGTGTATATGTGTTTTATGTGTGCTGCTCTTGCATTATTTATCTTTTGTGTTTTAGAATTCGTATGTAGGTAATTTCTGTACGGGGTTAAACCTACAGGGTGAGGGGATATTCAGGAATTCTATTTCTTCCTGGATGTACTTGTGCAGGCAGCCACGATATTTGAGTACCAAATGCTACTCTCAATCCTTGATACCCAACTTTGTGTGAAGGGTATGGAAAATATTGGTAAACCTAGGCACGTCTTGGTCCCTCCACTGCCTCAGCGTGGTCCACTTTATGTATTGATTCTCATAGCTTTGGACAAGGTAGTACTGCTCCTTGATGGCATCCCAGAATGAATCCCAAGTGGGTGCAGCTGAAAATAGTGAGCCCGTAATTTCATCCTTCTGCTCGAAGTAGGTTTCCCACTAGTCCTTGACGTGGGGGGTTGCTTGAGAAGAGCGAAAATAATCTTTTCCCAACTGGAAAAATCATGAACAAAAAAATAACCCTCTAGCAGATTTAAACATTTATCGATGACATCTACATCTACCTGACCCTTGAATATGGGGATTTCAAAGTTAACTTGTACCTTAAATGGTGTGGCATTTCGAGAGTAGCTGTTGGAAGCTGATGTGTTGCCCCTGGTAGCCGCTGAAGGATCTGAGCAAAATTGTCCATCATTGCATTCCTTTGTCACTCGAGGGCTTCTTCGAGAAATATTTTGATAGGATTTCCTGCCCCCTCATATTTGTTTTCATTTTTCATGGGAGGTTGTTGGAATTTATGAGGCTGGTCTTGCAAAGGTTCGACCACTTCAAGCCCTAACTCCTTATATCTCGACCTCATTGGGGACATGAAAAGAAAAACAAAGAAAAAGAAGACCACTTTGATACCACTGATTCAGATTTAAATAGGAACACAACAAATTACATAGATAACCATAAACATAGAGATGCAATAGAAATAATAATTCATTTCATTAATGTAAAATACTGAAATATGCTTAAAAACAGCAAGGAAAATAAACCAGCTAGGGCGATGGTAGCTTATCTTTGAGAAGAGATGTGGCAGCTACATGCCTCTAAACTGTGTTACAATGAGTCTTGAAGGCCTATTTATTGTTGAGAAACAATGGAAAACCCTAAACATCCAAAAACCTAACCCTAGAAGATGAAATGCCAAACTGTGGGCCCCGTTTGGGTAAATTGGTACATCAACTTCCTGGGGCTGTAAATTTGGCATATGATCTCCATTTGACGCACACAATATCTCATTAGAAAGATATATCTGAGAACTACAACTGTGGGAAGAGCAACATGGTCCATGGTGGACCATGTTGCTCCCAATTTTCCCAAAAAACGTCATTTAGGGCCTCAAAACGGCTCTCGAAGTTTAGGACCTGAAAAACTGCTAAAAATAGTAAACTGTGCTACAATTAAGGAAACTGAAAAGTTGAAAGAAACAATGGTGGGGGTCCAAGTAGACTTGGTAGGTGGCCACCAATATCCACCTGGATCAAGAGTCCATAAAAATCCATCCTTCTAGTTCTAAAGAATTGATCCTGCAAATCCGATACTCATGCAATAACAACTTCAAAATTTATGCTGTACTGTGAATCCTACTGCAATACCATGTAGAAATTATTATGTAGATTTGCAACTTCTCATGAAGTTTTAATCAAAAGCATAAGACACAAACCTACTCCACTGCTCTCCAGACAGTAATTCACAATTTATTACAAAAATATCATACATGCAATAAGAAATCACACACATGCAAATAATATTTTTCATGGGGAGAGAAAACTACTAAAAACCCCAATTCATGCTTGCATTAATATGAGGAATAGTGATTTATTACAATTCATTTGCTCAATTGAGCACACCCTGCAAGTGGATAACCTATCTCTCTGCTCACTGAAGGCCTCCGACCCAAACTTAGTAATCCTTTTCTTGAGCCCCTATTTTCTTTCACAATTCCTAAGGAAATAAGCCCCTATTAATTAGGAATTTCCTCCAAAATTATTTCACAATTCCTCAGAGTTGATCACTTTATTTCACGTAACACTTGTACACGCAACTAGTTTAAAACTGATAGTACACTAGCTTGATATCTCCATCTCAACTGGGGAACTCAAATTCTATGCATGAATCAATTATTTTTGGTTGATTGATTAGTTAGCTAGCATATCACTGAGTGTGGTTGATGTTCCACTTCCACAACTTGACCTCCACTAGTTCTTCTAACAATTCCAACTAGTTTAACTAACCATAACTCAATTTAACTTAAATAGATTGCTACAAATTAGAGATCAATCACATTGATATAACTCAATCTTCCCCAACTCGAATTAAATGAGTTATCTAAGTGACATGTACCATGTCACCTCAATTAAATAACTCCAAGATTTATGTTGAAATAGAAATTTGAATTTTCTCTAGTTTGACCAAAGTAAAGTAAAATTGAGATTTTCTTGTTGCATTTTCAACAACTAGGTTGGGATTAATGTAACTATAATTACATCCAGGGTTAATCAAGATAGAAACAACTTGACCAGAGAGCTCACCTTCTATCTCAATAATGGATGTCTGGTGATCTTCCTGCTTGTTTTCCACAATTGCTTAAATCCAAGGAATGCTATGGCCCATATCCCCAATCATATGTGCCTCTTGATCACTTTAGATATGAGGCCTTCCATCATGGTACAATGGAAAATCCTTCTTGTGATGATATTTTCCACATATCCAACACTACAATGGTCCCCTACCATCAACATTTTAAGAAATAAGAATATATTGGGCATGCATTTTGAAGAAATTCATAATAATACCACAAGTAAAATGAATAGAGCTCTCCACCTATAACCTCGGTACCCGAAAGACCAAATTCGGGTTGTGTTCAAAGTTAGAGCTCTCCTACTAGATCTCCAACACTTGAAAGGTCCAAACACAACTGCATTCAGATTCAAGTAGGAGTGTATCTAATGCATCAGAGCCATAGTAACCACATATTTAAGATTTCCAATCCAACCCACATAAACATGAACAACAAGTTCTATTATTCTTACCTTGAAGTACAAGCCTTTACCTATTTTGGAGTCTCAACATTATGAAGCATTTTGTCATGAACTTAGAGTCTTATAGAGAAAAATCACTTAACAGTTTTAAAAATTAAATAATTTAGAAATTATATAAACATAACGAGTGACAAGCAAATTAAATTATTAATATTTCATAATGTAATAAAAAAAATATAGATAAATTCCCATAATATTTTATCCTCTTAGGAATCTTTAATATTAAAATGATACTGTTTAAAGCACTTAAACATAAATGCATTTTATAATCCTGCCATTTTGATTCATGCTTTTATAGCTGGGTAAGTGAGAGATATTCATCTGTTTATGAAAAAATGGTGACTAAGAGTTTTTACAAAAACTTAAGACTGAGAATTACATTGAACACAAAACCCTAAGGATAAATTACGAAGGTAAAACTCTTTGTATAGCATAGAAGGTCGGAAGTAAAAGTATATCCCAATTGCTATAGAAGCTTCAAAATTTTCATATCAATTATAGATACAGAGACTCTGCAAAATACTACCCCACTTTGCTTTGCATTATGCTTACATAAATATTACTATGATTTGTCACATTACATTTCAGGATTTTTTGTTCTCTGTGACTCACATCAAAATAGTGGATTTTCTCTTTATTATTAGTGGGCATCATTTTTTCTTCGAATCACCCATCTACAAGTCAACTATTTGTTTCAAAATCTAAAACTTTGTAGTGTTTTCATGAAAATTATTTTATGTATTTGTGTGCTTGTCAAGGTATGTGTTTTTCTTGTAGCATGGAGGTTTTTGATGTAGGTACAAGCCATGTCTTATAATGCACAATAAAAAAAATAGATATATTGCATGATACTTTTCATAAATAAAACAATTGTTTTTTTCTATATTTACGTGGTTGTAAGGTTATGAATCATGGAGGATTTTTATGTAGCTACAAGTTGTTCCCTATGGTATAAACAAAAAATATAATATAGGAAACATTACAAATAATATAGCATATTTTGCATGGTCATATTTAAAAATAGAATAAAATTATCCAATACAAGGTAAATCACCCAAGCCCAATTTTACTCCACAGATATCATAATCTTAGTTTTATTCAAAACAATGTCAACCAGAGATGCTGTGAAGCAACAAGTGATTGTTTTTAGTCATCGTAGATGTGGGTCTCCAATCTCACTATGATTAAGTTTGATGGATTAGCCATTTGAATCGAGGAAGAGCCTATAGGTCGTATCAAGGAGTGGAGGGAAGAGATAAGGAGAGAAGAGAGAGAGAGGGAGAGGAGGGGAAGAAAGAGGGAGACAAAGAGATGGATGGGGGAGAGAGAGAGAAGGAGAGAGGGAGGGAGATATTGATAGAGCTGGAGAGAGAGTGTATGATGGGCGGGGAGAGAGAGAAGAAGGTGGGAGAGATAGACAGGGAGAGAGGAGGGAAGGGAAATAAGGATAGAGGGATGGAGAGAAAGATGGATTTGGAGGGGGAGATAGTGATAAAGTTGGAGGGTGGAGGGAGAGAGTGATGGGGTTGAGAGACAAAGGGAGGTGGGGGAGAAAGGAAGAGAGAGGAATTGTAAGAGATATGGAGAGAGTGATAAAGAGAGAGGGATGTAGTTGGGAAGGAGAGAGAGAGGGAGGGAAGAAGAAAGACACAGAGAGAGAAAAGTGGAGAGGGAGAGAGGTAGTGACATGGGAGAGAATGAGAGAGAGTGAGGGATAGAGGAGAGCGGGAGGGAAGAGAGAGAGAAGGAGAGAGGGAGAGAAGAGGAAGAGAGAGAGATGGGGAGGAAGAAGAGAGAGGGAGAGAGAGGGAAATAGATAGATATGGAGAGAGAGTTTGTATGTTTTGGTGATGAGATGGAGAGAAAAAGAATGAGAGATGAAGGGACATAGATATAAATATGGAGGAGGGAGAGAGGGAAGAAGAGAGTAAAAAAAGAGAGGGATGGAAGGATGGAGAGAGATATAATTTGTGTTTGGTGCGATGATATAGAGAGACAAAGAAGTATAAATGGTGGGAGATATCGATACAGATGATTGGTGAGGGAGTGGGTGGAGGGGGATGGAGGGTGGGAGAGAGAGAGATAGAGAGATGGGGGACAAGGAGGGGGAGAGAGAGATATGGGAAAGAGGTATGGGGATATATGGAGAGGGAGATACCATGTTATTCATTGAAATATATTCATTCATTTCAATGTAGATATTGATTCTTAAACCTATTTGATTGATTGTAGTAGATGCATTGATTTCAATGTAGATGTTGATTTCTAATACTATTTGATTGCCTGAACTATATATATTGATTTCAGTGTAGGTGTTTATTTCTAATCCTATTTGATTTCTTGCACTAGATGCATTGATTTCAATGCAAATATTGATTTGTATTTATATTTGAATTCTTGCAATAGATACATTGATTTCAATGTAGATGCTAATTTTTTATTTGGTGTAACTATCTGTATAATTTACATTAATTTCAATATAATTATATTAATAGTGTGCATTGACTTTGGTGTAAGAACCAAAAAAATTATTAACAACGTGTATTGATTTATGAGTTGCAATATTTTAACCATAAATAAAATACATGGATTTTCATCCTAAATAAAATTTTCAGTTAACTAAAATGTTTTCTTCTTGAAACTATAACTATTTGTAATTCACTATATTCTTATTATTCCGATTTTCCATCATTCAAAATTGTTAGTCACTTTGCATTCAAATAAGGTAACATAAAACAACTACCATTGAAACTTACTTCGGGTCTAACACTCCATAAGTGACAATGCTTGACTTTGGAGTAAACTGTTACTAATTTTGGAGAGCAAGATGACAAGATATGATGTTTAATACAATATTTCAAGTTAAATATTTCATTGGTCTATGATTACAACCACCCTTTTCAAATGATCTATATGAAAATATGGCAAAACTAACATGTGTGAAATTAAGAATAGTAGAAGAAAATAGTATGATATTGAGGTAACTGAGGTAACTTGGAGAATTTAAAATTAAAAAGACCATATTAATCTTAGACATATTTAATATATTTAAAATAATCAAAATAATTATATGTTCGACAAATTTCCCATGGCCACACATGAAACAAACCAACCTATATCTTTCTTAATAATGGATCTATCAAGCACAAAGAGGGATCAAATCTCTCGATGTACAAAATTTTCCTCAAGTTTGGCACTAAAAAAATGGCTTACACCTTGAGAATTTTAATGCCTCTTGGTGCTTGATAAATTTGAGGTTAAGATGGATCTAGGCTGCTATACATCTCAACCAAATTGTTTCACATATTCTTGTAGTTTTTGCAACATATTTTGTTTCTACTCAAGGAGATGTGTTTATCTCGAATTGAAAGCATATCTCAAAGTGATTTGATGAACATCAATAGATTGCACCTAATAAATTTCTATGTATATATCCAATTGAGAATCATCACAAGAAGTGTGCAAGTTACTAAAATTGTGTGTACTATTGACATCCCTAAGTATTCTCTCTTCTACACATGAATGTATTTTACTTTGATCTTTCATCATATTGAAGTTAAACTTGCAACATACATTATTCATGTCAAGTGGTAGTGAGATAAATAAAACTTCCCATTAACTATTTTTGTAAATTATAGGATCTATTTTATTGCTACCATACATTTGATTTAATTTCTACCAAAGCTTATAGGTGTACCAATTGTTTTTTATTTTTTCATATTAATATTATCAAGTAAATCAACTACATACTTTTCTTGTGATTTAAAAATTCTATCACCTAATTTACCAATCCTCATTCCAAGGAAATAATACATTATATGAAACATATTTATAGTGAAATATAAAATACTACCCACTAATATCGTATAATATATAGGATCTAATTTTTTGCTACCATAATCCTTAGTTTCTCATCCAGTCATGTAGCTGTATAAAATAATTTACAATTTTTCATTTTAAACTTTTTTGTGTAAATCACCTACAAATTTTTCTTGTGAATATAGATTGTATGTAATTGACTAACCTCCACGCCAAGGAAGTAATTCATTAGACCCAATTTTTTCATCTTAAATTCACTTTTCATCACCATAAAATCATTTAACAAATTACTTATTTTAGTGCAAATCAAACAATTTGCATAAGCATAGAATCAAAAATTTAATCTAACCATTTCATCTCACATAAAGAGTTGGAGCACTTACATTTATATTGAAACCACTTTTATGAAGGTACTCATTTATGCTTGCATACCAAGGCCCTCTATCTTTCTTAAGTCTAAATAAAATTTTCTTCAACTTAAAAATTTTATTTTCTTAATCCACAATTTCATAGCCTAGTAGTTATGCCACAAATGCCTCCTCATCCAAGACAACATTCAAAAATGTTGATTTGACATTTAATTGAAAAAAAATCCATTTAAATCGAGTTGTTGTTGTCAAAAAAATTATTATAACTTATCTGATCTTGCAATAGGAGAAAAATTTCATTGTAATTTCTATCTATCTTTTGCAAGTAATCCTTCATTGTCAATCTAGCCTTATACTTTTCCAATGATCCATTCCCATTATTATTTTTTTGTACAACCATTTCACCATATGATATCTTTTCCTTGAGGGATATCAATTTATTCCCTTGTTTCATTTCTCTCTATTGCATCAATCACATCATTCATTGCTTCACACCAAACTGTGTGCTTTATTACAAATTCATAATAATTTAGTTTTATTAGATCTTGAGAAGTAGAGAGAAATTCACAATATCATCTCTATTATTAGACTTCACTATTGATTCATTTTATCTTTATTCCAAGAATTGGACTTGGACTCATTGATGAACTTGCACTTGAACTTGACGAAGTCATAATTAAAGGAAAAATATGACTAACACAAAAACTTGACTTGTTACTAAAGTTTGTGGGAATATAAGAGATGTAAGATTCTCATGATGATCCTACTACCACTATTGTTAGGTTTTCCTAGGATACATATTTTTATCACAGCCACTCTATCCTTTCATCAAATATTACATCACATTAACTAAAAATAATGTTTCTCATTACTATATTACATAACTTATAACCCTTTATCTCCTAATGTAGCTAATAAAGTACAAAATTCACTTTTATCTTTCATTTCTTTTAACTTCTTCTTGGAAAATGAGAAAATGAAACACATCCATTTACTTTAATATGAGCCATAGTTGGATTTCTTCCACTTCAATTCTTAAGGATTCATGCCCTTCACACTCTTAGTAGGACACCAATTCAACAAGTAAATTGAAGTAGCTATAGCTTCTACCAAAAAAGATTTTAGAAAGCGCTTGGCCTTAATCATCCTCCAACCATTTCAACAATTGTTCTATTTTTTCATTTTTATACTCCATTCTATTGAGAAGTGTAGTTTTTGGTCAATTTCCTTTTACTTCCATTCTCTTTTCAAAATTATTGGAATTCACAAGATGTAAATTATTCCCATGATCTGTATGCAATGTACTCATAAAACAATCATATATTCCTTTTCAATAACATTAAATTGATTGAAACCACATGCTTATGAATGGAACCACATATATCTGCATGCACTAGTTGAAAATATTCCTTGACCTTCTATGATCTTCTTACCATAAAACAAATATGTGTTGTTTTCCAAGATATAATATTCACATCCTTGAGTCTTCTACTTTATCATCACCAATCCATATATCATATGTTTTTGGATACTCTTTACCTTATTTGTACCATAACATGTATTTTTAATAGTATATCCCATGCAAGGAAAATTTTAAGGATGGAAAATTTTCTTGAAGTTTAAAACATTGGCGAATCTCACTAATCCCTAATATGCAAATTATAAATGTTTATTGATCCTCTATATAATGTTGGCGATTCCGAATCGTCTTTTATAAAATTGGAAATTGGCGAATCTTTTCATGGAAAATTAGCCCACTTTTAAAATTTTCCCTGATCCCATGTTTTCTTTGATTTTGTTGTTGTTACAATTATGAAAAATTGAATCATGCATGACTTGTTGAGTATAGAGAAGTGTCTTTAATGACTTATCAAGAAAATATTTGAGGAAACCATATCTACCTCATTGATGGTTTTCGATTTTGGAGGGCTTGAACCTCTGCCTCCTACACTTGATCTCGATATCAATTTTTTCAATGCACTAGTTGCTAGTGGTCTAAGGTTACAACACTCCAAGCTAGACCAATTTGTGAATACATTGGATTATGTTCAAAAAATTGTAGTTCATTCCAATCGACCCCATGCGATGGATCTTAGACTGGAAAAGAGAGGCCTAATCATATTTTTTATGGGCTTATGGCCCTTGCTACTGTCTTTGAACCTATAGGTGGATAAAAAATAGACACGAATATTGAAGGACATCTTTATATTTCCTTCTATGAAAGATGGCTTTTCTCTTTCCTCTTTGAAAAGAATGCATATTGAGATTTGAATTTTCTAAGTGTGTCATATTTTATGGGTACTTAAGGTTTGTATCCAAATCCATGGCGACAAAATTTCAGCCTAGAAAATGATGTTCAATCAATTGTTCCTCTTTCGGTTAAAATGCCATAATATCTCCTTCACTATTGGAATGATGACACCTTTAGGAGCATTGGAAATTCTATGGGTCACTATATCAATTAAGCATAACCATAAGAAGGTATGCAATCTTGTGCGTGATTTGTGTAGAAGTGGATCTTGATAAGTCATTGTTGATTGTAATAAATATCCAACTAGAGAATTGGACTCATTATTAGTAAGTGGAATATGATCAAATATCATTTAAACATAACATTGTAATGAAATGGGAATTTTTCTCGAAGATTCCCAAAAGAGAAAGACATCTCGAAAAATATTAAGGAAAGATAATAATGTTAGAAACCAAAAAGAAGAAAATGTGCCCCCCAAAAAAAACAGCCACAAGGACACATTAAGGAAATGAGTTGGAACCTAGAGGCCCTCCCTCTGCAGCAAAATAAACTACCAAAGTTGAACAATTATCCTCTAGGAAGAACAAAATTTTGTTAGGGAACAAAGTTGATATCATCAATGAGGTGAATGTTGAAAGGGAAATCCATGATCCACTACACCAAAGATCTAGCTAGTCAATTCCCAATGCATGAGTTTTGAGGATTAAAATGACATTCCTCCACTAAAAGATGTTCCAAATTAAGAAAATTTAGTCACACAAGAAGTTGCTACATTAGAAGAGGAAGACGTATTTTATTCCCTTAAAAAAATTGAGAATCATCAAGGATCTATGATTTATGTACTTGTAGATGAAAAATAAGAGGGTGAAAAGGTAATCTATGAAAAACCACATAAGAAATTAGGTTGCTACACTAATAGATATGCTAGAAGTTTACATGCAGAGAAGGATAAATATCTAGGAACTAAAAGGTCAGTGGAAGTGGCCTTTCATACAACCCGAAACAAACTCAAAACAAGGACTCAAGGTGAGAGAAAAAAACCACACCTGCAAAAAAAGGAGAAAAAGAAGAAAGATGATATTGCACCTACAAAAATAGTTAAAGATGATAATTTTTCCTCCTCTCAATCCTTTTAAAAAATGTTAAATAAAAACATTTCTCTCTCACCTCCTTTGACAAGAGGTAGGAAAGAACGCAAAGAAAGGAACTCCATATCCCAAAAATATCCAAGCTTATATGATTCACTTGGAGTGTCTTTTTCTCATTCTTGATCATGCTTTGTTCTTGTATCAATTTGTTTATAGAGTTTGGAGTTATAATCCCACCTTGTGTCGGTTAGTATGTGTTTTAAATTTTGTTAAATTTTTCATGTCTTTTGGCATCTCTATGCATAAATGAATAATTATTTAGATATCAATGAAATTAGAATTTTTGGTCCACCGGGCATTTCAAGGAGTCATGTGTGTGAGTTAGATAACTAGACTAACCCATATTTTGTTATAATTATTGCATCCACAATGAAGATTTTTATAAATATAATATTCTCCTTCTAGTTAAAAAAAATATATAGAGAAGTGCCTTTGAGTCCATTTTCTCATTCTCTTCCAATTGAAACTTAGTTAGCAACTCAATAAGAACCATCCAAAGTTATCAATTTTTAAGGTTGCATTTAGTGGTTCTTTTACCCACATTTTGAAAAGTGGTCTCCTTTTTGGGGCTAAAATTACCACATTTTACGAACGCTATCTTAACAATCTCATGATGTTTCCAATAAAAAATGGACCCCCAAATCAAAAGGTGGTACTACCAACAACGACAAATTTTTGTCAATCAAATCCTTTTATTAATTCGTTAAAATATTACAAAATGCATATCCAAAATTCATTTTTCTTCCATCCTCACTTCAACTGGATTTGATGGCTCGAAGAACAACAAAAAGGCTATTTACAAAATGCCAAAAACTTCTAATAACTATAAATTAGAAATACCAATACAACAAAAAAAATCCTAGGATGAATACACAAACCACAAGCATCAATGTATAGGTGGATGGTCCGGTTCAATATCTAGAGGATCAAGATGCCCAAATTCCTTGTTAATATGAAAATTGATTTTTTCTTAATTCTAGAGACAAGATTCAATCCTAAGACTGGTGGCTTATAAGTCCACCATGCCTTCACAATACCACTCTCAATACACATTACCAACAACACCATTATCTTCAAAGCTAAAATTGTGTATGCTTTGAAACCATGTCCCACTTAAACAATTGGTATCTACGGAACCAAAATTCTAAAGTCAAGCTCTTAATTGAAAGATAGTGCTCCTAAATGGAGTGGTTAAAATATTACAATCTTTTTGAAAACATAATCTTAACAACTACAATGGTTATAAAGTTTTTAAACTCCATCGTTTAAAGTTCTTATAAAATACAAATTTAAATAAAAATCAAATAATTAAAATGATGAAATAGAAAAAGCGAAAAATTAAATACAATCTAAAATAAAAATTAAATATTAAAAGAAAATCTCAAATTTGTGTGAGGTGATTTAAAAAACTATAAAAGAATAAGAGGAGAGGTGATTTAAAAAACTATAAAAGAGGAAGAGGAAAAAACACTTTAATTGAAAATTTGGGAAAAAAAATCTCAAATTTGCTAGTGGGCGATTCAAGTTAAAAAGAAATTCAAATGTGTGCGCGATCATTTAAGTTTATAATTAAAAGTAAATAAAAAAGATTGAGTTTTTTTTTTTATGTTGTTTAATAATAATAATAATAATTCAAAAAAGGGATACCACTTTTCCACTGGAAGTGGATTTTAGGAGCTTTGTTGTATTGTACAAATTTTTAGGTCTATATGTACTTTTAACCTAAAAAAATAACAATGAATTTCAATAAAAACAAATATTTTGATATCCTTGATGGGGGTGGAGTTCCAAGAAAATTCAACAATAGTGGGTGGCATGCGCTGCCATAGGACGAGATATAATGGTCCATAAAATTGATGTTGTGGCAAGGGGAACATGTAAGCACATGGGAATAATTGGGAGGCTTGGTGTGGTTATTCAATGTGCTCATGTAAGTGATCATAATGATATGGATGGTTTTAGAACCTAGTAATATGTTTTTTTTTTTATAATAAGGATGCGAGTCTCCCTATTCTATCCATGCTTAGAGCTTCAAAAGGTAGAAGTCAATGGTGGCAGCCCTGTATAATGAATTCATAGTTTTAGTGTTGGTTGGGGGTCTTTGGATTAGCCAAGGCCCTATGTGGGGTGGTAAGACCTCTTGGGAGTATCTCGTTCACGGGTCAACTATCAACATGAATTTCATATCATCCCCAAACCCAAAGGAGGTACTTTCTCTATTATATAATATCAATGTTTGATTCGCAAGTTGATAAACAAGAGGTTGAAGTTTGTATGTCTAGTTATGTGGATCTGTTTCTTGTCTATCATCTAAAGGTAGTTTTTTCAAGTTGGTGTCTCCGCTTGATGTGAATTAGGGGTGCTCGTTGGCTTTTGGCTTCTTGGTTCCATGGGTGGCTGTATGCACCCATAAGTGGTGTGAGTGTCTTTGGGTCTGTTGTATTTGGTGGTGGTGGGGTTTCAACCAGAAGTTTGTGATATTTCTTGATTACGGTGAGGTGGGGGCATTCTTTGTGATTGTGGCTCTGGTTCTCCTCCACATTATTTGTGGAGATCTTTTATCGAAACAGTTATGCTTACCAGAAGGGAATTAGCACTTGAATTTTTTCTTGTTAGCTAAAGTGGTTCATGTTTCTTTGGGTGTGCTTTATTTAGTTTCTTCCACGAGTGTGTTCTTTGTCTATGGTCTCTTGTGTAGTAGGTGGTGGACTAGTTGGGTGAGTATTGTGGCAACAGGGTGTTTCTTCATCTCTGGTATTGGTGTTCTTTGGTTGTGGTGGGAAAATTTCCTTACATAGAGGGGAAGTAGGACCTGGTAGTTTCATCAGTGATGAAAATGGTTCATGTGAGTATGACCCCTCAATGGGGTCGAAGGCAGGGCTCAAGGAGTCATCGTAAGGGTGGAGGTTTAGGGAGGTCTTTGGGTAGGAGTGCTTCCCCTTGAGCTGAGATTCAATGTAGTCAAGCAATGCATAGGAGCACCTCTCGTCAGCTCGGAGGAGGGTCATCAAGTGGGCACAATTCTATGGAAATGTCAATGGTCACAATTCAAATGCTTAAGGTCAACCTTGAATAGTTGGTTTATGGCTCGCACCATGATTGAGGGGAAATTATGAAATATTTTGGAAACTTGAATAACACTTAATGAAAATTGTTTGATAAAATGTTGAGTATCAGGCAGGGGTAAAGGCATACCCTAGAAAATATTGAGCATCATGAAGCCATCATGCCCTATATGGGGGTCATGGCCATTGTGATTTTCATCTTCCCCCCTCTCGTGATGCTAATCTAAGTCACCCTTCTCTCGTTGTCTCAAGTGACTACTTATGTCCATAGTAGTCTTATTTATTTTGGGATCATATTGACATAGTTGGCATGGAAAATCTTTGAAATTTTTTTGCTTTTTGTATAGTCTCTATGTATATGAGTCTCTTCATGAAAGCCAAAAAAATCTAGTAGGTGTGAGGCTCCTATGGACATGGAGAAGCATGATGTAAAATTTAACTTTCTAAGTTAATAAAGCCTTTGATTAAAAAAAAAAACATTTATTTTCATAATTTTGATTCAAAACATATATTTTTAGTTCCCATTTTTAAGTCTCATTTTTTATTAAACTTGACATCTATAGGCATGTCTATTTTAGAATAGGTCTTTCACAATTTTAATTTAATTACTAGTAATTATTAGGTAGGTGGTAGAGATTTAACCTCCATGGAATATATTGGAATATTCATAATAATATTCACATATCAAGGGTTAAGATTTATATCCAAGTTAGTTATGCTAATTTATCTCAAATTCACTAATAAAAAATATTTCATATCAACGCATGTCATATTGAGCATGTGGTTTTGACAAGCCATGGTATTGGTCCATGGTATTGTAAGAGAATCTCAATGGTAAAGTGGGAAATCTTCATGGTTAATAATATTGTTAAATGTTTTTTAAAATTTGCATATGTTTAACACATATATTAGTTTTTATAATTAATAACAATATTTATTTAAAATAATGTTATAATTTAGTTAAATTTTAGGTTTCTTTTTAAATTTTGGTAATGTGTGATTTATAATGAGGCAAGTTTTTTATGCTTATAATGAATTGACACCTATCAACATTTACCAACTATTTAATTTATATGACTATGCTATTAAGTATAATCTAATTTCTTTGGCATTGTGTCCATTATTGTAAACAACTTTCCTACCCTAATCTATTTTAACTAAATTCCATAAAATTTAAAAGCATTATAATACTATTTCTCTCCTTTAAATTGAAAAAAAGCTAGCTAAGACTAATTATAACATCTTTTTACCCAAAAATTACCCTAATAAAAATTTACTTTATGGTACATGTGACATAAAATACTAAGATTAATGCCAATATTATTGTATTGTTATGGTAATATTTTTACTACTGGTGTGCACATCACCTAAGGTACCCATACCTAGTAGTAGAATTTAACCTCTTTCAAATTTGTAAAAGGCACTGGGTTTGATATATATAATTGAAGTGTTCCACTGAACATGCATATTGTAACTTATATTTATGCAAAATATGCTTGTGGGTGTGTGTTTACCAGCTTTGAAATTAATTACTTATATTAATAGTATTAATAGTGCTTGGTGATTTATTGAACATGTTTGTTTGATGTGCAACGTATGGTTATCGGAGTTGCATTCTTATTAACTTTACAAACATTGGGTTTATTAATGTTTAATGAATATAATACAAGAACTATAGGAGCCCATCAAGAACCTTCCCAACTTTCCAACTGTTAAACATGAACTACCCTGGGAATTTTCATTAGCCTTGATTTGATGGTGTAGTTTCTAGGTTTTGATTTCGACGGTGGATGTGGAACGAGAAGTTACAAAAGTAACCTTCCCTTCCCTCTCACACCGTCTCACCTCATTTGAACTCTCGCTCACTGAAGAATTTCTCTGCAATATAAACCCTTTCGACGAGTCTCGGGGCGACACCAGGTATCTCCTTGGGGCAGGGTTTACGTTTTTAATGTTAGGTTATTACCATTTTTCTTTTTCCTTCCGGAGTTAATTATCTTGTAAATTACAGATTAAATTTATGACGAGCACCATATGGAGTTATGTTTGCATGGAGGATAGGCGAACTCCAACGTTTCGCTTCCATGTATGCATGTCGCGGTGTAAACACATTTTTCTTTTGGGTATGAAAATTTATTCTTGAGTTTCATTTTCTCATGGTTGGTAATGGTTTATTGAGCTAAAAGAGGTTTATATTGAGCTTAGAGTTGTAGAAATTTATATTGAGTTTAGAGTTTTATTCTACAGGTTTATTCTACCCCAGTATACAGGTTTATTCTACCCTAGTGTATATGGTATGTAATGTTGCTTGTCCATCATCAAATATCAAAGTTGAAATTTTTCTATATCTATCAAAATAAAAAATTTAAAAAAATTGAAAATTAAAAAAATTAAATAACTGTACAAAATCTTTAAATAATATCCACTCGTAAAAACATTTACACTTCAAAAATTAGATCCCTCTAAATTGATAAATCAATACATAAAATAAATCTATATTGATTTTATTGTTTAGAAAGATATAAAAAAAAATAATGTTACCTGTTACCTTCCATATCCATGCACAAATATATCTCCTCACAACCCCAACCCTTTTGATTTTTTTATTTTTCTTTACATTAACTGTTACCCTCCTAATAACTCCTTTTGATTCTTTTCTTTTATCTTTAAAGTAATTCTTACCCTCAGACTAACTTGATTCTTAATTGAAATATATAGGTTCATACTTCAATTGGGTTCATTTTCAAGCCATGTGCCTTCTTTCAATTCGTTCGGTTCTAGGTTCTTCTTCTAATTCTTTCTCCGTTGCATGCTACAAGTCGTCGTATTTCTTTCTCCGTTGCATGCTACAGGTCGTCGTATTGGCAGCCAGACCTTATTATAAGTACTCGGCATGATTTCCTTGCTATTTGGAGTCTTTTTTCTTCTGTATTGGTTACACTGGGCTCTATGTTAATTACCCAGTGGAGTCTTTTTTCTTCTATATTGGTTATAATAGGGTTTTATGTTAATTACCCAGTGGCCTTTGAAAACCATGAGGGGCTGAGAAGTAGTTAAGGATTTGGTTTATTCCAGCTAAGCAACACTCCAGCCCCTTATTAGTCCTTGTCCGGACTATAGCGTTCGATCTAACGTTTGACCGCCTATTAATCCATCTGTTGACCGTTTTTTTTATGTTTTCTTGTGTTTTAACCAAAGTTTAATTGTAGCAATTTTGTTCACTTAAATTTTATCTAAAGTTTTAACTCTGAAAGGGCATTGTACCTCTTATTGAAGGCTTCACGTGGCCCGATGCAAGAAAATTGTGGCAATACTATTTTAACCAAAGTTCTGTCATTTTATATACCATGTCATTTTATATACCATTTCCAATTTGTATTTTATCCAAAGTGTGGAAAATTATGGTGACAAACATGAAACTTAGGTGCATGCAAAGTTTATTATATAGATGCCACCTCTCACGCAGATGGCTACCACTGTCTGCCACCGTCTGCCACCTCTCAAGTAGCTCGCTACCACATTAAGGTACCTTCCTAATTTCTGAAGGAAAGGTGATTTTGTAAGCCAAATTGATCAACACAATTTCCATTGCTTATCTCTAGTTTCCACCGTCTTCAATCAAAACTTCATGCTCGAAATGAGTTTCCTTCCTTCCCACTTTCCCTCATCTCCATTTCCAGGATCTGCCCGAGAAATTAAGTAAACGACCGCAATATTTAACTGTAACTTGGAAGAATTCCCGCTTCTGCGACTATCTTGGTCCCAGCCACTTTCCGGGTTGTTTCGATCTGTTCCGTGAGCGCACTTGGCTTTAGGAAGCTTCATATGTGTCGGCTTTAGGTAAATTTGGTTGAATAAATCAACTCTTCGGCTTCAGATTGAGGAAACTTAGTTTTACACGCAAAAAACTCGCTATATTATCTTGTTATTTTAGTTGTAGAGGAAAGTTCCAGTTTACATCGCAAGGAAAGGAACCGTTGATATTTAAAGGAATTGCGAAAAATTTACTGTGTTAGAGCGAGGAGTCATTCTTTTGTGAGCTTTTAAACTTTTCCGAACTGGTCTTATTCAAAATAGTGCTGATCGGACTTTCTTGTTTTCTGTTTTTAAAGTCTGAATGAAATTATATACATATGATAAAATTGTAAAGTTTGCGAAAAAAAATGTTGTTTGTGGGTCTTCCATGCCCTCCATGCCGTCAAATTTGAAGTTCATTGTAAGTTTCCTAAATTTTTCAAGATGGTAAACGTTTTCGGCGAGGGATTATTTTATGTTGTTTCCGAGCTCCTCCTGTCTTAGCCCTTTGTGAAGTGTATATCTGATGTAAATTGCATTATAGCGTGGATTCTCGATTTTGAAAGAGACTTTCTAAGGCATTGAACCGGGAATCATAACAAGAGCTTCACTGCAACTCCGCTTACTTTGTATATCAGTGGAAGGGTTTGGACGGAGAAAGTTCTCTTCCGCTGCCTTCAGAGCGTAATATTCTAGAAGGTAGGCTCTCAGAAGTTGCCTCGGTGGAATTTTCAATCTTGAGCAGGGTTCTGTGCTTCTGTTTTGAGCGGATTTGCCTTCTGTGTATTTTTAAATATCGGAAATCCGAGGATTTGTTACAAAACATCATCCTGAACGCATGAGGCCTCTTGCATCGAGTGTTAATGGGATTTGCATGTTATCTGTAAATGTGATGAGTTGTACTTACAACCTAGTATATATCACCGCATTTTGTTTTCCTAATTTTGTTTCTTTTTCATTGGTATGAGATTGGCGAGAAATGGTGGGATTTTCTGTTATCAATTTGTTTTTAGTAGCAAGGCCGGGTTTTGCAGCGAACTTTTGTCCTTTACTTCCGAAGCTTGATCCACTTCTTATTATATATATATATGTTTAAAAGCTACAATGTTTAGCTTGGCAAGTCTTAAAGATATTTTTTCTTCACAAGATCAAAAAGTTTCAAATAAGTTGTATTTAATTTGGTTAATGAACCTGTCTAAAAACTGTTTCTCCAGGAACCGTTTTCTTTATGTTGCAATTTTAATGTCAATATTCTAATTTATTATGTTGGTAATCCTTTTATAATGTTGCCATTTTTCATATCCAATTTCCTGGGATTCTGTTTATGTTTTCTGAGGCAAGTTTATCTTCAATTCATTAGAGTTTGTGGAGAATATTATGTGCCATACCTGCGAAACCTTGCAAAAACTCAAAATCTAGGCAATGGGAGGCAGACATTCAAAAAGTATTCGCCCGAGGCGTTACAGTTCTTCTTCGTATGGCCCTTCACCAGCATGGGATTCTTCATCCTATGGTCCTTCACCAGCAGTTCCATCGGAAACTTATGTACAACCAGCGACTAAACAGAAGTTGCAAAGGAGATACTCCCGAATCGCTGACAATTACAATTCACTTGATGAGGTATTCTTACTCTCCTCGGTTTTTGCATACCATATATGTTGTTAAAAATTAAGTGTTTACTACTTTGCACTTTGGTTTTTGGATGCCATACATGTTAAAAATTAAGGGTTTACTATGCATTTTCAGGATGGGTTGTTGTCATTTCTTTGTGATGGATTTGAAGTCATATGGTTTTTTCTTATTATTAATCAGATATGTGCCTTAGATTATATAACTTATTCGTTTCACCGGTTTTCATATTTCTTAAAGCTTAGTAAACATTTAAATCCAGTGGAATACTTAATTTGAATTGAAAAATAATGCTCATTGTTGAGATCATATTCAGTAGTATTAATTCAAGACAATTAAGTAATTTATTTAGGTCAACAAACAACGCAACAATTTTGGTCAAAGGTTTAGTCAGATTGTAATGCTCTAAAGAACTGGCTTTGCATGGGTTTCGATGTACCTGATTATGATATTTGAGTAATTAGCTTGTATTATCGCATGTATTTCAGTGTGAATTGGCTTGATAAGTTATGGTTATAAGCGCTATGGGGAGAATTCTCTGATTTGTTTCTATTTTTATCTTTTTTGTAGGTGACTGCACCTCTTGCACAAGCTGGCCTCGAATCTTCCAATTTGATTGTAGGGATTGACTTCACTAAGAGCAATGAGTGGACAGGTAAGTTCTATTATCCATGATCCTTAAGTTTTTAATGTCATAATTTTCATGCAAGTTAAAATTTTAAAATAGCCAATCTGCCTCTATCTAAATGTGGCCCGCTATGTTTATTTGCTCAAGAACTGTTAGTGTGTTTCTGTAGGCAGCTCATATATATTGAATACAACTTCAATTAGTTTTTTAGTTTAAGTTGATAATTCTGCAGACTTTTTACTTTTCAATCCAAATCAAATTAAAGTCACCACTTCAACATTTTGTTATGGATTTTAGGTGCAAGGTCTTTTAATCACCGAAGCTTGCACCACATTGGAGACACTCCAAACCCTTATGAACAAGCAATTTCGATAATTGGGAGGACCTTATCTGTATTTGACGAAGACAACTTGATCCCTTGTTTTGGTTTTGGGGATGGCAAGTTTTGATCTCTATTTCCATTGAAAATCTTGTTTGAATTTGGCTCAATTTATTTTTCTTATGTTGGTTAACATGAATTCATAACATATGCAACAAAATGGTTATTGCTAATAACGTGTTGTTTCTTTCACAGCTTTGACACATGATCAAAGTGTGTTTAGTTTCTATCCAGATGATAGGTTATGCAATGGATTTGAAGAAGCGTTGAGACGCTACAGGGAGATAGTCCCACATCTTCGACTGGCTGGTTGGTTAATGAAACTTTGACATTCCACCTGAAGATATGAAGATTAATTACCTTTAGCATTATAAGCCTTAAGCTAGGAAAGAGTGTCTGACTGGTTTACTTGATATGTGTATATGTTGCGTATGTCCTGTGTTTTCTTATACATTTCTTGTATGTTCTTTTCTTATTTAGGGCCAACATCTTTTGCCCCAATTATTGAAGCAACAATCCGTATTGTGGAACAGAGTGGTGGGCAGTACCATGTTCTCTTGATAATTGCAGATGGACAGGTTGCAAATCTTCTCTATATGGATTGGTTATTAAAATGAATTGTTAGTTTTGATGAAGGGACTGCCTTGTCTGTTGTCTGTTTAGTAAAAAATTTTAGCATTTCTTGATTTATTTATACCACATACCTTGAGAGCAATGGGTGTTATTATTGTTTTACAGGCATTGTTGTTGCATCTGTACAGTGAGCAAAGTTTTGATCCTTATTTTGAATCTTAATGAGTCTTCAAGTCCTCTTAGGAACAATTTTTTTTTATGGTCATTAGAATTTTTTTGGTTCTAAACATAAACTTTTGTGAATTGTCATTATGGCCTTTGTTGTTGTGTAAAGTTTTACATTTTCATCATTGGCTATACAAACTAGCAATCTTCAATTCCTCTTTGGTACAAGATACTATATATGTGGTTGTTCATGATAATGTTTTTCCTTAATCATGAATCATGATCAGATGCTGCACAGTTATCATGAGTAGAATCTTCAAATCCAACGGACCTTCACGGTTCCTCTGGGGTTAAATATTTAAATTATCGAGTAAGCATAAATCATATAATGTTTAAGTTTGGCAATGCTGATGAACATAATATTTATTGTATAATAATAATGTCACGTCAAGCTTAAGCCTTAAAGTACGATTTTTCTTCTGCTTATACAATCTACAAATGACACCAACGACAAACAGTTAAGAAAGGTGAAACAACGGCTTGCTTCTTCTGAAACTGCTGGTTCTAGGCTTCTTTTCTACATGTCTTGATTATTCTATGTCTTGCTTATTCTAAGAGTTTGCATTATGGTTGTGGCAGACCCCGGCAGGGACTACCGCCACGGCAGTGGCTCTCTTGTTATGTAATGTGTGAGATAATTTACCTTCAGTCGTTATTAGGTTAAGACCTTCCGCCTTGGAAATTAATTTCAGCTGTAAGACTTATATTTACAGTCTTTTGAAACTATATAGTGATGTTGAAATCCTCTGTCGACTAGTCTTCTATTAAACCTAAGAGCATACGGTTTGTAAATTATTTTTGTTATAAAGAGTTCTTTTATTTTGTTTCATAGCTCAGATTTGACATGGGTAAAGTCTTTAGTTTCTTTGTTAATGGTTTCCATATGCCGCCATGCACTTATTAAGTTATTTGTACTCATGTTTCTTTAATTTAGACATTCTTAAATTCTATTTTTAATTGATTGTGAAAGTTTTATATATATATATATATATATATATATATATATATATATATATATATATATATATATATATATAATTTTTTCCTTGTTCTAGGTTCATACATGTCTAGATTCATACATGTGTTGCTTATGAAGTTTATGGATTTTTTTTGTCAACAAAAAAAATCAATTCCTATCTTTTTAAGGTAGTTGTATTTTCACATTAAGTTTGGGTTTTTTTGGGGTATGTTTTCTCTTTCCACATTGATTAATAAGGTTTACTATTGTTTAGAGCTATTCCTTCTACAGATTGATTAATAAGGTTTAGGATTGTTCAGCTAGTCTTTCTAGAGATTGATTAATAAGGTTTAGGACTCTTTCCAACTAGTCTTTTTAGAGATTGATTAAAAAGGTTTATGACTCTTCCCAGCTAGTTCTTGTGCAAGATTGATTAATAAGGTTTAAGATTGTTTCGAGCTAGATGGAACTTGTTGGCTCTAGCTTGGAACTAACCTATACCAACACTACAGAAAAAGTTGAACATAATTCCTCAATAAGATACAAAGTCTTACACTTTGCACAAAACTACAAAACATAATTAGGTTTAAGATTGTCCCCAGCTAGCTCAACCTTGTTGGCTCAAGCTTGGAACTAACCTATACCAACACTACAGAAAATGTTGAACATAATTCCTCAATAAGTTACAAAGTCTTACACTTTACACAAAACTACAAAACATAATTCCTCAATTACATAGTGCATAACCATTCAACTCAAAACAAAATAGTTGTTCCACTTTTTTGTTTCTCATGTAATAGAGTTGCCACAAAATTACAAGGCATAGAATGCTCCTCCTCCCAACAAGTGAGAATCAATACTCTCTACTGTCTTGCCAAAGCTAGCTTCATATGTAGAACAATCACATAACCAACTAGCTTCATCTCTAGAACAATTGCAGAATATAGACCTAATAATTCCAACCTAGAACATCCAAACCATATTTAGTCTAGGGTTTTAAACTGAATTCATAGTTTTGGAAGTTTCCTACCTCCATCCAAAACCTTTTGGCAGTTTCCTACCTCCCTCCTAAACTTCTTGTCAGAGGTATTAAGTTTGCAGTATGTCTCCTCTTAAGGTTTCCTCCATTTTCTCTCCCCTCTTAGCTCCCTTTTTTACAACATTAAACAAAGTAACTTCAATATAGTAATTATTACTTGCTATGAATACTTTAAATTAAATTTAAAAACATTATAATAATATTTCTCCTCAAATTAAAACACATGAAACTAAATTTAAAAGCATTATAATTATATTTCTCCCCCTTAAATTGAAAGACCTGAAGCTAGCTTAGGATGACAATTATTACAATTATTACTAGTAGTTACAATTGTTACTAGCCACTAATCTTTTAACTTCAAAGTATCCACCATCTTAAACTTAGTATAATAAATCTCAAATTATTGGGATAACAACCATCTAAATAAAAAAAAATTATAACAGGGTTGTTGAGATGTCAATTAAAAGATTTGCTTTAGTTAATTTAAGATTTTAGATCCATTGAGATAACAACCATCTAAAGCTTTTTCTTTATAACCTCTTTGTTGAAATGTGAATTAAAAAATTTGCTTTCTTATAAACTATGTTTATAAGAAAACAAATTACAAAACAAAATTTTTCAAATAATATGTTTAATCACATATCAAATTATAATCAAATAGTTAAACATATTACTATTAAAAATTATATATATCAATATAAATATAAATATATATTAATTATTTTCTTTAAAACTAATTTAAAACCAATTAAATTATATAATCATAAAATTATGTAAAAACATTAATAATAATTTTTAAGACATTCAAAATTAAAATATATGTTATATTACAATTCAAATAATTGTTTAATAATATCTCAATATAATTAACCAAATCAAAAAACTATTCATAATAATTAATTAACTTTAAAAATAAAAAATAAAAAAAAATTAAATATTATTAAATTGATTATCAATGCATCTTTCAGCAAGCATTTGTTAACCTATTTATAGACAAAATTTACATTTGGTCATTAAGAAGGAAGAAAATTCCAGTGAACAATTTTTTGGTGTCAACTTCCATTTATGAATAAAGGAAAGACCAAACTGAGAATTTTTTAAAAATACTAATGGTTTGGTATACTTAAAAAGATTATCATTCTTTTAGAAATTAAATTATTTAAATTTATATAAAGTAATTAAGATATTTAAAATTTTAAAAATAATAAAAATAATATTATAAATTAATGATTAAGTTATAATTTTAAATAAATATTTGGTTTTCAACTTACATTTGATCACTATGAATAAAACAATATGAAGTGAAATATTTAAAAAGAAATTCACATATAAATTTATTTTTAGTTAAGATAAAAGACTTTTTAACTAGATACATTTAAAGGGAGATTCACTTATAAACTTTTTTTTAATTAAGATAAAGGACCCTTTAACTCAAGGAGGCAATCACCTATTCCAAAAGAAATTATATATTTTTTATATTATAATATTAAATAAAAGTAAAATACATTAATGATAATTTTCTCCCCAAAAAAAGGTGGTTGAAGCCTAATAATTGTGGGTAGTTCGGATTTCCAATGGAAGTGTTGGAAAAGGCCAGACAGGGAAAAAATGATAATGGTAGAAATTCAAAAGGATACCATTATAGTGTTATAAGTAATATTTAATTAAATTAAAGAAAATGTAAAATTTGAAATATAGATTTAGAACATTTCAATAATTAAAAAAATAAATATTTAAAATTAGATCTTTGCATTTGTGATATTTATGAATTATTGGTATTTTTCGATTTCTAATGGAAATGTTGGGAAGATATTGGCAGAAAAAAAATGATAATGGTAGAAATTCAAAAGGATACAATTATAGTGTTATAAGTAATATTTACTTAAATTAAAGAAAATGAAAATTTGAAATATAGATTTAGAACATTTTAGTAATTACAAAAATAAATATTTAAAATTAGACCTTTGCTTAAAATTTGTGATATTATGATACTTTTTATTATTTGTTTTTGAGTCTCTTAAAAAATATTATAAAAAGTAAATTCCAATTTAAACTTATATGTCATGAGAAGCAGAGATTTCTCTTAATTATATTATAAATGAATAAGTGTTTTGAGAATAGTATTAAAAAACCAAATATTATAAAATATTATTTTTTTAATTATAAATAATTTTATTAATAAAATATTTTATTAAAATAAATAATTATAATTTATTTATATTTATATATTTTTTTTTGAAATTTCACATTTAGAAGTTATAAACTTTATTATATATAATATAATATTTTATTAAATATATAAATTAATCAATAGGGTGAGTTTATTAGTGATTAGTATGGTAATGATGGTAGTTTAATGTTTTATTAAACATTAAAATTAATTATTATGATAATAATTTAGAGTTATGGTAATAATGTTATTTATATTAATTTGAAATTTAACTGATTTTGTTATATAGATTTTTATATTTAATTAAAAGATAAGATATATTATTTGAGAATAATTATTATATATTTCTATCCATTAATATTATATTTATAGTTTAACTAATTTAAATGGTTAAAAATAGGTGTTTTTTAATAAAAAGATGTAAGTTTAAATTTAAAGATGATGTAGGAAGACTTTAAAAATATATTATTATTGTTATTGTTATGAATTAATAGAGAAAGTAAAATGGAAGTACAACTTAAATAAAAATTAAAAATAAAACGTAATATAGTACAACATTATTTATGGTAAAAGAACTATAATGTTTCTGGAAAAAAACATTTAACTATTTAATTGCTAAAGTCTATAAAAATATACATATTTTAATAACTAAATTGACTTTTATTTTTTTTAATTTATGAAAAAATATAAAAAACTATAACAATAATAATAATATATTTTTAATGTTATAAATAATTAACATCAAATAGATGTGTTTGAAATCTTATGTTTATAAGACAAAAAAAAATTGTAATTATTTGATTACTAGAATCTATTAAAAATATACATATTTTAAGAACTAAATTAACTTCTATTTCTTTAAATTTATGAAAAAATAATTAATCAAACCAAAAATAACTGGTTGGTTGCATAAACCCAAACTAAAAATTTACATTTTCTCTGTTCTGCTGACTGGAGTCTTTCAAGACATAGCTTGAATATCAATTCCACGACCATTATCAGGTCACCATTATGTACTGCAACATTTAATCGGTATATATATACATATATGTTTAAGATACGTAATTAAGGCTTCACATCCAAATCTGGATGCCTCATACCAAATCCAAGGTGATTACTGCTGGATCTAAAAAGCAGAGAAGGGTAATGTCCAGTGCTGTCACTGTAGCTACCAGATTTTCCTTCCATTCAATTCGGTCACATGTTGCCAGCCCGTCTCACACACATGGGACCCTCAGTCGTCATCGCTCTCAGGCTCACTTTTGTTTTTCACGAACAAAAGATCAATTGCAATCTTCATGTACGTAGGTAAGGAAGCCATGGGTGCACAGATAAAGTGAGGTTCCTTTTTCTGTAACATATATGCCATGAACATGTGATACGAAAGCGGTGTTTTAATGGAATCGAAACAAATTTGGTTGCAGCGCAGGCAGCAGTTACAGGTGTTTTCCATTTCTAAAGTGATTCTGTAAAGTGAAATATGCATTAAAAACATAAGAGCCCCTCTTATGCCATGCAAAACTATTAAAAAACAACATATCCTTAACATACCCTTCCATCGAGGGTTAAATTTGAGTGGTCCCCCATTGTTTTATTTTTAAACCACCCTTCGTATGATTTTTAATATTTATTTCTACTCTATATAATATTTTTTCTTTAAAAATATATTCAGTGAAAATTCATTTTTTTACATTTTTTAATATTTAGTCTTTATACAATAAAAATAAATAAATTAGATATATATGAATTTTTTTAATCAATTAAAAAGATATTAAAGATTGAGTTCTGTAAGAATTTCAAGAAAACTTATTAATGAGAAGAAAATTTGTGAATGTCAAGATAATGTGTCCCAATTCATAATCTATGATAAGGTTAAATTTAAGTAATATTAGGCAAAGCAGAAAATTCAAGTCAATCCACTCATAGAATGTCATATTCTCATAAGCAAAACATTCCATAAGTAAGATAAGCAAAACCCTAACAATCTAATGTAACAAATTCATGGTTTATATCCATGTCTATTTTTATAGATATATGTTTTATCAAATTTTCTGGAATTTACGCAAGGTATAAGGTCATACAATCTATGCAATCTAAGAATCAAATCTTCCTCATGAAGTTGAAAGTTCATGATTTTCACATTAGGTCAAAGATAATTCATCCAAAGCAATCTTTAGCATTCCCACTTCCAAGCATACATGTTCCAGCTCAATAATGTGAGAACTAAATGAGCCACACACTAAGAGGTGATATTTTATATTGGTAGAAGCTATTAAAAAGATACAAGATGTGTTTATGAGATTGACCCTTTACAATAATCCACAGAATATTATATACATTTTATGGCAATGTGTGAAGGGAAAGTCAATAAACAAAAAATCAATATCTTAGAGGAAGACAAAGTTTCTTTGTATATGTCTAGTTAATATAAATAATTGATGGATTTTTTTTCAAGTCAATAATATTTCATGTGGGAAAGAATAAGATATTGTTTAGTGTTTAAGTCTATGTAACAAGTTGGAAACCATTACAATAATATACTCAATACTAAGTAGGAAGTATAACAATGAGTCCTCCCAACTATCTAAAAAAAATCAATTGACAACTTGTATATTGTTATATTTTTATTTTAATATTAAATTGAATTTAGTTGGACTAGTTTACATGTTGGATATTATTATTTGTTCAATAATATGATAGGATGTTATCTAGATTTTATAGACCTTGTTTGAGTTAGGATCATGACTATGTTATCAAATTATTGTAAGGTTTGATGAGTTTAGATAATTTTTGTAACAGTGAAACCTTATACTTTATTTCCATTTTCAACTTTTCTATATTTTATATATGAAATTTAAACTAAATAAAATTAATATTCAAATAAACCAACTAATTTCTCTTTAATTAATACACATTTTCACTTATACTTTATTTCCATTTTCAAATTTTCTGTATTTTATATATGAAATTTAAACTAAATAAAAATTAATCTTCAAATAAACCAACTAATTTCTCTTTAATTAATACACATTAGCCGAAGATTTTAACTTATAAAGGAATTCCATTGAATAAAAAAAAACTATAATTTTTTTCATAATTCAAAATAAAATTAAGATGAAGATTATGTATTATCAACTCTGATCTTAACTAACCTAGTCTATTTTTTTAGGGATGATTAAGATGAAGATGTTGATGATGTATTCTGAATGAAATGGGATGAAAATAACATTGCAAAATTGGCCTAGAAACACAAAGAGGAAAAGAGAAGTGACATATTCCAAATTGTTTTCCCTTAAGTTCCATGCAAAGCCCCTTCTTGAAAATGTTCTTTGCCAACCAAACTCACATTAGAATTCAAGATTTTTGCTTGTCCAAATAAATGAACAAATAAATTTACAAATATTAATAGTATAATTTAATGTAGATAATAAACAAAATATTTTAACATAAAGTTGATGTGTATTTAAAAATATATTAAAAATATATTAGTAACAAAAAGAACATTTTAATGTGAACAATATACTTTATAAATAAAATATTTTATTGAACATGTTAAATAAAACATTTCAATGTCAACTATGCATATATTAAATGTGGGTTGAAAAACAAAACTATGTATATATTATACAAAGAAATTGAAAAAGAAATAATTTTAATACTTAATGTTTCAAGTATTTTCACAAGTCCATTTTTATTCAAATTTCCTAAAGTCTAACTAAGACATGTGGATTTATAGATTTAATCTTTATAGCTTAGACAATTCAAGTACCCAAAAATATTTTCAAGGTGTTGAATCCACTTATGCATTGAAAAATGATATATATATATATATATATATATATATATATATATATATATATATATACGCACACACACTATGATTCTATTAAGCCCCAAGAGTGATCAAAGTGACCAAATTTATATATGTGTAATGGTTTTTTCAATTTTTTTATTCTAAATGAGGTTTCCACCTCAAGATATTTCATTCCTCTAATTAAGATGTAATTATATTGATTACACAATATTCAATGTTGATTTATATTGATATCTTTTATGCTCATAGATATCCACCTTGCAGCAATATGGATATTAATTGTCAATCTATTATTTTTAATTTAATAGAGAAAATGGAATGATAGTAAAATAATCATTGACTTATGGTATGATAGGTATAAGTATGTCTATTTTGGAATAAAGATTCCAAATTTTAATTTAATTATCAATAATTATTAAGGGGATGATAGGGATTTAATAGATATAGAATATTTTAGAATATTATTAGTACTATATAGAAATCATCAGAATAACAAAAATACTTTTTTTATGTTTTTTATGCATTTAAATAAATTCATTAATTCAAAAAATGTCATATGAAATAATTTATATTTTTTGGGGGTGTGCTGCATGGTAAAGGTCCATGATATTGTAAAAAAACTATTAATAGATTAAAAATATCTATGAAAAATGGGGCTAAATATCTTTAATTAAAAAAATTAGCTACATTTTCTTAAAAAATATATATGTTTAACTTATATTGATTAATAATAACATTATTAATTTAAATTGTATAATAAAATAAGTGTATTTATTTTTATTATAGATTAATATTTATATACATGTACTCATTATTTAATTTATATCATTACTTTAATATTTATAATTTTTATTATTAATGATAGCTTAGAATCGAATTGCACTGCTGTGTCATCAATAAAATGACAAAAAAAAAAAAATCACTCATATATTACCATCATTAACTTTTTCTATTAAAAAAATTGCCCTAGTTAATTTTTTCTAAAAAATATTGCAATTATTAACTTATTATAAAATTATTAATATATTTTTCCTTTTCATTTCCAGCTATATTAGCTATACCCTAAAAGGATTGCACTGTACTCATCTCATCATTAGTTTATTACATGATGTTTAATATATTTAAATTTTTGTTTTCACTTCTGTCATACCTAATCAAAATTGCACTGCAGTCCTATCAGTGTAACAAATTTTTGTTTTCACTTTTGTCATACCTAATCAAAATTGCACTGCAGTCCTATCAGTGTAACATCAACAGAAATGAAGTTGTTCTGAAGTTCAACGGTTAAAGCGCAGGATTGCACTGTAGTCATCTCATCATTAATTTATTACATGATGTTTAATATATTTAAATTTTTGTTTTCACGTTTGTCATACCTAATCAAGATTGCACTGCAGTCCTATCGGTGGAACAAATTTTTGTTTTCACTTTTGTGATACCTAATCAAAATTGCACTGCAGTCCTATCAGTGTAACATCAACAGAAATGAAGTTGTTCTGAAGTTCAAGGGTTAAAGCGCAGGAAAGTCTGGTATATCAAAAAAGACCAACAAAGGACTCTTTACGTGTAAAAAATTAAAGAAAAAAAAGAAGAAAATGAGTGCCTACCGACTGTATTTATTTATGTCGGTCGCACATACATTTTTCAATGATATCGTTCTCTACACGTCGTCTCCCAACACCTAAAGGCAAGGCGTCGAATTTTTTAAGAAAGTGACTTTGCGGCCATGAAAGTGACTTGACGTCCGTTTCTTCATAGCACTTTCACAAATAATGAAAGGCATCGAATTTATCAAGGTAAGGTAAGACGTTCCCGCCATCAAATGCCCGGCCACGCCCGTATTCAGGTTACTTCACCCTGTATTCAGATTTCTAACCACCCTGATAAATTTTGAAATGTATCGAATTTATTAAGGTAGGACTTTGTGGCCATCAAATTCCCTGCCATGCCCAATGTGAGTTGCAGGTTTTACTACCTATAACTTAGATTTGGTCTACACCTGTGAATCTTTACCGCACATCCACAGTGATAATAAGAATAAGGATGAATGGAAAGGATAAGGATGAAGAAACCTGTGGTGTTCATGCAAATGGTAGTGAGAGGGGCGTTAAATTTACAGTCCAGTTGTTTTCATCGTCACGATAGTGATCTTTATGATAAAGAATGGTGGTAGGGATGAAAGTGTAAGGCTGGTAACTGAATTTAATGATAATGAGGAATAATAGGGTATATGTGGAGAATTTTTAAATTTATTATTATTATTACTACTACAGTGATAATAAGAATAAGGATGAATGGAAAGGATAAGGAGAAACATGTGGTGTTCATGCAAATGGTAGTGACAGGAGCGTTAAATTTACAGTCTAATTGTTTTGATCGGAATGATAGTGATCTCTATGATAAAGAATGGTGGTTATGGGGATGATAAGTGTAAGCTTAATAACTGAATTTAATGATAATGAGGAACTAATAATAAAGTATAGTTGGGGAGTCTTTAAAATTATTATTATTATTAATTAAATTAATTAATTATTTTTATCTTATTTTAAAAGGTTTATCTGAAATTTATTTTAATAAATAATTTAATGAGATTTTTATAATTAATTATATTTATAAGTGTTTTGCAGTTTAGAGATGTTGATGTTTAAATATTTTGATTTGGTTAAAATAAAATAAAGATAAAAAACAAAAATAATTTTAAATTAAAAAAAAGTTTTGTTTTTATTATTTTTAATTGGGTCATTAAGGTAAATTGTAGTTTTTTGAGTTTTAGTTTTATAAGAACTTATGATATTTATGTAGAATATAGTCTATTTAAAAGGGAAATTTAATAGACTTAGATTGATGTTATCTAGCAAGCAAGTGTCCAGAATAATTAAATCTCTTGAGATTCAAATCTCTTTTAAAGTGAAAAGAGATTTGAGAGCTTAAGAGTTTACTCCTTAAACATTGCACAAGTGACATCAGGATTATCTTCATCCTTGGTAACTTCCACGAGGGAACACCCCATCAGATAATTTTATTAAAATAAATAATTATAAATTTTTTTTATAATATATATATATATTATTATTTTTTAGAAAAAAATGTAAAAAAAAATATTTTTTAATAAAAATATCAAGTCAATAAGCCTTTTAGGTTATATATATATAATTTTTTTTTTTTTGAAATTTCACATAAATGGGTTGATATTTAGAAATTATGAATTTTATTAAATATAATATAATATTTTATTAAATAGTTAATTTAATTATTTAGGGTGATTTTTATTGGTGATTAGTATTTATGGTAATATTGGTAATTTAATCTTTTATTAAACATTAAAATTAATTATTAGGATAATAGTTTAGAGTTATAGTAATACTATGATTTAATTTGAAATTTAATTAATTTTGATATATAGTTTTTTATATTTAATTAAAAGATAAGATATATTGTTTTAAAATAATTATTATATATTTCTTATTATTAATTCTGATTGTTAATATTTTCCTAATTTGAGTAAGTTAAATGGTTAAAAGTAGGTGTTATTTAATAAAAGATTATGAGTTTAAATTCAAAGATGATATAGTATTCTTATTTTTTATAAATTTTTGTTATTAAATTGATATATGAAGACTTTAAAAAGATATTATTATTTTATTATTAAGAATTAATACATAAAGTAAAATGAAAATACAACTTATATAAAAATTTAAAATAAAATGTAATATAAAACAAAATTATTTATTATAAAAAACTATAATAATAATAATTTATGTTGAAAGTTATGGATAATTTACACCAAAGTAATGTGTGTGAGGTTTATGTTCAGGAACAAGAAAGACATAATTATTTGATGGCTGAAACCTATAAAAATATATATAATGTAAATTCTAAATTGATTTTTTTTTTAATGTAAATTCTAAATTGATTTTTTTTTAATATGAAAAAATAATTAGCAAAACCAAAAATAACTACCAACATGCATGGTTTATTGCATGAACCCAAAGTAAAAATTTACATTTCTAGACATTAGGTTCTGGTGACTGGAGTTTTACTTGCCGATCATATCCACGACCATTATCAGGTCAACATTATGTACTGCAACATTCAATTGATATATATAGATATATTTTTAAGATACGTAATTAAGGCTTCACATCCAAATCTGTATGCTACATACCAAATCCAAGGTGATTACAGCTAGGGAAGGTAATGTCCACTTCTGTCATTGTAGCTACCAGATTTTACATCCATTAATTTCGGTGACATGTTGCTGCCCGTCTCGCACACTGGGACCCTCAGTCGTCATCGCTCTCAGGTTCACTTATGTTTTTCACGAACAAAACATCAATTGCAATCTGCGTGTATGGAGATAAGGAAGCCATGAGTGCACAGATAAAGTGATAGGAAAGCGCAGTTTTAATGGAATCAAAACAAATTTGGTTACAGCGCAGCCAGCAGTTACAGGTGTTTTCCATTTCTAAAATGATTTTGTAAAGTGGTATATGCATTAAAAACATAAGAGGGCTCTTTCATGTTGCAGAGATTATTGATCATGTTATATGATATTAAATGTGGTTGGGCTGTATATACTTATTATTAAATATATATTTATATAAATTTAAAAATGAGTATATACAACCCAATCGTATTTAATATCTTATAACATAGTAAATAAGCTTTGCCCTCTTATACCATGCAAATCTATTGAAAAACATACCCTTCCGTCATGTGGAGAAGTTTCCCAGAAGCTCATCATTTCAATGTTTTATGGGCACAACTGGCACAACAATGTTGCAGAAACAAACGTGTGCATAAATGACATAATAAAGTTGAACCCAGCTTTCCACTTAGGAGGATAATTTATGGCTTGAAAATATTAAACATACAGTGAGTAAACCATTAATACATTGTTATTTTATTCTCACATTCTCAAAATATATCATGAGAATATTATTTATGTGATTATTTTGAGATATTTAACATTTTACTATGGGTAATGTGTAATTTTTTATGTTTAATTTTTGGTAGTTGATATATGTTTTTTTTAAATAAAAATAAAATATTATTTAAGATAATATTGATTATAAAAAATAATTACTATTTTTTTTATAATTAATAAAACCAAAAACATCATTTGTGAAAACATACAAAGACAAAATCAATATTGAGTGCACATCACATCAAATATAGTAATAATAATTTTGGATATTGGTATGTGTCATCAGATCTGCAATATTTGGATCTCTATTTTTTTATAAACAATACCACAATATTTTATTAGTTTAAATCTAGAATGAGAAATGCCACCATTCCATCTACATGCCCTACATCTTGCACCATCTAATAATATCTAGAACCACAATTTAAAACATGTTGACATTTCTCTCAATTGTAGATCCACTCTAGATCAAACCAAATCTATGCTGATTCAACTTCTTCACAAGGAGTACTCTCTTTTTTACAAAGATTTGTCCACAATGGAACTTCACACAATAGCAACAATAGTGGATCTTGACAATTCTCCTTTGCATGCAACTATCTACAATCCACACACAAATCAAATATTCACACAAACAATAGATCAAACACTCTATTAAACTAATCTACCTACAAAGGAGTATCATGGTTAAAATTGCATGATCATGCAACTATCTACAATACACACACAAATCAAATGTTCACACAAACAATAGATCAAAAACTCTATTAAACTAATCTATGTACAAAAGAGTATCATGGCTAAAATTGCATGATCTAAGCCCCTCTAGTGAGCGAGTAGCTGAACCAACTCTAATACCATGTTAGAAAATAAAGAGTGATCAAAGAGCTATTACACAACACAAAACATACACTTTGATATCTTTATTGATCACAACACTTACAAATATATAAGAGGTACATATCTCACTTCCACACATCTAGATCATAACTACAACTCATACATAGGAAATAACAACTTCTAGATTTAAGCTTGGAACTTTTAATGACAACTCTTAATAACACATGGAAGAATTACTTCCAATATAAAGTTAGGTAATGTTGATGTGTATTTAAAAATATATTAATAACAAAAAGAACTTTTTAATGTGAAGAATATGCTTTATAAATAAAATATTTTAATAATATGTTAAACAAAATATTTCAATGTGAACTATGCATGTATTACATATGGTTTTAAAAATGAAACTATATAAATATTATAAGAAGATATTGAAAAAGAAATAATTTTAATGCTTACAAAGTTTCAAGTATTTTCACTATGTATTTTATAGTCTTTCACTATGTATTTTATAGTCAAATTTTCTAGAGTCTCATAAAGATTTGGTGGAAATGTAAGTTTAATATTTATATTCTACACAATTCAAGTACCCAAAATAATTTTGAAGGTGTTTAATCCACTTATACATTCAAAAATTATATATTTATATATATAAACCACAAATCTATTAAGCCTCAAATTTATAGATGTGTAAAGTTTTTTCCAATTTTTTATTCTAAAAGAGGTTTGAACCTTAAGATATTTCATTCTTCTAATTAAGATGGATTTATATTGATTATACAATATTCAGTGTTATTGAATATTGATTTATATTGTTATTTTCTATGGTCATACATATCCACTTTTGCAGCAATATGGATTTTAATTGTTAGCCTATTATTTTAATTTAATAGAGAAAATGGAACTATAGTAAATAGATCATTAACTTATGGCATGATAGTTAATTATGCCAATAAGTATGTCTATTTGGAAATAAAGATTCTAAATTTTAATTTAATTATCATTAATTATTAGATGGATGACAAGGATTTAATCAATATAGAATATTCATGAATATTATTAGTAGTATACACAAATCAAAAAAATTTATTTGAAAAGTAGTTATGTTTTTTTTATCCATTTAAATAAATTCATTAATTAAAAAAATATCATATAACAAATGTCATATGAAATGAGTTAGTTTTTTAGGCACCTCCTATTGGTAAGCCATGGTAAAGGTCCATGATATTGTAACATAAACTATTAATAGATTAAGAATCTCTGTAATAAAATGGCACTGAATCTCCCTAACTAAGAATCTTGCTACATGCTTTTTAATAATGTATATATGTTTAACTTATATTAATTAATAATAATATTATTAATTTTAAATAAAATTATAATTTAATTAATTTTTTTTTAATTATAAATTTTACCATTTAAATAGTATGATGAAGTGTATTTGTTCTTATCATAAATTAATGACTATATACATATAATGACCATTCAATTTATATAAATACCCTAGTAATTGTGCCATATCAAATCAAATTGTAGTGTAGTGTCTATTAATAGATGACAAAAAAATCCATCACTAATATATTACAACCAATAAATTTTTCTACAAGACAATCATTAGTATATTACAATCATTAATTTTTTCTAAAAGATATTGCAATCATTAACTTATTATAAGATGCTGAATATATTTACCCTTTTTAGTTCCAGCTATGCCATATATTACAACCAATAAATTTTTCTAAAAGATATTGCAATCATTAAATTATTATAAGATGCTGAATATATTTACCCTTTTCAGTTCTAATTATACCATAGTTCTCACTATGACATATATTAAAACCAATAACCTTTTCTAAAAATATTACAATCATTAGTATATTACAATCATTAATACATTACAATCATTAACTTATTATAAGATGCTGAATATATTTACCCTTTCCAGTTCTAATTATGCCATAGTTCTAGCTATAACATATATTAAAACTAATAACATTTTCTAAAAAATATTGCAAACATTAATATATTACAATTATTAATACATTATCATCATTAACTTTTTCTAAAAAATATTGTAATCATTAACTTATTATAAAATACTGAATATATTTACCCTTTACCCTTTTCAGTTCCAGTTCCAGCTATGCCATACCTAACCAGGTTGTAGTCATCTAATCATTAATTTATTACATGTTTGCATTTTTGTTTTCAATTTTGTGATACCTAATCAAAATTGCACTGCAGTCACCTAAGTGTAACATCAACAGAAATGAAGGTGTTCTGAAGTTCAACGGTTAAAGCGTTGGAAAGTCTGGTATATCAGCAAAGATGAACAAAGGACTCTTTACGTGCAAAAATAACGAAAAAAAGGAAGAAAATGAGGGAAATGGCTAACGATCCTGCCATTGTGCATTTAATGCCTACTTAGCTGCATACTCCTTAAGCCAATAACACACCGTCATTATTTTTTATTTATTTAGTCACCAGGTGCGTGTGTTATCGGCTTAAGAAGTATGCAGCTAAGCGGACATCTAATGCCCTATGGCAAGCTCGTTAGCCATTGCCGAAAATGAGGGCCCACAGACTATATTTATTTGTGGGTTAGTTGTACAATTTTCGAAGGTATTGTTCTCTCCAACTCCCAACATCCAACATTTGACAAATTATGAAAGGCGTTGAATTTATCAAGAAAGTCCATTTCTTCATAGCAGTGATTATTTCACTCTGAATTGTAGGTTGATATCGAATTTATTAAGGTAACGTAAGATTTTGATTCCATCAAATGCCTTGCCAACCCGTTTCTTTTTTTTAATAGGTATGGTTAGTTGGGTGAGAATAAGTAATTTGCTAATGGGTATTAAATGAGAAGAGTTGTATATACTTATTTTTAAATTTTAATAAGCTACTTATCCTATGAACCTATATCCTTTAGCAACCTACATATTTGACAAACTCTGCTCATTTGATACCCATCGACAAACTACCTATTTGTTGCCATCGTTACTTCGCTCTAAATTCATATTTCTAACCACCATGACAAATCATCAAATATGTCTAATTTATAAGGCAAGACTTTGGGGCCATTAAATTCCTTGCCACTCCCGTTACTTCATAGCTATGGTTAAAATTGTTGGAATGTAATTTCAACTACAGTAACGTGCGATGCGATCTGATCGCATATCGCACTTTCCCTTGTCACCCTTCGCTGCTTCCCTGTATTGTCTGCGATGCGATATTTGCGATGCGATCACAGATCGCAAGTTCTAAACTTCTGCGCGTTAAGCCCTTCGCTCCTTGTCTGCCATGCAATGCGATCTTATCGCATATCGTACCTTCTAACAAGTTGATCTCAGCTGTCCATATGTTTTGATCCAACGACCATTATTTGTTCTTACCTTGTTCACGCCACCGCCATAAGTGTCTTTTCGCCATTTACCTATTTGTGTTCCCAAAGGAGAAGGAAGATCATATCCAACTCCTGAACATTGAATGCTCAGCTATAACATTTAATCAATAGAATGGCCGAGAACAAGAAGGACGTGCCATGTACAGGTGCATTAAAAGGATTATGGATTTCTTACAGCAAAGCTGGCCGCAGAGCATTTATCAGTTATGAGCTTCCAACAACCGACTTCATTTTTAAGGCATCACCGCTTGCTGCATTCAATACGCAGATAAGCTTTAGAAGATATTTTTTTTATTTTAACATATATATTGTGTAATGAACAGAAGTTCTGTCTCTAAGTGAGTAAGAGAGAAGTTGTTGAAGAATCTAAGAGTTTTTGTAATTATCTGTAAACACACAACAGTGCTAAGATAGTCAAAAACAGATTCTGGAACTGAAGTGTTCCTGATGTAACCCCTCTCTAGAGGAAGACAATTCTGTAACAGTTTTTCTTTTATATGATTAAAGATCCTGTATTGAAATCAGAGCGTTGTTCTCTGTGCATTTCTTTTTGTGTTTGAAATAAACAGAAATTTCCAACAAAAATATGTCGAATTTGTTAAGGTAGGACTTTGGGGCCATTAAATTCCCTGCCACGCCAGTTTCTTCATACCTATGGTTATTTCATTCACTCTCAATTGCAGGTTATATTTCAACATAAATTGACTTTACCACCAATGACTTGGAATTGGTCTGCACTTGTGAATAAATTGCAGCTGCTATGAAAGAAACCTTTAGTGCACATGCACTGTATTCATTATCAGAAGGGTGACCATGCTGATAAGAATAAGGATGAATGGAAAGGGTAAGGATGAAGAAACCTGTGGTGTTCATGCAAATGGTAGTGACAGGGCCACTAAATTTAGATTCTATTTGTTTTCGTTGTCAAGATAGTGATCTTTATGATAAAAAATGGTGGTAGGGATGATAAGGTAAGGTTAGTGACTGAATTTAATGATAATGAGGAATAATAGGTTGTAGTGAGGAATTTTTTAAAATTTATTATTATGGTAAATTAATTAATTATTTTTATTATATTTTAAAAGTGGTGAAGCTTTATATAAAATTTATTTTAATAAATGATTTAATGATATGTTTATAATTAATTGTAGTTATAGGTGTTTTCTAGTTTAGAGATGTTGACATGTTGTAATGTCTAAATATTTTGACTTTGGTAAAAAAAATAATAATAAAAACTAAAATAAAAAAATAAAAATTATAAGTTATTATTATTATTTTTATTAATTTTCATTGGTTAATTAAATTAAATTGTGGTTTTTTTAACTTCAAGTTTATGAGAACTCATGGTATTCATGTGGAATATATCATATTTAAAGGGGAGAATTAAACTAGCCTAGATCCATCTTAAGTTTGGATCTACCTCTTGAGACGCAAATCTATTTTAGAGTGAAAAGAGATTTGATACCTTTTAGGGCTTGGTAGATCCATAGTTAAGCTAAGATGGATCTAGGGATCAAATATTTTGAGATGCAAACCCTTTTTAGAGTGAAAAGAGAGATGTATCTATGGATGAAATCTCTTGAGATGCAAACCTCTTTTAGAGTGAAAAGAGAGATGGATCTAGGGATCAAATCTCTTGGGGCTTGGTAGATCGAGAATTAAGCTAATATGGATCTAGCTATCAAATCCCTTGGGATGCAAACCTCTTTTAGAATGAACAAAGATTTGATACTTGTAGGGGCTTGGTAGATCGAGAGTTAAATTAAAATGGATCTAAGATGGTATTATAGTTTACTCTTATTTTGATTTTATTTTTGTATATTTGTATTGGACGGTGAAATAACTTTAAATCTTTTATATTCATTACTTGTAGGGGCTTGGTAGATCCATAATTAAATTAATATGGATCTAGGCTGGTATTATAGTTTACTAGTATTTTGATTATTTTTTTGTGTAAATTTGTATAGGATGGTGAAATAACTTTAAATATGTTATATTCATTTGTTAATTTTTTACTTTTAATTTTTTATTGAAGAATATCATAATTAAAATGAATAGAAAAGGTAAATATTTTTTGAAAATAAAGTAAGTGGAAGTTTCTTTTTTATCTGAGAGCAAGGAAGACTAGGGTTTGAAACAGGGGGCAACAGATGTGAGCTAGTAACTATGGAGGGGCAAGGAGGAGGGAGCTCCACTCCCTCCTATAGTAATGTAGTTTCGAAGAGAGGCAGAGGGATGAGTCAGAACAAGCTCCAAAAGTCTTCGTAGAATGAGACAAAGATTAATGGTTCCCAAAAGACGGAAGGAAGCAAACCCAAGGAAAAGAAAGGGACCGACGAGGAGGTTTGAAAGGATACGAAAGTTGGAGGCAGTGGTCAAAGGATAGAGGGTAGAGCTACAACAGGACCCTGCAATTCCAAGTCTAATATTAAACCATGAGTGGTCCTGAATGATCCTGCTCTGCAGGTGCATAGAGATCACATGGCAACCTATGCAGTCATATGCAAGTTTATGGGCATTTGGCCCACAGAGAAAGCACTATACACTTGGATAAAAAACACCTGGAAACCAAAAGGAGAGATAAATATACATCTTGGGTCTAAGGGTTTTTTAATCATGGTATTCACGAACCTAGAGGATAAAGACAAAATTTTCGAAGGAGGACCATACTTCTATGTTGCTGTAGGCCTCTACATGCGACCTTAGACAATGAACTTTGCTCCGGAGTGAGAAACGTTCACATCAGTCCCAGTATGGATTAGATTATATTCCTTACCTTTAGATTACTAGTTACTGGAATCCCTAAAAGCTATAGGTAACAAAATATGACATTTTATAAAGATATCACAGGTGACTTTGCGAGGCAAATACACCTCCTTCGCCTGCATATGTGTAGAAATGGACTTATCGGGAGCACTCTCAAATTAAATCATCCTGGAAGTTTATGATGAGGAATTGGTTTAGGTGGTCTATGAACATATCCCATTGAGATGCCGCAAATGTTAAGAACATGGTCACCTCTTCAGAGAATGCCCACTCAACAAAAGAGAGGACAACCTGAAAAGAAACATCGGAAAAGACCCTTAAGGATACACGAAAGTGGCAGGTAGGGGGAAAGGAGGGGAGAGAAAGCACCAAAAGAAATCTAGAGAGAACAAGCTCCCAAGTCACAACAGTTTTTAGGTTTTAGAAGAAGAGGGGGAAAGAAAATGGGAGGAGTAAGGACTTGGAGAATATTTCAACAGAGAAAGGAAAAGAGGACAGCATGGACATCACACAAGAAAATAATGAACTAAAGGAGGATCCACTAAGCACTATAGGGCTTGGAAGAGACCAGGAGATGACCCCAAGTGAAGGAGGAATGGAGTACCAAGACCTACAGGAGACTCTTGATAGGGAGAACCTTGAACTAGAACAATTTTTAGAATAGGGAAGCAACAAAGGGATTGAATTTATGCCACAAGAGGAGTTTGATAGAGTGCAATAGCTATTCCTCTGATGGTCCCAATCAAAGACTGCAGCAGTCAAAAGGAACCATGATAGCGAGGAGAATAAAGGGGTCAAACTAATGGAGATTACATCAGGACACTCCACAAAAAACCCAGGCAAGAAAAGAGGGAGAAGGAGTTAGAATGATTTCCTGTTAGAATGTGGGAAACTCCTAATTAATTCAGGTAAGATGAAAGATCTTACTGGTTACTCTTTCATAAACACATCATTATGAAGTTCACAACCTCGAACATTAGGGGGCTAGGTAATAAGAGAAGGAAAATAAATCTCAGTAACAGAATAAAAGTGGAAAACCCAGACATGGCATTTATACAGGAAACTAAATGTTCAGTAGACAGGATTAGAGTACTTCACAGCAAATGGCTCAACTAATGAGTTTCTTGAAGTCAAAGCAAACAACACAGTGGGGGGAATTCTTACCCTATGGAATCCGCAGAAATTTGAAATCAGAGATGCAGAAGCATTTAGAAATCACCATTCAATGGTAATACAACCTTTGGGGGACAAAGAGTTCTACTTGATCACAAATGTCTATCGTCCTCAAATGCTAGAAGACAAACTAAAGCTCCTCACTTCTTTGGAGGAACTAAGAGAGAGACACTCTATTATCCCCTAGATTATGGGAGGGGACTTCACATGATCAAATCCCTCTCAGAGAAAAAAGGAGGAAGCAAAAGGTTAGGACGAGACTCACTTGCATTCCAAGATTTTCTAGACAACATGAGATTGGTAAGTATGGAAACAACAAATGGAACCTTCACATGGAATAACAGGAGAGGGGGAATCGCCCAAGTTGCCTTGAAATTAGACAGATTCCTAATCTTAGAGGATCTCCTCCTTTCCGGTCACACTATGACATCTTGGATCCTTCCTTTTGTTGGGTTTTGTTATATTCTTTGCATGACTAGCCCACGTAGTTGACCGGGGGGTTAGAGGGGGGGGGGGGGGGGGGGGCAGAGCCCCCCTTCGTTGCACCAATTGTGTAGCGCGGGGGGGGGGGGGGGGTCATAGGGGATTTGAGAAATACCGGTAACCCCACTTTATGGGGTTTGAGGCAGCGCCTTGGAAAATTTTGGTTTTGGACCCTATATTAGGATGGGTGAACCCACCTATGGTTTTGTGCATGATTTTCGCACATGTTTTTGGACGCGTTGGTTTTCGGTCCATGGTATTGGATACGATGGTTTTTGGTCCATGGTATTGGATGCTTCGGCATGTATAAATATATATTATAACATTGAAAGGAACATAATGAAAAATCAAGTTGGTAGTTTCGATTTTGGGATCCAGGGGAAAATCTCTGTGTATATGTGTTATGCTCTCGCATTTTTTATTTTCTATGTTTTAGAATTCGTATGCAGGTAATTTATGTACAGGACTAAAACCTACATTTAGTATTGAAGTTGTTTTCGCTTCAAGGGGATGCCTTTGTTGTTGAGTGGTTTCACTCAGGCCTGTAGTAGACCCTGTTCAGCAGGAGATCGATTCTGGTGGTGAAAGAAGATGGCGAGCAGTAGAAAGATAGAGATCGAGAAATTTAATGGTCAGAGATTTGAGTTGTGGAAACTCAAGATGGAGGATCCATTGGTTGATAAAGATCAGTTGATCACGGTAGATTCGGGTACTAAACCAATGGGAGTGTCTGATGAAGAATGGAAGAAGTTGGATTGGAAGGCAAAGAGCACAATACGATTGTGTGTCTTAGATTCAATATTGCTGAATGTATCAGGGGAAGCTACGGCGAAGGCTTTGTGGGACAAGTTAGGTACTTTGTACCAATCTAAGTCTCTGGTGAATAAACTGTTCCTGCGGAAAAAGTTGTATAACCTGAGGATGAAAGATGGAGACTCAACGATAGAGCATCTGAATGCATTTAATACTGTGGTAATTCAGTTACCATCTGCTGATATTAAAATTTCAGATGAAGATAAGTGCATCAGTTTGTTGTGTTCTCTACAAGATTCATGGGATAGTCTGGTTATTGCAATAGGTAGCAATGCAACTGCCTTGCATTTTGATGAAATAGTCTCATCCTTGTTGACGGAGGAGATGAGACGAAAAAATATGGAGAGGAATGGTGATACCTTGTTTGTACGAGGAGGGTCCCATAACAGAAACAAAAATAAGTCATCGAGTGGGAGATCTAAATCTAGAGGGAGATCTAAATCTCTAGGAAAACCTCTAAAGGTGGTGTGCTAGAAATGTGGAAAGGAAGGGCACTACAAAAGGGACTGTAAATCTAAAGCTCCTGATAAAGGAAATGGATCTGATAATGCTCCTTCTGTAGAGGCGAAAACCACCTCAGATGAAGTTGGGGATGTGTACTTGGCTTCTTCAAGTACACATGTAGATCATGAGGCATGGTTGACTGACTCAAGTGCATCCTTTCACTTCACTCCCCATAGAGAGTGGTTTTGTGAGTATGAGAAATACGATAGTGGTGATGTCTTCTTAGGGGATGATAGGAAGGCTAGAATCATTGGTCGCGGAAAAGTAAAGTTGAAGTTGAAAGGTGGAAGGGTTAGAACACTTCCAAGTGCTTTGCATATTTCTGCATTGGCCAAAAATATGATTTTTGTAAGCAAGCTGGATGATGTAGGTGTAAAAAATAGTGTTTGAGAAGGATACCTGCAAAATGGTTTGGGGAGCACTGGTATTGATGTGGGGAGTTCGAATTGGAACTCTGTACAATCTACAAGGTAGCACTATCATTGATGGGTGCAATAGTTCTGTGCTTCCTGAAAGTGGAGCATAAAATCTAGTGGTCTTTGGAGAGAAGACCATGTCGTGGCATCAAAGGCTTGGAAATATTGGAGAGAAGGGCCTTCAAATACTTCATGGTAAAACTATGGCAGAAGGTATGAGTAATAGCTCTTCGGATTTTGATTTCTGTGAAAATTGTCTATATGGGAAGCAGAATCGAGTGAGTTTCCCCTCTGGTAGTAAGAGGGCGAAATAGATATTAGAACTTGTGCACAGTGATGTGTTTGGACCTGTGAAGGTTACATCACTAGGTAAGTCTGTGTACTATGTATCATCTATAGATGATTTCTCAAGGAATACATGGATATATTTCCTTAAGAAGAAATCTAAAGCCTTTGATAGGTTTAAAGAATTTAAGGCTCTCGTGGAGAATCAGATAGAGAACAAGATAAAGGTGCTGAGGATAGACAATGGTGGAGAGTTTTGCAACAAGGAATTTGAAGAATTCAGTAAGAAGTGTGGTATAGCACGACAAAAGACTACAACATATACACCTCAACAAAATTCCTTGTTGCAAAACTCTCCACCATTATCAACTTAATACATGGATTTATGTAGAATATAGTCTTTTTAAAGGGGAAATTAATAGACCTACATTGATCTTATCTAACAAGTGTCTAGAGAGATTAAATCTCTTCAAATCTCTTTTAGAGCTAAAAGAGATTTGAGAGCTTGAGAGTTTACTCCTTAAACATTGCACAACTGACATCAGGAATAGCTGCATCCCTAGTAGCTTCCATGACAGAACACCCCATCAAATAATTTTATCAAAATAAATAATTATAATTCTTTTTATAATAAATATATTATTATTTTTTAGAAAAAATGTAAAAAAATATTTTTTAATAAAAATATCAAGTGAATAAGCATTTTAGGCTATATATATATATATATATATAAAATTCTAATTTTTTTTTTGAAATTTCACATAAATCTGTTGATATTTGGAAGTTATAAATTTTATTTTATATAATATAATATTTTATTAAATAGTTAATTTAATTATTTAGTTTGATTTTATTCGTGATTAGCATTTATGGTAATATTGGTAATTTAAATTTTTATTAAACATTAAAATTAATTATTAGGATAATAGTTTAGAGTTATAGTAATACTATTATTTAATTTGAAATTTAATTAATTTTGATATATAGTTTTTTATATTTAATTAAAAGATAAGATATATTTAATTTGAAATTTAATTAATTTTGATATATTTTTTTTATATTTAATTAAAAAATAAGATATATAGTTTTAAAATAATTATTATATATTTCTTATTATTAATTCTGATTGTTAATATATTCCTAATTTGAGTAAGTTAAATGGTTAAAAATAGGTGTTATTTAATAAAAGATTATGAGTTTAAATTCAAAGATGATAGAGTATTTTTATTTTTTATAAATTTTTGTTATTAAAGTTGATATATGAAGATTTTAAAAAGATATATTATTATTGTTATTATTAAGAATTAATACATAAAGTAAAATAAAAATACAATCTATATAAAAATTTAAAATAAAAAGTAATATAATACAAAATTATTTATTATAAAGAAACTATAATAATAATAATAATCTATTTTGAAAGTCATGGATAATTTACACCAAAGTAATGTGTGTGAGGTTTTATGTTTCCCCAACAAGAAAGACATATAATTATTTGATGGCTGAAACCTATAAAGATAAATTTACTCTAAATTCTAGATTGATTTTTTTTTTCTTTAATTTATGAAAAAATAGTTAGCAAAACCACAAATAACTACCAACATGCATGGTTTATTGCATGAACCCAAAGTAAAAATTTACATTTCTAGACATTAGGTTCTGGCGACTGGAGTTTTACTTGCCGATGATATCCACAACCATTATCAGGTCTACATTATGTACTGCAACATTCAATTGGTATATATATATATATATATATATATATATATATATATATTTAAGATACGTAATTAAGGCTTCACATCGAAATCTGTATGCTCCCTACCAAATCCAAGGTGATTACAGCTAGGGAAGGTAATGTCCACTTCTGTCATTGTAGCTACCAGATTTTACATCCATTCATATCGGTGACATGTTGCCTGCCCGTCTCACACACATGGGACCCTCAGTCGTCATCGCTCTCAGGTTCACTTATGTTTTTCACGAACAAAACATCAATTGCAATCTGCGTGTATGGAGATAAGGAAGCCATGAGTGCACAGATAAAGTGATAGGAAAGCGCAGTTTTAATGGAATCAAAACAAATTTGGTTACAGCGCAGCCAGCAGTTACAGGTGTTTTCCATTTCTAAAATGATTTTGTAAAGTGGTATATGCATTAAAAACATAAGAGGGCTCTTTCATGTTGCAGAGATTATTGATCATGTTATATGATATTAAATGTGGTTGGGCTGTATATACTTATTATTAAATATATATTTATATAAATTTAAAAATGAGTATATACAACCCAATCGTATTTAATATCTTATAACATAGTAAATAAGCTTTGCCCTCTTATACCATGCAAATCTATTGAAAAACATACCCTTCCGTCATGTGGAGAAGTTTCCCAGAAGCTCATCATTTCAATGTTTTATGGGCACAACTGGCACAACAATGTTGCAGAAACAAACGTGTGCATAAATGACATAATAAAGTTGAACCCAGCTTTCCACTTAGGAATATAATTTATGGCTTGAAAATATTAAACATACAGTGAGTAAACCATTAATACATTGTTATTTTATTCTCACATTCTCATAATATATCATGAGAATATTATTTATGTGATTATTTTGAGAGTATTTTACATTTTACTATAATTATGATAATATTATTTATGTGATTATTTTGAGATATTTAACATTTTACTATTAGGGTAATGTGTAATTTTTTATGTTTAATTTTTGGTAGTTGATATATGTTTTTTTAAATAAAAATAGAATATTATTTAAGATAATATTGGTTATAAAAAATAATTACCAATTTTTTTTATAATCAATAAAACCAAAAACACTATTTGTGGAAACATACAAAGATAAAGTCAATATTGAGTGCACATCACATCAAATATAGTAATAATAATTTTGGATATTGGTATGTGTCATCGGCAACATTTGGATCTCTAATTTTTTATAAACAATACAACAACATTTTATTAGTTCAAATCTAGAATGAGAAATGTCACCATTCCATCTACATGCCCTACATCTTGCACCATCTAATAATATCTAGAACCACAATTTAAAACATGTTGACATTGCTCTCAATTGTAGATCCACTCTAGATCAAACCAAATCTATGCTGATCCAACTTCTTCACAAGGAGTACTCCTCGTTTTTTCAAAGATTTGTCCACAATGGAACTTCATACAATAGCAACAATAGTGGATCTTGACAATTCTCCTTTGCATGCAACTATCTACAATCCACACACAAATCAAATATTCACACAAACAATAGATCAAACACTCTATTAAAATAATCTATGTACAAAGGAGTATCATGGTTAAAATTGCATGATCATGCAACTATTTACAATGCACACACAAATCAAATATTCACACAAACAATAGATCAAACACTCTATTAAATTAATCTAGGTACAAAAGAGTATCATGGCTAAAATTGCATGATCTAAGCCCGTCTAGTGAGAGAGTAGCTTAACCAACTCTAATACCATGTTAGAAAATAAAGAGAGATCAACGAGCTATTACACAACACAAAACATACACTTTGATATCTTTATTGATCACAACACTTACAAATATATAGGAGGTACATATCTCACTTCCACACATCTAGATCATAACTACAACTCATACATAGAAAACAACAACTTCTAGATTTAAGCTTGGGAACTCTTAATGACAACTCTTAATAACACATGGAAGAATTACTTCCAATATAAATTTAGGTAATGTTGATGTGTATTTAAAAATATATTAGTAACAAAAAGAACTTTTTAATGTGAAGAATATGCTTTATAAATAAAATATTTTAATAATATGTTAAACAAAATATTTCAATGGGAACTATGCATGTATTATATATGGTTTTAAAAATGAAACTATATAAATATTATAAGAAGATATTGAAAAAGAAATAATTTTAATGCTTACAAAGTTTCAAGTATTTTCACTATGTATTTTATAGTCAAATTTTCTAGAGTCTCATAAAGATTTGGTGGAAATATAAGTTTAATATTTATATTCTACACAATTCAAGTGCCCAAAATGATTTTGAAGGTGTTTAATCCACTTATACATTCAAAAATTATATATTTATATAAACCACGAATCTATTAAGCCTCAAATTTATACATGTGTAAATTTTTTTTCAATTTTTTATTCTAAAAGAGGTTTGAACCTTAAGATATTTCATTTTTCTAATTAAGATGGATTTATATTGATTATACAATATTCAGTGTTATTGAATATTGATTTATATTGTTATTTTCTATGGTCATACATATCCACTTTTGCAGCAATATGGATTTTAATTGTTAGCCTATTATTTTAATTTAATAGAGAAAATGGAGCAATAGTAAATAGATCATTAACTTATGGCATGATAGTTAATTATGCCAATAAGTATGTGTATTTGGAAATAAAGATTCTAAATTTTAATTTAATTATCATTAATTATTAGATGGATGACAAGGATTTAATCAATATAGAATATTCTAGAATATTATTAGTAGTATACACAAGTCAAAAACAAAATTTATTTGAAAAATAGTTATGTTTTTTTAACCCATTTAAATAAATTCATTAATTAAAAAAATATCATATCACAAATGTCATATGAAATGAGTTAGTTTTTTGGGCACCTCGTATTGGTAAGCCATAGTAAAGGTTCATGATATTGTAACATAAACTATTAATAGATTAAGAATCTCCACGATAAAATGGCAGTGAATCTCCCTAACTAAGAATCTTGCTATATGTTTAATTTATATTAATTAATAATAATGTTATTAATTTTAAATAAAATTATAATTTAATTAATTTTTTTATTATAAATTTTACCATTTAAATAGTATGATGAAGTGTATTTGTTCTTATCATAAATTAATCACTATATACATATAATGAGCATTCAATTTATATAAATACCCTAGTATTTATAATCTATGTTATTAATTGTGACATATCAAATCAAATTGTAATGTAGTGTCTATTAGATGACAAAAAAATCAATCACTAATATATTACAACCAATAATTTTTTCTACAAGACAATCATTAATATATTACAATCATTAACTTTTTCTAAAAGATATTGCAATCATTAGCTTATTATAAGATGCTGAATATATTTATTTTTTTAGTTCGAGCTACGCTATACATTACAACCAATAACTTTTTCTAAAAGATATTGCAATCATTAATATATTACAATGATTAACTTTTTATAAAAGATATTGCAATCATTAACTTATTATAAGATGCTGAATATATTTACCCTTTTCAATTCTAATTATACCATAGTTCTCACTATGACATATATTAAAACCAATAACCTTTTCTAAAAAATATTACAATCAGTAGTATATTACAATCATAATACATTACAATCATTAACTTTTTTCTAAACGATATTACAATCATTAACTTATTATAAGATGCTGAATATATTTACCCTTTTCAGTTCTAATTATGCCATAGTTCCAGCTATAACGTATATTAAAACTAATAACATTTTCTAAAAAATATTGCAATCATTAATATATTACAATTATTAATACATTATCATCATTAACTTTTTAAAAAAAAATATTGTAATCATTAACTTACTATAAAATGCTAAATATATTTACCCTTTTCAGTTCCAGTTCCAGCTATGCCATACCTAACCAGGTTGTAGTGATCTAATCATTAATTTATTACATGTTTACATTTTTGTTTTCAATTTTGTGATACCTAATCAAAATTGCACTGCAGTCACATAAGTGTAACATCAACAGAAATGAAGGTGTTCTGAAGGTGTTAAAGCGCTGGAAAGTCTGGTATATCAGCAAAGACGAACAAAGGACTCTTTACGTGCAAAAATAAAGTAAAAAAGGAAGAAAATGAGGGCCTACCGACTGTATTTATTTGTGGGTCAGTTGTACAATTTTCGAGGGTATTGTTCTCTCCAACTCCCAACACCCAACATTTGACAGGCGTCGAATTTATCAAGAAAGTCCGTTTCTTCATAGCAGTGATTATTTTACTCTGAATTGTAGGTTGATATCGAATTTATTGAGGTAACGTAAGATTTTCCTGCCATCAAATGCCTTGCCAACCCGTTTCCTTTTTTTTAATATGTATAGTTAGTTGGGTGAGAATAAGTAATTTGCTAATGGTATTTTTTTAGTAGGTATGGTTAGTTGGGTGAGAATAAGTAATTTGCTAATGGGTATTGAACCTGAAGAGTTTTATATATTATTTTTAAATTTTAATAAGCTACCTATCCTATGAACCTATACCCTATACGCTTTAGCAACCTACATATTTGACGAACTCTGCTCATTTGATACCCATCGACAAACTACCTATTTGTTGCCATCCTTACTTCGCTCTAAATTCATATTTCTAACCACCATGACAAATCATCAAATATGTCTAATTTATAAGGCAAGACTCTGGGGCCATTAAATTCCTTGCCACGCCCGTTACTTCATAGCTATGGTTAAAATATGTCGAATTTGTTAAGGCAGGACTTTGGGGCCATTAAATTCCCTACCACGCCAGTTTCTTCATAGCTATGGTTATTTCATTCACTCTCAATTGCAGGTTATATTTCAGCATAAATTGACTTTACCACCAATGACTTGGAATTGGTCTGCACCTGTGAGTAAATTGCAGCTGCTATGAAAGAAACCTTTAGTGCACATGCACTGTCTTCATTATCAGAAGGGTGACAGTGCTGATAAGAATAAGGATGAATGGAAAGGGTAAGGATAAAGAAACCTGTGGTGTTCATGCAAATGGTAGTGACAGGGCCACTAATTTAGAGTCTATTTGTTTTCGTTGTCAAGATAGTGAACTTTAAGATAAAAAATGGTGGTAGGGATGATAAGGTAAGGTTAGTGACTGAATTTAATGATAATGAGGAATAATAGGTTGTAGTTAGGAATTTTTAAAAATTTATTATTAAGGTAAATTAATTAATTATTTTTATTATATTTTAAAAGTGGTGAAGCTTTATATAAAATTTATTTTAATAAATGATTTAATGATATGTCTATAATTAATTGTAGATATAGTTGTTTTGTAGTTTAGAGATGTTGACATGTTGTAATGTCTAAATATTTTGACTTGGTAAAAAAATAAATAATAAAAAAAATAAAAACTAAAATAATTAAAATAAAAATTATAAATTATTATTATTATTTTTATTAATTTTCATTAGATAATTAAATTAAATTGTGGTTTTTTTAGCTTCAAGTTTATGAGAACTCATGGTATTCATGTGGAATATATCCTATTTAAAGGGGAGAATTAAACTAGCCTAGATACATCTTAAGTTTGGATCTACCTCTTGAGATGCAAATCTATTTTAGAGTGAAAAGAGATTTGATACCTTTTAGGGCTTGGTAGATCCATAGTTAAGCTAAGATGGATCTAGGGATCAAATATTTTGAGATGCAAACCCTTTTTAGAGTGAAAAAAGAGATGTATCTATGGATGAAATCTCTTGAGATGCAAACCTCTTTTAGAGTGAAAAGAGAGATGGATCTAGGGATCAAATCTCTTGGGGCTTGGTAGATCCACAATTAAGCTAATATGGATCTAGCTATCAAATCCCTTGGGATGAAAACCTTTTTTATAATGAACAAAGATTTGATGCCTGTAGGGGCTTGGTAGATCAAGAGTTAAATTAAAATGGATCTAAGATGGTATTATAGTTTACTCTTATTTTGATTTTATTTTTGTATATTTGTATTGGATGGTGAAATAACTTTAAATCTTTTATATTCATTACTTCTAGGGGCTTGGTAGATCCATAATTAAATTAATATGGATCTAGGCTAGTATTATAGTTTAGTAGTATTTTGATTTTTTTTTTTTTGTAAATTTGTATAGGATGGTGAAATAACTTTAAATATGTTATATTCATTTGTTAATTTTTTATTTTTAATTTTTTTATTGAAGAATATCATAATTAAAATCAATAGAAAAGGTAAATATTTTTTGAAAATAAAGTACGTGGAAGTTTCTTTTTTATCTGAGAGCAAGGAAGACTAGGGTTTGAAACAGGGGGTGACAGAAGTGAGCTAGTAACTATGGAGGGGCAAGGAGGATGGAGCTCCACTCCCTCCTACAGTAACGTAGTTTCGAAGAGAGGCTGAGGGATGAGTCGGAACAAGCTCCAAAATTCTTCGGAGAATGAGACAAAGATTAATGGTTCCCAAAAGACAGAAGGAAGCAAACCCCAGGAAAAGAAAGGGACCCACAAGGAGGTTTGAAAGGATACGAAAGTTGGAGATAGTGGTCAGAGGACAGAGGGTAGAGCTACAACAGGTCCCTGCAAGTCCAAGTCTAATATCAAACCACGAGTGGTCCTGAATGATCCTGCTCTGCAGGTTCATAGAGATCACATGGCAACCTATGCGTTCATATGCAAGTTTATGGGCATTTGGCCCACAGAGAAAGCACTATACACTTGGATAAAAAACACCTAGAAACCAAAAGGCGAGAGAAATATACATCTTGGGTCTAAGGGTTTTTTATCGTGGTATTCACGAACCTGGAGGATAAAGACAAAATTTTCGAAGGAGGATCATACTTCTATGCTGCTACAGGCCTCTACATGCGACCTTGGACGATGAACTTTGTTCCGGAGTGAGAAAGGTTCACATCGGTCCCAGTATGGATTAGATTATATTCCTTACCTTTAGATTACTAGTTACCGGAATCCTTAAAAGCTATAGGTAACAAAATATGACATTTTATAAAGATATCACAGATGACTCTGCGAGACAAATACACCTCCTTCGCCCGCATATGTGTAAAAATGGACTTATCGGGAGCACTCTCGAATGAAATCACTCTGGAAGTTTATGATGAGGAATGGGTTTAGGCGATCTATGAACATATCCCATTGAGATGCCGCAAATGTCATGAACATGGGAACCTCTTCAAAGAATTCCCACTCAACAAAAGAGAGGACAACTTGAAAAGAAACATCGGAAAAGACCTTGAAGGATACACCAAAGTGGCAGGTAAGGGGAAAGGAGGGGAGAGAAAGCACCAAAAGAAACCTAGTGAGAGCAAGCTACCAAGTCACAACAATTTTAAGATTTTAGAAGAAGAGGGGGGAAGAAAATGGGAGGAGTAAGGACTTGGAGAATATTTCAATAGAGAAAGGAAAAGAGGACAACATGGACATCACACAGGAAAATAATGAAGTAAAGGAGGATCCACTAAGCACTATAGGGCTTGGAAGAGACCAGGAGATGACCCCAAGTGAAGGAGGAATGGAGTACCAAGACCTACAGGAGACTCTTGATAGGGAGAACCTTGAACTAGAACAGTTTCTAGAATAGGGAACCAACAAAGGGATTGACTCTCTGCCATAAGAGGAGTTTGATAGAGTGCAACAGCTATTCCTCTGAAGGTCCCAATCAAAGACTGCAGGAGTCAAAAGGAACCATGATAGCCAGGAGAATAAAGGGGTCAAACAAATGGAGATTACATCAGGACACTCCACAAAAAACCCAGGCAAGAAAAGAGGGAGAAGGAGATAGAATGATCTCCTATTAGAATGTGGGGAACTCCTGATTAATTCAGGTAAGATGAAAGATCTTACGAGTTACTCTTTCACAAACACATCATTATGAAGCTCACAACCTGGAACATTAGGGGGCTAGGTAATAAGAGAAAGAAAAGAAATCTCAGTAACAAAATAAAAGTGGAAAACCTAGACATGGCGTTTATACAGGAAACTAAATGTTCAGTAGACAAGATCAAAGTACTTCACAGCAAATGGCTCAACAAATATGAGTTTCTTCATTCAATGGTAATACAACCTTTGGGGGACAAAGAGTGCTAGTTGATCACAAATGTCTATGGTCCTCAAATGCTAGAAGACAAACTAAAGCTCCTCACTTCTTTGGAGGAACTAAGAGAGAGACACTCTATTATCCCCTGGATTATGGGAGGGGACTTCACATGATCAGATCCCTCTCAGCGAAAAAAGGAGGAAGCAAAAGGTTAGGACGAGACTCACTTGCATTCCAGGATTTCCTAGACAACATGAGATTGGTAAGTATGGAAACAACAAATGGCACCTTCACATGGAATAACAGGAGAGGGGGAATCGCCCAAGTTGCCTTGAAATTAGACAGATTCCTAATCTTAGAGGATCTCTTCCTTTCCAGTCACACTATGACAGCTTGGATCCTTCCTTTTGTTGGGTTTTGTTATATTCTTTCCACGAGTAGCCCATGTAGTTAACCGGGGGGTTAGAGGGGGGGCAGAGCCCCCGTTCGCTGCGCCATTTGTGTAGCATGGGGGGGGGGGGGGGTCATATGGGTTTGAGGCATATCGGTAACCCCACTTTATGGGGTCTGAGGCAGCGCCCCGGAAAATTTTGGTTTTGGACCCTATATTAGGATGGGCGAACCCACCTATGGCTTTGTACATGATTTTCGCACATGTTTTTGGACGCGTTGATTTTCGGTCCATGGTATTGGATGCGATGGTTTTCGGTCCATGGTATTGGATGCTTCGGCATGTATAAATATGTATTATAACATTGAATGGAACATAAATAAAAATCAAGCTGGTAGTCCCGATTTTGGGATCCAGGGGAAAATCTCTGTGTATATCTGTTTTATGTGTTATGCTCTCTCATTTTTTATTTTATATGTTTTAGAATTCGTATGCAAGTAATTTATGTATGGGGATAAAACCTACATTTGGTATCGAAGTTGTTTTGGCTTCAAGGGGATGCCTTTGTTGTTGAGGGGTTTCACTAAGGTTTGTGGTAGACCCTGTTCAGTGGGAGATCTGCGAGATCGATTCTGGTGGTGAAAGAAGATGGCGAGTAGTAGAAAGATAGAGGTCACGAAATTTAATGGTGAGAGTTTTGATTTGTGGAAACTCAAGATGGAGGATCCATTGGTGGATAAAGATTAGTGGATCATGGTATATCCGGGTACTAAACCAATGGGAGTGTCTAATGAAGAATGGAAGAAGTTGGATCGGAAGGCAACGAGCACAATACGATTGTGTGTCTCAGATTCAGTATTGTTGAATGTATCAAGGGAAGCTACGACGAAGGATTTGTGGGACAAGTTAGGGAATTTGTACCAATCTAAGTCTCTGGTGAATAAACTGTTCTTGCGGAAAAAGTTGTATAATCCGAGGATGAAAGACGGAGACTCGGTGACAGAGCATATGAATGCGTTTAATACTGTGGTAAGTCAGTTAGCATATGTTGATATTAAAATTTTAGATGAAGATAAGTGCATCAGTTTGTTGTGTTCTCTACTAGATTCATGGGATAGTCTAGTTATTGCAATAGGTAGCAATGCAACTGCCTTGCAGTTTGATGAAATAGTCTCATCCTTGTTGACGAAGGAGATGAGACGAAAAAATATGGAGAGCCAGAATGGTGATGCCTTGTCTGTACGAGGAGGGTCCCATAACATAAACAAAAATAAGTCATTGAGTGGGAGATCTAAATCTAGAGGGAGATCTAAATATCCAGGAAAACCTGTAAAGGTGTTGTGCTGGAAATGTGGAAAGGAAGGGCACTACAAAAGGGACTGTAAACCTAAAGCTCCTGACAAAGGAAAGGGATCTAATAATGCTCCTTCTGCAGAGGCGAAAACCACCTCAGATGAAGGTGGGGATGTGTACTTGGCTTCTTCAAGTAGACATGTAGATCATGAGGCATGGTTGATTCACTCAGATGCATCCTTTCACTTCACTCCCCATAGAGAGTGGTTCTGCGAGTATGAGAAATACGATGGTGGTGATGTCTTCTTAAGGGATGATAGGAATGCTAGAATCATTGGTCATGGAAAAGTAAAGTTGAATTTGCAAGGTGGAAGGGTTAGAACACTTCCAGGTGTTCTGCATATTCTTGCATTGGCCAAAAATCTGATTTTTGTAAGCAAACTGGATGATGTAGGTGTAAAAAATAGTGTTCGAGAAGGATACCTACAAAATGGTTTGGGGAGCATTGGTATTGATGTGGGGAGTTCGAATTAGAACTCTGTACAATTTGCAAGGTAGCACTATCATTGATGGGTGCAATAGTTCTGTGGTTCCTAAAAGTGGAGCAAAAAATCTAGTGGTCTTTGGAGAGAAGACCATGGTGTGGCATAAAAGGCTTGGAAATATTGGAGAGAAGGGCCTTCAAAAACTTTAAGGTAAAGGTATGGCAGAAGGTATGAGTAATAGCTCTTCAGATTTTGATTTCTATGAAAATTGTCTATATGGGAAGCAGAATCGAGTGAGTTTCCCCTCTCGTAGTAAGAGGGTGAAATAGATATTAGAAATTGTGCAAAGTGATGTGTTTGGACCTGTGAAGGTTCCATCACTGGGTAAGTGTGTGTACTATGTATCATTTATATATGACTTCTGAAGGAATACATGGATATATTTCTTTAAGAAGAAATATGAAGCTTTTGATAGGTTTAAAGAATTTAAGGCTCCCGTGGAGAATCAGATAGAGAACAAGATAAAGGTGTTGAGGACAGATAATGGTGGAGAGTTTTGCAACAAGGAATTTGAAGAATTCTGTAAGAAGTGTGGTATAGCATGACAAAAGACTATTCGATATACACCTAAGCAAAATGGAGTTGCAGAAGGAATGAATAAGACGTTAATGGAAAGGGCAAGAAGCACGCTCAGTGGTGCCAAGTTAGGATAGGAATTTTGGGCAGAGGTAGTGGATACTGCATGTTACCTAGTCAACAGGTCACCTTCATCAACGTTGGAGGATAAGACTCCACAAGAGGTATGGATTGGTAAGAAGCCATCTCTTTCACATCTGAGGGCATTTGGATGTGATGCACATGTACATGTTCCAAAGGAGAAACGAACCAAGTTGGATAGTAAATTTGAAAAGTGCATCTTTATTGGGTATAAGGATGGTTTAAAGGGTTATAAGCTTTGGAACCTAGTCACACAGAAGGTTGTGTACAACCGAGATGTGGTGTTCAGAGAGGTAAAAGATGTTATTAAACATGAAGTCCAACCAAAGAAACCTTAGAAGTTAGAGTTTGAGCTTAAGGAGGAAGAATCAAACTTTATAGTAGAGGAGGAATTAGAAGATGAAGAACCACAAACTCCAGGTGTGAGAAGATCAGTTCTAGAAAGAAGGCAGAGAGAAAGGTATATTCCATCTGCTTTCTATTCAAATTTTGCTTTATCTATTACTGATGATGATCCTAGAACTATGAAGGAAGCAGTAGATTCAGAGGATGGAAAACTCTGGAAAGAGGCCATGGTTAATGAAATGGAATCTTTGCACAAAAATGAGGCTTGGGATTTGGTGGAGTCGTCAGCTAGAAGGAAACCCATTGGCAGCAAATGGGTGTTCAAGAAGAAGACAAATGCAGAAGGAAAGGTGGAGAAATACAAAGCTTGGTTGCTAGCAAAATGTTATTCCCAGGTGTCGGGAATTGATTTTGGTGATATTTTTTCTCCTGTTGCCAAGGTAACTTCTATTAGATTACTTTTATCTATTGTTGCTGCTTTTGATTTTGAGGTAGAAAAGATGGATGTGAAGATAACATTTATTCATGGGGATCTAGAAGAGGAAATATACATGAAGCAACCTGAAGGCTTTACTATGAAGGGTAAGAAAGAACTGGTATGCAAGTTGAAGAAGTCTCTGTATGGGTTAAAATAGTCACCAAGGATGTGTTATCATAAATTTGATACATTTATACAGGGACTTGGCTTCACCAGAAGCAAAGGATATCATTGTGTGTATTTTAAATTAATTGGTGGCCGTGTTATTTATCTGGTCCTATATGTGGATGATATGTTGCTGGTTGGAAATGAAAAAGAGATTATCTAGGATTTGAAAACCCAATTGTACTCCAAATTCGACATGAAAGATCTTGGTGCTGCAAACTATATTTTTGGCATGCAAATTAAAAGAGATCAGGTAAAGAGGAAGCTCTGGTTGAACCAGAGGAAGTATGTCGAGACAATACTATAGAGGTTTAATATGTATGATAGTAAACCGGTGAAGGTTACTATTCCCGTAGGTGTGAGGTTATCTGCTGAATAGTGTCCCAAGACACAAAAAGAGGAAGAGGACATGTCCCGTGTTCCATATGCAAGTGCAGTCGGTAGCCTGATGTATGCAATGGTCTATACTAGACCAAACATTGCACATGAAATGGGAGTATTGAGCAGGTTTATGTCAAAACCGTGGAAGGAGCACTAGACAACAATGAAGCAATTTTTAGGTATTTGCGTGGGACTAGCGATTATGGTTTGTGCTACCAAGGAAGATCAGGATTGGATAGAATGTTGGATATTCGTTTCTTTGTTGATGCAGACTGGGCTAGATATCTGTATCAGAGAAGATCTACAAGTGGGTATGTGTTTAACCTATTTTGAGGTGCAGTTAGTTGGATGAGTAAGAAACAATCTATAGTGGCACTATCAACTACAGAGGTAGAATACATGGCAGCCACTCATGCAAGCAAGGAAGCAGTTTGGTTGCAGAGATTGTGTTCAAGTATGGGGTTAGTACAGGGAGCTATAAGGATAGACTGTGACAGCCAAAGTGAAATTTTCTTGGCAAAGAACCCCGCATATCATTCAATGACAAAGCACATTGATGTTCAGTATCACTTTGTGAGGGATATGATAGAAGACAAGAAGGTGTTGCTAGTAAAGGTGGACATTTTGAAGAAAACTGTAGATGCATTGAAAAAATCTATGAGCTCTATGAAGTTCTCTTGGTGTAGAGAGACAATGGGCATTTCAGGGCTGGAAAAATGATTAAGTTCTCTTATGGCCCATTGTGGAAAGAAAACAACAAGTGGGAGAATGTTGGGTTGTGTTATATTCTTTCCACGACTAGCCCACGTAGTTGACCGGGGGGTTAGAGGGGGGTCGGAGCCCCTGTTCGTTGTGCCGATTGTGTAGCGGGGGGGTCATAGGGGGTTTGAGGCATACCCATAACCGCACTTTATGGGGTCCAGGGTAGTGCCCTAGAAAATTTTGGTTTTGGACCCTATGTTAGGATGGGTGGACCCACCTATGGTTCTGTGCATGATTTTTGCACATGTTTTTGGACACGTTGGTTTTCGATCCATGGTATTGGATGCTATGGTTTTCAGTCCATGGTATTGGATGCTTCGACATGTATAAATATGTATTATAACATTGAAAGGAAAATAATTAAAAATCAAGTTAGTAGTCCCGGTTTGGAATCCAGGGGAAAATATCTGTGTATATGTGTTTTATGTGTTATGCTCTCGCATTGTTTATTTTCTATGTTTTAGAATTCGTATGCAGTTAATTTTTGTATAGGGTTAAAACCTACACCTTTTGGAGGCTTGGACCACTGGCCCATCCAGTTGGAAGCTTCTTTTATTGGCACCCTGAGAAATAGACCTTTTAGGTTAAAAAATGCATGGCTCACTCACCCTAATTTCATCACTAATATTAGAAATTGGTGGGTGGAAGACATGCCCACCTAGGGCACGAAAATGTTCTTCCTGCATCAGATACTCAAACATATCAAACATAGGCTCAAAGATTGGAATAGAAATGAGTTTGGCAACATTTTTGAAGCCAAAAAGAATTAGGAAGAAAATTACATAAAACTAATCAAATGCTCATCAAGGAAGGATTCATAGAGGAAAGGAAAATACAGGCAGACTCTCTGTAGCAAGAATGGGACAATAGATGTCAGCAGGAGGAAATCTTCTGGAGATAGAAATCTAGAGTAAATTAGATTAAGGAAGGGGATAGAAATACCAGATTCTTTCACAAGTCCACCATGAAACATAGGGCTCATAACAAAATCGCAAAACTCCTAGATCTGCAAGGGAAAGAGTTAAATACTCACAAAGAAATGGAATCTGTTCTGGTGCAACATTTTCATCATAGGAGAGGAAACAATTACAGATAGATCTCAATTCATTAAGATCTTCACAAAGAACATTCCAAAATTGGTGACCAGGGAAGATAACTATAATCTCAACAGGCCAGTAACGGAGGAAGAGGTCAATGAAGAAATCAAGGAGATGCGCAATGGGAAAGCTCCAGGCCTAGATGGTTTCAATGTAGACTTCTTCGAAACATGCTAGGAAATATTCAAATATGACATTCTAGATATGGTGGAGGATTCGAGAAAATCTAAAACAGTTCTTAAAGCGATTAATGAATCTTTCATAGCATTGATCCCTAAATAGGAAAAAGCCATGACACCAAAAAGATTTGGACCCATAGCTTTATGCAATGTGGTGTACAAAATCATTTCCAACATTATTGCTAACAGACTCAAACCTCTACTACCAACGCTTGTGTTAGAGGAGCAAACAGGATATGTGGAAGGAAAACAAATTCTCAACAATATCATCCAAGCTCACGAAGTGGTGCCCTCTCTCAAGATCAATAAATAGGTAGGGATGATAATAGAGATGGACATAGTAAAAGCTTATGACAAGCTAAGATAGCCTTACATAAAGAAAATCCTTAAAGCTTATGCCTTTGACTACAACTGGATAAAGTGGGTCAAGGCCCTAGTTAACTCAGCAAGCTGCTCTATCCTTCTCAATGGCTCTCCATCAAGAACCTTCAAGCCTTCAAGGGGTCTTAGGCAAGGTGATCCTCTTTCCCCATTCCTCTTCATTCTCATGATGGAAGGATTGGGAAGAATGATCAACTCTGCCAAGAAGGAAGGAAGAATCAAGGGGATAAAACTCACTCAGAATGGGGACACATTGACTCATCAATAATTTGTGGATGATACTATGTTGCAGGGTACTCCCACTGTCAAGGAAGCCAAAGCCTTCAAAAAAATCTTGCATGATTTTGCAATGGCTACTGGAATGGAGGTAAGCCTCAAAAAATCAAAAGTTTTCTTTTTTAATATAGATATTTCCATCCAAAGACATCTCTCCAGAATCCTGGGATTTCAAAGAGAGAATCTTCCCTCTAAATATCTAGGAATGACTCTCATTGACAAAAATCTGAATAAGGAAGTTTGGGAGTCAGTTGCAAATAAACTGAAGGACAAAGTCAATAACTGGACCAATGGATCTTTGAACTTAGCACGAAGACTAATTCTTACAAAGGTTTTTCTACAAACCATTCCAGTTTTCATGTTCTCAGCCCTTCTTGTCCCAAAAGGAGTTTCATAGCAGATCAGGAATATTCAAAGAAACTTTCTTTGGGGCGAAAGGGAAGAGAAGAATAAATGGGCCCTGGTAGCATGGGAGAAGCCTTGCAAACCCAAAACCCATGGAGGTTTAGGTATCCATGATCCAGACAACCTAAGCAAAGCCTTGGGGGAAAAACTTTGGTGGAGATGGCTAAAGGAAACCAACAATCCATGGTCCAAGCTATGGAAACAAAAGTATGCAATGGATTGGTAGGAAAAGGACCATATTCAGATGTCAGGGCACATTAGGGGTTCTCATATCTAGAACAAGGCTTGGGAGAATAAAGCCTTAGCTCAGAAACACAATTTCTGGGAGATAAGAAATGGGAATCTCGCTTGGTTCTGGGAGGACAATTGGCAGCAGGAACAAAATCTCTGCAGATAAGGTCTAGAAAGCATAAAAAATGACACCCTTAACAAAGGACTAAAAAGTGTAAGGGACTTTTGGGATCAGTCTAGAGAGGAAGGGAAATGGAGAATCTGGAAAGTTCCAAATTATAGTGAAGAGACCCCTTTGAAAGCCCAAGCTAAAATTCTTGAAGAGATTTTAGAAAAGAGGAAAATTTTAACTTCAACCTTAAATGATCTTCTAAGTTGGGGTAGAAACAATGAGGGAAACTTCAACCTCAAAGAAGCCAAAAGAATAATCACCAGATTTGACCATCCAAATCATGACAAGACTTGGAAAAAACTTTGGAGCAACCCTCACTAGATGAAGATTAAACTGTTCATGTGGCTAGTTTAGCATAAAAATATTTTGACCTGGGAAAATCTTAGAAAAAGAGGATTTGAAGGTCCTTCAAAATTCCATTTATGTGGCATGTAGGAGGATACCATGGATCACATTCTCAACCTTTGCACGCTCACTTCCTCCATTTGGAATTGGGTTGTCTCTATCTTCAACCAAATAATCAGAAAGGATGATGACATTACTGTAACTTTAAAGAATTGGAGAAAATACTTCTCATATAATGAGTCAGTTAATGTAGCCTGGACACTGATTCCAGGTTTTTTGATCTAGGATGTGCGGAAAGAATGCAACAATAGATCTTCAAAGATAAATCTGGTTCAACTCAAGGAATCATGGCGCAAATCCTTAATCAGCTCAGAGAAACAATTACTATCTTTCTGAAGCATCCTCTTGAGAAACCCCCTTGTCAAAGGGACACTCACGTCCTTGAACAACTGGGACTTCAGTCTTATGGCCCTTCAGGCACCTAGAAGAAATCAAAGCACAAATTAGATAGCAAGGCTTTCTGGCGACCACCTCCTCATGGCTTCCTGAAACTCAACATAGATGGAGCCTCGAAAGCGAACCCAGGGGATGCAGGTTACGGGGAAGTCATAAGAGATGCAAAGGGCAATATCAAAGACATTTTGCATAGTCATTTGGGGAAGGTTTCCAACAATATAGTAGAACTCATGGCCATTGAGCAAGGCCTAGAAATCCTGATGGACTATAATTGACATAATACAATCATAGAGGCAAACTCAGAATTAATGATTAATTCGGTCAAAAGGATAAGCACTGGCACAACACCAGACAAAGTTTTAAATCACTGGAAACTTTCCAAAGTTTTTCATTGAGTCCAATCTCATCTCAGAACACTTAGAACTTTGAGCTTTATTCACATGCGCAAAGATGCCAACAGAATTACAGATAGGGTAGCTAATGAAGGGGTGATTTGCACATGAGAAAACACGTGCTGCTTGTGGGAGTTCACTTAGAATGGACAACTGCATGAATACTGCAACAATTTGGTGCGTGAAGATAGGGATCATTATCAACACTATAAGGGGAAACATCTAGCAGCAATCTAAGTTGACGGAAGTCTTGGTTTTAATTAACCAGTAGAGGAATGAAAAGTAGAGGAAAAAGAGGGCAAAACTAGAAAGTGGTGGTTTTGTAGTAGTTACCAAGGTTATCAGAGGACTGATTTTACCTAAAGTGGTTTTACCAACAAGTCTCTGATGCCACACACAAAGTTACATGTGGTGCTAGGATGAAAGAGAATTCTACCTTCATCGGACGGTATCTCCCAATCTTCTCTTCTACCGGATATCCTTCGCAGTCATCGGATCCGGTGGTATCAGATCTAGGGCTGAGGTTTGTCAGGCTTGTTGGTGGTGGGACTGTGATGGTTTTACTACAGCTTCCCTAGTTATCGGGCGTCGGAAATACCATAAGCAGGTTTTCAGACAAGCCTTTGATGCCACTGTCCATGTAACACGTGTCCTCAGGGTATTTATGATTATTGCCCTCATCGGGTAGGTAATCCTAGTGCCTTTTGTCTACCCAATATCCCTTTCAGTCGTTGGATATGGCAAATGCAGATTGACGGCTCTGTTTTGTCGTGCTTGTCCACCACCATCGGGTCTCTCTTTCTCTATTGGGTTAGATCTTTGGCTTTGTGGGTTGTATATTTTTGTGGTCCCTTAGCCGTGTCCTTGTGCTTGTGGCCCATTTTGCTAACTTAGGGTGCATGTATATTATGTAACCTCTTTGTTGCTTAATTTGAATAGATGGTCTGGTTCTTTCTTCTACAAAAAAATAAAATTAATATTTTATTAATAAATTTAATGTTGAAAAAAACTAAAATATACATAAGAATATAAAATATCTAGAATAGCGTGAGATTACTTGGGAAGAGATGTGATGGGTGTTGGAAATAATACTGAGAGGGGGGGGGGGGGGGGGGGTGAATCAGTATTATCAGATCAGATGAAACCTTTTCAATTTCATACTCAGATTCATACACGCAGCTTCAGTTAAGGATATCAGCGTATATACGCGACTTCATTAAGGGCAACTAGCGTACATGCAGTAATCTTATGATTCAGTTAGCTTATCTTCAGTAAATGCATCAGAACATTATTAACCATATTAACAGTAAACAGGTGCAGTATAACAGAACAGATCATCACACATAAGGCACACACATGAACACCATGATATAAGGTGGAAACCCAATGTGGGTGAAAACCACCTACTGCAATTTGTTTCTATCTTCCTTTAATAAGAAACTTCTTTTACAATGTACTGGTGCAGTCCTTTACCAGCACGCAGGCTACAACCTGCAGAGGGCTATAACCCTCTTAGCTCTTGTACTAGCCGATCCATTTACTAGTACGTAGGTGCCTGCCTACAGAATGCTCCAACCTTTACTCATTCTCCAGCTACTCCTGGAAGGGAGCTACAACCCCCTGGCTCTTGTACTGGCTGATATGTTTACCAGTACGTAGGTGCTAGCCTACTGAACTCTACGATCTTCCCGGGACAACGTTTCATACATTTTCATACTGGATCCATAAAACAACCTGCATCATCAATCTCTGAATCACCCAATACTGAATCACTGAAACCCTGTCAATAACATAGACAACATAACAATAACCAGATCCAACTTCATCTTCAAATATCATACGCTACTTGGACAAACCCAACCTGCGTGTATACGCTCTTTTGCCAAAGACAACCTGCGTACAGATCTGCAAATCCTAACTTATAATTCCGCATCTATATCAGACATCAAAACATACCCAGATCATAACAATAAACATGCGTCAATAGATCTAGTCTATCCACAGTCAAACCATATAAAGATAATCATTCCAAGCCTTGAGATCCCGTTCCATAGTTCATCATCCTCCACATGAGTGAAACCATGGTTCAGATCACCAACCCATAACCAGCATTTGGATCTCACACTTCATCAGATATTCATTCCTCACTCACTCCAACTTTGGCCTAATGATCTTCTCCTTATATAGGTTTAGGCCTTTCATAATACCACGGTCCAAAACCATAGTAAAACAATACCATCAACTCAATACTAGGGATCAACACGTCTGTCGAGATACTTTGGTCCAAAAACATAGGCTCAAGTACCGAGGACTAACTACCACGGACCAAAAGTAAGCTTTCCGACACGTACGCTCTTTTCCATTCATGAACCTGCGTATACGTGACTTGGTATATAGCGAACCTGCGTGTATACGCGACTTGGGCTTAATGAACCTGCGTATATGAATTTTCTCTTCTTCTTATAGTCTGATCATCAATTCCTTACTGCTATCCTTCTGCACTATGATTTTTCATCAGTGTGATTTGCCATCAAGGACAACACTTGTCTCATAATTCCAACAATCTCCCCCTTTGGACTTGATGGCAAAGCTAACTCGTCACACTTAGAACTTGATCTTCTTGTTCCTTTGAGCTGTCCTGCATCCCATGTATTTAGTCACATTTGTAGATTGATCTAGTTATATGTAATTGAGATGTTCTTCTATGAGAGGGTTGCCATCAAGTACAACACTTGTCTCATAATGCCAACAATCTCCCCCTTTGGACTTGATGGCAACAACACAAAATCACTCTCCCCCTTTGACATCAAGGGCAAAGGGTGGACCAAGATATTCTCTTTCCTTGATAAACATTCTGCTGTCCATACTCCCCCTGAGAACCTGCTGAAATCTCCAAATGTGCTCCCCCTTTGTATATGCCAAAGTGTACCAATCTGTCCATGCCAAGTCTCTGTACTGCTGAAGTGTGCTCTTCCTGACTGAAGACAAGATCTGCAAAAAGATGTTCTACAAGAAAGAACACAACTCTATACATCATAAGTGACCTTCCTAACACCAAAGACTCATACATACATCCTTCACCCAACCAAGTAGGGATCAACCTCCCAACTAAGTGGGGATACATCAGAAGTTTACATATGACAACCAATTACATTACATCTTCATCCCAGGCATAGTGGGGAAACCAATATAGGCCGTTACATGACCTTGACACCATGAAAGAGATACCACATAAAAGAGATATATGACATAGAGATGAAATATCAAGACTATGTAAATCATTAATAACTACTATCAGCAGCATCTGTCAATCACTGTATATATCAGCAATCATGTTCTCCTTCTGTTCTCCATCTTCCTCTGTTCAACCTGAAACCAGCAACAACTGTGAACTAGAACCAAAAGCCAACAATGCATTATTAGATGTTAATCTGCTCCCCCTGAACCTGTGCCAGATGGTCTCTGTTAGACCCATATCAGAATCTTCTCATTCTGAGTTTGACCCACTAATGTCCTTCAAATTATCATATACGTGACTGTATCTACATAAACAAGCGTATATATGCGGATAGTCCTTATCCAACTCGCGTACACAAATTTCCATATCAGCAACCTGTAAATGTCCAGTAGAGAATAAGTCATCAACCTATAACAAGGTATGTCTGCATCAATTCATCCCTTTGACCAGAATTCAGAGTCATTCACATTATATCATGTGTGAAACCACCATAGCCATTTCATCAAGCTCTACATGATCCAAGTATCATTACTTGGGAACATCTGCATCAACCAACTTATGTAAGTATCAACCTATCATCATATAGATATGAACTCATCATCATGTCTCCAACAAAGTGACTTTGAGGAGTCATCCATGTATCAGCACTATGTATCTTGAGCTCAAAACTTCTTGATATCATCAACAACAACAATCCTTATCCCCATGAGTTCCTGCATCATAACTGTATGATCTTTATGCATATGATGACAGCAGCATATGAGTGACTCATCATCAAGTGAGGAAGATGTGTATTCAAGCTTTGTACTTCTCCTTATCCTTATGAAGATCACCATGTAAGCACCATAAATGCATCATCAATGTGTCAACCATAAATCTGATCTGGACATCAACTATGAAACCCCAAGAATCATATGAGATTTTATCATGGACTACTCACAACCACATCATAGCAAGATATATCATTTAGCCATATAAGTAACATCATCAAGGACTATTAATCCATAATGCCAACAATGCAATATTAAAGGCATATTCTCCCCCTCAAACTGTGCCATCTGTTTGCTGTTAGATCTGAACATGCATACATCAGTAGTAAGCATCAAGACATCATCATCATCAAGTTAGGATTAAAACACTTCTAGCATCTTACAAGTATCAAGTCATTTCTAGACATTCTCAGCAGACTGTAACTATTAACCAATAGAGCAGATACTGGATTGAATCATATCAAACCCCTTTTCTGAGCCTGTCCCCACTGCTTTTCCACAGACTGACATATACGCGTCTTTGCAGTGTATAACTCGCGTATATACGCGACTTCAATTTATGAAACTTGCGTATGAGTTTCAGGACACTGAAGTTTTACACCTTCAGCTCCCTCTGAGTTTATTATGTCTGTGTTGTGCTGAACCTGAGTATTTTGTGCTGTGCCACATCTTTCTGGCTGAACTTCCTTCTTCTTCCATATCTTCAAGTGTGATGATGTTTTCTCCTTTTCGTGTGATGTCCGTCCTTTGTTCCTGCATTCCTTTGCTATATGTCCAAGTTTGTTACATGCATAACATCTTACATGTTTCATATTCCTCCTGTAGCAATCAGCAGCTTTGTGACCAAACTTATTGCAAGCAAAGCAATATCCATTAAAGTACCTTGAATGTGATGATCTTTCTGCATGATGGTCTTGAACTCTTCTTCTTCCACATCTGGCTGCAACATGTCCAAGATTATGACATACATAACATTCAACATTATTCATAGGAGAAGTAAAAGATTTTCTTTGAAGAATCTCTTTCCTTGGTTGATGATGAGATGGATCTTTCATTTCTTCATTGATCACTTTAGATTTCTCTTTAGAGTTCCTTGCCTCACCTTGTGAACTAGATTCACCTTCAATAGATTCATGGAAACCAAGACCAATCTTTATAGCAGGAGATCTTTGACTACTAAGAATATCGTCCAAGACTTTAGAGCTATCTTGAAATCATAAAAGCTTATCCTTTTCTTCTATTTTACCTTTCAAGATATTTACCTCATCCTGAAGCTGTTCTTCCTTTTCAAGAGATTGCTTTTTCAAATCTTCTTCAGCTTTTCTTCCTTCTTCCATTTGTTCCCTTAGTTTGAGAATCTCCTTTTCTTGTTCTTCATTCAGATCCTGCTGTATTTGACGAACTTGGAAGGCACATTCCAGCTGGGATTTTAAGCTGATGACTTCATTGTCTTGTCTTTCAATTGCTTGATGTAGATCTTCATTCTTCTTCCTTGATTCTTCAAGATCTCCCTTTAGTGAGAGGATTGTAGCTTCAAGATTTTCATAGTAGTTGGATCTATCTTTGAGTTTCTTGATGGTTGTGCTTCTTTCGTTGACTTCTTTTCTTAATGATGTCACTTCATGCTACAATTTTTGACATTGGGCTTCCTTGTCCTTGAGTAGTTTTCTTACCTTGTTTCCTTCTTCAAGTTGGGCTTTTAGTTTGGTAGCTTCTTCTTTGAAGTCACATTCCCTTTTGTTCAATAGATCTTGTTGATCTCTAATTGTGTCTGTCAGCCTTTTAAATTCTGCCTCTATTTGATATCTTTCTTGTTCACCCATAAGAGCAAGTTCAGTAGTTTCACTATCACTTCCATCTCTTTCACAAGGAAATATAGCTGGAACATCAGAGGATAACACATTCATACTTGATAATGATTCTGAATCTGATTCTGAATCTGAAGAGCTTCTTATACCTAATCCCCAATCGATTCTCCCACTGTCATAGTCCTTCTGAGATGTTTTCTTCTTCTTATGAGCTTTCTTCTTAAGCTTCTTTCCCATTGTTCCACAGATCTCCTTCAAGCGATCAAGCTTCTATCAAAGGACCTGCTCTGATACCAATTGTTGGAAATAATACTGAGAGGGGGGGGGGGGGTGAATCAGTATTATCAGATCAGATAAAACCTTTTCAATTTCATACTCAGATTCATACACGCAGCTTCAGTTAAGGATATCAGCGTATATACGGGACTTCCTTAAGGCCAACTAGCGTACATGCAGTAATCTTAAGATTCAGTTAGCTTATCTTCAGTAAATGCATCAGAACATTATTAACAGTAAACAAGTGCAGTATAACAGAACATATCATCACACATAAGGCACACACATGAACAACATGATATAAGGTGGAAACCCAATGTGGGTGAAAACCACCTGCTGCAATTTGTTTCTATCTTCCTTTAATAAGAAACTTCTTTTACAATGTACTGGTGCAGTCCTTTACCAGCACACAGGCTACAACCTGCAGAGAGCTACAACCCTCTTAGCTCTTGTACTAGCTGATCCATTTACTAGTACGTAGGTGACTGCCTACAGAATGCTCCAACCTTTACTCGTTCTCCAGCTGCTCCTGGAAGGGAGCTACAACCCCCTGGCTCTTGTACTGGCTGATATGTTTACCAGTACATAGGTGCTAGCCTACTGAACTCTACGATCTTCCCGGGACCACGTTTCATACATTTTCATACTGGATCCATAAAACAACCTGCATCATCAATCTCTGAATCACCCAATACTGAATCACTGAAACCCTGTCAACAACATAGACAACATAACAATAACCAGATCCAACTTCATCTTCAAATATCATACGCTACTTGGACAAACCCAACCTGCGTGTATACTCTCTTTTGCCAAAGACAACCTGCGTACAGATCTGCAAATCCTAACTTATAATTCCGCAGCTATATCAGACATCAAAACATACCCAGATCATAACAATAAACATGCGTCAATAGATCTAGTCTATCCACAGTCAAACCATATAAAGATAATCATTCCAAGCCTTGAGATCCCGTTCCATAGTTCATCATCCTCCACATGAGTGAAACCATGGTTCAGATCACCAACCCATAACAAGCATTTGGATCTCACACTTCATTAGATATTCATTCCTCACTCACTCCAACTTTGGCCTAATGATCTTCTCCTTATATAGGTTTAGGCCTTTCATAATACCATGGTCCAAAACCATAGTAAAACAATACCATCAACTCAATACTAGGAATCAACACGTCTGTCGAGATACTTTGGTCCAAAAACATAGGCTCAAGTACCGAGGACTAACTACCATAGTCCAAAAGTAAGCTTTCCGACACGTACGCTCTTTTCCATTCATGAACCTGTGTATACGCGACTTGGTATATAGCGAACCTGCGTGTATACGTGACTTGGGCTTAATGAACCTGCGTATATGAATTTTCTCTTCTTCTTATAGTCTGATCATCAATTCCTTGCTGCTATCCTTCTGCACTATGATTTTTCATCAGTGTGATTTGCCATCAAGGACAACACTTGTCTCATAATGCCAACAATCTCCACCTTTGGACTTGATGGCAAAGCTAACTCGTCACACTTAGAACTTGATCTTCTTGTTCCTTTGAGCTTTCCTGCATCCCATGTATTTAGTCACATCTGTAGATTGATCTAGTTATATGTAATTGAGATGTTCTTCTATGAGAGGGTTGCCATCAAGTAAAACATTTGTCTCATAATGCCAACAATCTCCCCCTTTGGACTTGATGGCAACAACACAAAATCACTCTCCCCCTTTGACATCAAGGGCAAAGGGTGGACCAAGATATTCTCTTTCCTTGATAAACATTCTTCTGTCCATACTCCCCCTGAGAACCTGCTGAAATCTCCAAATGTGCTCCCCCTTTGTATATGCCAAAGTGTACCAATCTGTCCATGCCAAGTCTCTGTATTGCTGAAGTGTGCTCTTCCTGACTGAAGGAAAGATCTGCAAAAAGATGTTCTACAAGAAAGAACACAACTCTATACATCATAAGTGACCTTCCTAACACCAAAGACTCATACATACATCCTTCACCCAACCAAGTAGGGATCAACCTCCCAACTAAGTGGGGATACATCAGAAGTTTACATATGACAACCAATTACATTACTTCTTCATCCTAGGCATAGTGGGGAAACAAATATAGGCCGTTACATGACCTTGACACCATGGAAGAGATACCACATAAAAGAGATATATGACATAGAGATGAAATATCAAGACTATGCAAATCATTAATAACTACTATCAGCAGCATCTGTCAATCACTGTATATATCAGCAATCATGTTCTCCTTCTGTTCTCCATCTTCCTCTGTTCCACCTGAAACCAGCAACAGCTGTGAACTAGAACCAAAAGCCAACAATGCATTATAAGATGTTAATCTTCTCCCCCTGAACCTGTGCCAGATGGTCTCTATTAGACCCATATCAGAATCTTCTCATTCTGAGTTTGACCCACTGATGTCCTTCAAATTATCATATACGTGACTGTATCTACATAAACAAGCATATATACGCGGATAGTCCTTATCCAACTCGCGTACACAAATTTCCATATCAGCAACCTGTAAATGTCCAGTAGAGAATAAGTCATCAACCTATAGCAAGGCATGTCTGCATCAATTCATCCCTTTGACTAGAATTCAGAGTCATTCACATTATATCATGTGTGAAACCACCATATCCATTTCATCAAGCTCTACATGATCCAAGTATCATTACTTGGGAACATCTGCCTCAACCAACATATGTAAGTATCAACCTATCATCATATAGATATGAACTCATCATCATGTCTCCAACAAAGTGACTTTAAGGAGTCATCCATGTATCAGCACTATGTATCTTGAGCTCAAAACTTCTTGATATCATCAACAACAATAATCCTTATCCCCATGAGTGCCTGCATCATAACTGTATGATCTTTATGCATATGATGACAGCAGCATATTAGTGACTCATCATCAAGTGAGGAAGATGTGTATTCAAGCTTTGTACTTCTCCTTATCCTTATGAAGATCACCATGTAAGCACCATAAATGCATCATCAATGTGTCAACCATAAATCTGATCTAAACATCAACTATGAATCCCCAAGAATCATATGAGATTTTATCATGGACTACTCACAACCACATCATAGCAAGATATATCATTTAGCCATATAAGTAACATCATCAAGGACTATTAATCCATAATGCCAACAATGCAATATTAAAGGCATATTCTCCCCCTCAAACTGTGTCATCTGTTTGCTGTTAGATCTGAACATGCATACATCAGTAGTAAGCATCAAGACATCATCATCATCAAGTTAGGATTAAAACACTTCTAGCATCTTACAAGTATCAAGTCATTTCTAGACATTCTCAGCAGACTGTAACTGTTAACCAATAGAGAAGATACTGGATTGAATCATATCAGACCCATTTTATGAGCCTATCCCCACTGCTTTTCCACAGACTGACATATACGTGACTTTGCAGTGTATAACTCGCGTATATACGTGACTTCAATTTATGAAACTTGCGTATGAGTTTCAGGACACTGAAGTTTTACACCTTCAGCTCCCTCTGAGTTTATTATGTCTGTGTTGTGCTGAACCTGAGTATTTTGTGTTGTGCCACATCTTTCTGGCTGAACTTCCTTCTTCTTCCATATCTTCAAGTGTGATGATGTTTTCTCCTTTTGGTGTGATGTTCGTCCTTTGTTCCTGCATTCCTTTGCTATATGTCCAAGTTTGTTACATGCATAACATCTTACATGTTTCATATTCCTCCTGTAGAAATCAACAGCTTTGTGACCAAACTTATTGCAAGCAAAGCAATATCCATTAAAGTACCTTAAATGTGATGATCTTTCTGCATGATGGTCTTGAACTCTTCTTCTTCCACATCTGGCTGCAACATGTCCAAGATTATGACATACATAACATTCAACATTATTCATAGGAGAAGTAAAATATTTTCTTTGAAGAATCTCTTTCCTTGGTTGATGATGACATGGATCTTTCATTTCTTCATTGATCACTTTAGATTTCTCTTTAGAGTTCCTTGCCTCACCTTGTGAACTAGATTCACCTTCAATAGATTCATGGAAACCAAGACCAGTCTTTATAGCAGGAGATCTTTGACTACTAAGAATATCGTCCAAGACTTTAGAGCTATCTTGAAATCGTAAAAGCTTATCCTTTTCTTCTATTTTACCTTTCAAGATATTTACCTCATCCTGAAGCTGTTCTTCCTTTTCAAGAGATTGCTTTTTCAAATCTTCTTCAGCTTTTCTTCCTTCTTCCATTTGTTCCCTTAGTTTGATAATCTCCTTTTCTTGTTCTTCATTCAGATCCTGCTACATTTGATGAACTTAGAAGGCACATTCCAGCTGGGATTTTAAGCTGATGACTTGATTGTCTTGTCTTTCAATTGCTTGATGTAGATCTTCATTTTGCTTCCTTGATTCTTCAAGATCTCCCTTTAGTGAGAGGATTGTAGCTTCAAGATTTTCATAGTAGTTGGATCTATCTTTGAGTTTCTTGATGGTTATGCTTCTTTCGTTGACTTCTTTTCTTAATGATGTCACTTCATGCTGCAATTTTTGACATTGGGCTTCCTTGTCCTTGAGTAGTTTTCTTACCTTGTTTCCTTCTTCAAGTTGGGCTTTTAGTTTGGTAGCTTCTTCTTTGAAGTCACATTCCCTTTTGTTCAATATATCTTGTTGATCTCTAATTGTGTCTGTCAGCCTTTTAAATTATGCCTCTATTTGATATCTTTCTTGTTCACCCATAAGAGCAAGTTCAGTAGTTTCACTATCACTTCCATCTCTTTGACAAGGAAATATAGCTGGAACATCAGAGGATAACACATTCATACCTGATAATGATTCTGAATCTGATTCTGAATCTGAAGAGCTTCTTATACCTAATCCCCAATCGATTCTCCCACTGTCATAGTCCTTCTGAGATGTTTTCTTCTTCTTATGAGCTTTCTTCTTAAGCTTCTTTCCCATTGTTCCACGGATCTCCTTCAAGCGATCAAGCTTCTATCAAAGGACCTGCTCTGATACCAATTGTTGGAAATAATACTGAGAGGGGGGGGGGGGGGGGGGTGAATCAGTATTATCAGATCAGATAAAACCTTTTCAATTTCATACTCAGATTCATACACGCAGCTTCAGTTAAGGATATCAGCGTATATACGCGACTTCGTTAAGGGCAACTAGCGTACATGCAGTAATCTTATGATTCAGTTAGCTTATCTTCAGTAAATGCATCAGAACATTATTAACCATATTAACAGTAAACAGGTGCAGTATAACAGAACATATCATCACACATAAGGCACACACATGAACACCATGATATAAGGTGGTGGAAACCCAATGTGGGTGAAAACCATCTGCTGCAATTTGTTTCTATCTTCCTTTAATAAGAAACTTCTTTTACAATGTACTAGTGCAGTCCTTTACCAACACACAGGCTACAACCTGCAGAGGGGTACAACCCTCTTAGCTCTTCTACTAGCCGATCCATTTACTAGTACGTAGGTGCCTGCCTACAGAATGCTCCAACCTTTACTCGTTCTCCAGCTGCTCCTGGAAGGGAGCTACAACCCCCTGGCTCTTGTACTGGCTGATATGTTTACCAGTACGTAGGTGCTAGCCTACTGAACTCTACGATCTTCCCGGGACCACGTTTCAAACATTTTCATACTGGATCCATAAAACAACCTGCATCATCAATCTCTGAATCACCCAATACTGAATCACTGAAACCCTGTCAACAACATAGACAACATAACAGTAACCAGATCCAACTTCATCTTCAAATATCATACGCTACTTGGACAAACCCAACCTGCGTGTATACGCTCTTTTGCCAAAGACAACCTGCGTACAGATATGCAAATCCTAACTTATAATTCCACAGCTATATCAGACATCAAAACATACCCAGATCATAACAATAAACATGCATCAATAGATCTAGTCTATCCACAGTCAAACCATATAAAGATAATCATTCCAAGCCTTGAGATCCCGTTCCATAGTTCATCATCCTCCACATGAGTGAAACCACGGTTCAGATCACCAACCCATAACCAACATTTGGATCTCATAATTCATCAGATATTCATTGCTCACTCACTCCAACTTTTGCCTAATGATCTTCTCCTTATATAGGTTTAGGCCTTTCATAATACCACGGTCCAAAACCATAGTAAAACAATACCATCAACTCAATACTAGGGATCAGCACGTCTGTCGAGATACTTTGGTCCAAAAACATAGGCTCAAGTACCGAGGACTAACTACCGCGGACCAAAAGTAAGCTTTCCGACACGTACGCTCTTTTCCATTCATGAACCTGCGTATACGCGACTTGGTATATAGCGAACCTGCGTGTATACGCGACTTGGGCTTAATGAACCTGCGTATATGAATTTTCTCTTCTTCTTATAGTCTGATCATCAATTCCTTGCTACTATCCTTCTGCACTATGATTTGTCATCAGTGTGATTTCCCATCAAGGACAACACTTGTCTCATAATGCCAACAATGGGTGTGTTTATTCAGAAAATGCCTATAAGAAGAGGTTAGAAGTAAATATTAAAATGCAAGGTCCCTAAACCTAGCATGATAGAGGTTGTGGGAAATTTTGAGTTGGGAAAATTTGAGTTGTTTGAGAAAAATGGCATCTTTGTTAAGATCACAATTTATCAGTCAACATTTATTTTTGGGTCTTTTTTAGCTCATTGGAAAGAACATTAGTAGAATGATTTGACTCCCTAGGCTTTGTAATTTGCCCCTAAAATGTAAGATAAAATCTAGAAAAATGCTTTGAATAGTTATGACTCTAAAATGGCCAATATCATAACCATTTCTTAGATGACCTAATATGGAAACTTGGATCAATTATTCCACATTCAGTAGACTTCTTCTTCATAAGATTTTGTACCATAAAAGTGAACTTTTGCTAGATCTAACTCATGGTAAAGCACATGCCCTAGTGAGGAAGTTGATGTTTTGATAATTCACTAAAGATGGATGTCTTTCTAGTGTGTGATCTTTCTCTTAATGCCCATGTCTTGATCCAATATATTTTTCTTCGCACAATTATAATTCACTAAAGATGGATGTCTTACTAGTGTGTGATCTTTCTCTTAATGCCCATGTCTTGATCCAATATAGTTTTCTTCATGAAATTATAGTGTTTGTATAGTTTTCAATTTCTCTACGACCTCTAAGGTTTCAACCAAGTTTGAAAGTAGGGATAAAGTAACTTCATGTTAAATATAGGATGTAAGGTAATGAAGGGTATTAGATTCAATTTCGAAGTATTTTAACTCCCATCCTTAGTGTTAGTGGAATGTTGCTATAATATGGCTCTATAGAGTCATTGTTTTACATTGCCACAACTAATTTTTTTTAGTTTAATTTCTTTTGATGTGATATAAAATTGATGATTATATAAAATTTCATCTATGAGAGTACTCTCTAGATGGAAAAATTGGAAAAATTGTTCTCTATGGTCCATTTTAGTGCTAGGTCCCAATTTGGATATTTGGTGTTTGGAACCTTCCAAATCCATTTTGAGGCATCAATTAACATTGTTTGGGGTCAGGGTTCTTCTTTGGGCTTTGATGTCTCAACTTCATAGATTCGAACCCGTGACGGGTCCAGAGACAGATTGGAAGGAAGAAGTCCTGCGAGGGGGTTCGCTGCAGCAGGTGGATCCCGAAGATGGTGTCAATGGCTGGTCGTCTCCTCACGGAAACCTGTTTCACGTCCGGGGTTCGAATTATTTCTCCAGGAAACAGAAAGATCCTGCTGGAGACTGGTTGCTGAAACCCCTGGGCATGGACTGGCTCAAGGCCAATTCGAAGCCCGACCATGTGCTCTCCCGCCCTGATAACAGAGTGATGGCAGCGTTGAGCAAAGCCAACCGCGACGGGAAAGGCCTGAAAACGTTTGTTTTTGCTGTGAATTTGCAGGTTCCCGGCCGGGAGCCGCATAGTGCCGTATTCTATTATGCGACCGACGATCCAATCCCGCTGCTGGCTCCTATGATGGTCATGGTCCAGGCAACCTCCAACGTTTTCCTCATTGATCACGTGGGGCCCTTCAGGCCCCCAGACACTCGCAATCGGGAAAACGGGGTTTGCATCGCCGTCAGTGCAGGACTGGCAACCCCACTTCATGGATCTGCTACCTCCGCCCCTGGGAGAACGATGCAAGAGGCCGGGATGTTCACTTCAAGCATAAGAAGGTACAAAATCCCCAGATCCACTGCTGATCAATCAGATCAGGCTCTCAACAAACAGATCGACCAAGATCTTGCAGGTCCGACACCCCGGATGGGAAATAGCCATGGCAGATCTGCTCTAGGAAGCACAAGAAGCCCTGGCATGGGGTCAAGGCACATCTCTGATTCCTTTCAGATCCAAATTTCTCAGCCTACAGGCAGAACCATCATGCAATGGGTCAGTCCTTCAGATCTGGTGCAGGAACTCAAACTGAATCTAGAACGCCAGATGGGGATCCCATCAAGCTTTCAGCGACTTCTCTTTCAAGGTAAACAACTTGAAGACCCTCTTCCCCTCTCTTCTTACAACATTTCCAGGAATAGCTCTGTGGTGGTTACCCTTCGTCTGAGAGGAGGTGTAGCGGGAAAGTCATCCTCTGCTCGGCCCTTCTCATACAAAGATGCAGTACACTCTGAGAACCCCAAACCCCCGGAAGCCCTTAAATCTAAGGCCTTCTTGGTTGACAAGATTGAAGAAGTTCCTTCTGCTGAACTCACCCATCAAGATCTGGCAACCCAACTTCAAGAATTTGCAGAAAGAGCCATCATTTGCAGATTTAATGGACTGTGGCCGCGATCTCAGGATCTCTATGCATGGATCCATGCAAACTGGACTCATCATTGTAAGATCTTTTTCTGTTCAAAAGGTTACTTCATTGTTCTATTTGATAACAGTAAGCATTATGAAAAGGCCTTAGCAGAGGGCCCTTGGTTCATGGGAACTGCAGGGCTCTTCTTGGCTCCTTGGTTCCTAGATTTTGATCCAGCTACTGCAGTCATTACCAAGACCCCTGTATGGATCAGGCTTCTAAACTTACTGGCCCACCTATGGAATACTCGTGTCTTTAGAGGTATAGGCGATACCTTGGGCAGCTTCATTAGGGGAGATTTATGGCGGGAATCCAAAGGTCTCTACTCATATGCAAGAGTATATGTGGAGTTAGACTTGAGCAAAGGACTTCCAGAACAAATCAATCTCAAGATAAACGACTTTGTCTGGACCCAGACACTAGATTACGAGAATACCGCATTTCGTTTCCGCCATTGCCACCAATCTAGACATTCGAAGAACTCCTGCCCATCTCGTCCAGCAAAAACGAATAAGGCCAACGTCTCCAAGCCTAAGTCCAGAAGATGGGTGCCTTGCTCTCCACCTCCAGTTGTGGATTCTGATTCCTCCAGCTCTGAAGATGAAGATAGCGATGAAGAACTGAATCAGGCCCCTAATTTCGTGGTCCCTTCCACCGATGGTCTGGCGCCTTCCTCCGATATAGCCACTGCTCAGAAACACGTCCATTTGTCCTCCTCCTCTGATTTAGAAAAGGAGGGCTCCCCTGTGGAGAACCCCAATCTTCAAGTTGTTATTGCTCATCCACCCCAAAACGGTTGGGTCGAAGTCAAAAAAAGGAAAGGGAAAAAGCTTCGTGTTGAGGCCTCTACCCTTTCAGGGTAGAAGTCAGTGCTTCTTTTGGCTCCCAGCCACTTGTTGTAGCTCCTTGTTTGTTTTACTCCTTCTCCGGAACCGAGGTTGATAGTCCTATCATTTCCGGTTGCCGGTTTTCTGTCTCTCTTGAATGTATCCTCTTGTACCATATTTTTGCTTAATAGAATTAGTCCAATTCAGGAAAAAAAAAACATTGTTTTGGGGTCAAAACTTTATAATTATCGCTCCTAGTACCTCAACATTTTTACCCTAAATGAAATTGACTTTGATTGATATCATTTTACCCTCCAGCGTGATAGGTTGTCTCCATGACAAATGAGTTAGAAAAGATGAGATCTAACTCAAAGGTAGCCATAAGAGATAATTAAACAATAAGAAAAAGGCATATAGGAGAAGTTAGCAACAATATGATAAAAAATAATGATAGGTAGCATAACCAATAGTCAAGGAATGAGCAAGGAGAAGTACTTACATCAAGGAAATCCTTTTCTATTTTATTGAAAGATGTCAGTGCTTCTCTTGGCATAGCCAAAGGAATGTTGCAATTGATTGTAGGGGTAATCAAATAAAGGTTTATCAACAAAATATACAACAAAATATGTAGCATAAAAGTAATATTTCTCAAGCAGGAAAATGAGGAAGATCATTCCTACTAGAAGATCATCAGCCACCAGGTACACAAGTTCTTTTTATTTTTACTATTAATCATGCCATTATTTTGTACATAAAGCTATTGATTGCAAATCCTATTCAAATAAGAGTTCGAGTGCGTTGTATGTGGATAAAAACATGAGAAGACACAATTTTTTTCTTCCCTCTCCTAGTCATGGAAGATACTATAAATGTGACAATATTCTTGGCCACGTGGCTAAAGATTGCAAGTTACCCCATTCCTTAAAAGAAACCAGACAAATGAAGAAGATAATATAAAGAATATTACACAAGAGGACAAAAATCAATGCATAAATTAGAAGGCAACCCACCAAAGTGTGTAAAAGGAAGAAGTGCATAAATTGAGGAGGAGTTTAGTTCAAAAGTCTGGTAGATGAGAAATGGCATTAAAAGCATTGACACATCAATGTCTTCATAACATTCTAGCAATAATATACTTGCCAAAATAGGCATCTCTGAAGCCATTATGAAAGATATTGAGGCATCAAATATGTTTGGAAGTACTACAACATTGAGTTAGATAGAAAGACCTTTAGACAACGAAAGATCATCTTTGAGAGGTATGAATAAAAAACATACAAATAAGCCATGGCAGTGAATGAATAATAATAAAAATGCTTCCTCCACACAAGGAAGAGTGCTTTTAGACCATATTTGTATAGATATGAATAACTTTATGAAGATGTAATCACGAGAAGTAGAATTAGTGTTGGTAATTCACCAGAATATAATCAACCTCATGCACTAATTAAGTTATTGAAAAGAATATCTCAGGAAAATGTTTCTAACTAATAGAAATCAGCCAGTGTTCTGAAAATATTAGCTTAGTCATCTTTCATATATGGCCATTTGGTGCATTCAATGTGAACACTCGCACAAATTGCAATCAAAACCAATATCTATATACACGGAGAGAGAAATGAAATGAATAACAGTGAGTCAATGCTACCTAGATATCCATACTAACAAAGAAATTAATAATAGTGACTATGAAATCACCTGATAAATACCATAGTCACAAGGAGAGTCACAACATCACTAGGATGACATCAACAACATTTGGAAATAACTCTATCTTTGATACATTCTGTTATCACTAAGATTTTCCTAGAAGTTGTTGGGAATAGGAAAGGGGTCCGAGTTAACCACAAACCAACTTTTAGGTACAGAATCTAGCCAATCTGTACCTAGAGAGGGCTCTCTCTTTATGATTTAACTTGGTTTTGAAAGATATTAGGCTAGTTGTGAAGTTTAGGAGTTTTGTTTGAGTTTGGGTGGTGAGATTCAATAGCAGAGGGTAAAACTAAGTAGTTCAGGCCATTGGGCTAATGGAGTCAAAGAGGATGGCTTAACTGGACTTGGTTTCTTAACAAAACATGTTTTCACAGGGAAAGATGGTCAAACAGGGAACAAATCGCAAGTTGAGATAAATTGAATGGGTTTAAAATGGGTGAAGGGCAATTAAGAATCCTTCAGCAAATTTACATAGGGAACTTGAATGATTACTACTAAAGAGTAGTTAAGAATTCTTTAATAAATAATCAAAATGAATGAACTAGAAAACAAGAGCAATCAAGATTTCACTGTTTATACTAATTCAGAAGAAAACACAGAGAATAATAATGATTGAAAACAGAGTGCAATCAAGCATATTAGGAATTATTCTTTCTCGTTTATCATTCAGATGTGAAACATGGATGATATAATAAACAAGGAAAACTTTAAAACATAATGTACAGAGGACTTATTGATCCAGTGTTTGCTTCAAGGAATTTGTGAAAAGTCATTTGCTTCAATTCTTTATCCAGCCAGCCATACAAAATTTGGTCCAAATAGTGCTTTATTCCCAAATAATTAATAGTACAACAATGCCTAAGAATCCACCCTCAATACTCCAATTGAGGGGGTATTTATACAAAAAAAATTACAAAAAATATCTCATAACAGAGTGAGATATAAACTGGGGTGACTAATCATGTCCTTCAAGAAAATAGGGCTAGAAGACCTCGTAGATGACAGATAAGGCAACCAAATGATATTCTATCCCTATTTCTGAGAATGTGTTGGAGTTAAGCCCTATGATTTGGCGTCTTACTGTCCTTGGTTTAATTATGTGCTGGCTACTCTGTTTTGACCTTTCTACTGATACACTTTACCTGCATCTGATACTCTTTATCTGTTGATCTCTTTTCATCCTCTTTATATTCATTGATTGTAGTAAAAAGAAAAATTTACCTTTTACTAAGGATAAATTTACAAAATTTCCAACATGTCTTCCCACCATTTTTGTTCTAGCAACCTATGTTTCTGAAGTTTCCTCAAGTTCTCATCAGTTTCTGTATATCTGAAAATGGTAGGTTGGATTGGGAACAAGTGCTTTATCTCATGCTCAACATAGAATAAGTTCTCTAAGCTGTCATAGAGAACTTGGCTTGTGGGGAGTGCTTTTATTCCTGATGCACTTGTTGATGAACTAGCTTGATGGCCAACATACTTATTCAATTTGTCTACATAATCTATATGCTTCATTAATCTGTCATTAATCACTAAAGGACTTGGCAGCCCTTTATTATGCAAAATAGTGAACTTCTCCATAAAAGAATTAATTTCCACCTACATATCTTGACATCTTCTTTCTAAATTCTACATCAAAGTTTTCCTGGTTAGCACCCTTTGGATTTCCAAAATAGTGTCTGTCCTATCTGAGATGCCTGGTTCTTCCAGTTGTTCCTTATTTCTGTTATTCAAAAAATGTATGAGCCAGTTGGCTTGATCAGGCATTTGTCCTAATAGAGCTTTTGTCCTTTGAATTTCTCCCTGTGTTGCTTTCACTAGATCAATCTGTTCATAGATCACTTGGATGGATGGCCAAACATCATTTATGGATTGAGTGATGTTGGTCCAAAGAATTCTTTTGCTTTCTGTTAGAGGCTTGTCAAATGTAAGATCCTTCTCCAATGATTTTATTTTGTTTTCTAACATTTTAATCTCTCTTATTTTTTTCTGCAACATTCACTTTTGAGAGATCATAGCTTCGTTCCATTTTGGCATATTGCTCCTTTATCTTATTTAGTTCTAAAACTTGTAGTTTTAGGTCTTCCATTGCCTTTATCAGCTCTTCTATGCTCAAATTAGCACTACTATCCTGTGTTGTTCCTGCTGTTGTTGTACCTGTGACTGCCTTTGCTGTGACTGCTAGGATATTTAGTGTCAATGTTGCTCCAAGAGTTGATGGGATTGTTGTTGATACTACTAGGATTACATTTGGATGCTGGGAGGTCGACTATCCCTGCTTGTCCTTCAATGTATTTTCAAGTGCTTGTTCAGTATCATTCAGTATTTCATTAAGCTTTAAGAGCAAATCCATCATTTCTTCTTCAGATTTTTTATTTATAACCTCATCAGTCTGTGGGTGCCTTGAAGGTGGTAGTTTTAGTTGCTTCCTTAGGGCAGCAATATCTTCATCTTTCTTTTTGATTAGTGCTTCTACACCTTTCACATCTTTGGGATCATGTCCCAATCCAATAATTATTTCTTCCAAAGACTTTATTCTGTTATCTTTGGCTTGAGAGGAGGCCTTTTCCAAGTGTAGTTGAGTAGTAGTATTGTCCAAAGAATTTTGTAACCTATGGGCCATCATTGCCTTGCCAGTCAAGGTTGAGTAAATCATTTCTCCCGTTTACTTATGCAACTCAATTTGATCCAAAGGATGAATATCCTTTTCCATGAATTCAAGGTTTGTTCTGATATAATTTGCTACTGATGTAGGCTACTGCACCTTGGCCTTGAAATAACTCATTACCATCTTTCCTTCTTTGATGTCATAGGCTGACATCAATCTCTATTGATTTTTTAGAGTCATATTCAAATATCTGTTATAAACCAGCATCCTCAATGGATCATTCCTAGCTTTTATTTCTGTGAATGTTTTCTTGATTTCTGAGGTATCAATTCCCGGTGGCTTGGAAGAAGATATCTTTACGATTTTTTGCCTCTCTAGCTCTTGCCTCTGAGAGCTAGTGGATGTTTCTCCTGTTGGGAAAGTTTGCTAGATTTCCACTCTTTCTCACCTCTGACTATCTGTATTTTCTTCTGTAAATTCATCCTCTAAAAGGGGATTTAATCTCTGTCTCTTTGTTCCAGGCTTCCCTAATGGTTCACTGGCAGGGGTAGTTTTTTCCCTGTCACTCTTTTTGTTTCTTTCCTCGTTTATAGGAGTTTGCAGAATTGGAGGCTCTCCTATATTGACCTGAGTGAGGCGAGTTTGTATTTGGGCCTATTCTCTAGAAGTTTCAGGCTCCTTGGACATTGTAGGTTGTTCAGTGTGTTGAAAGCTAGTCTCTAACTCCTTGCCCTTGGATGACCCTATAGTTGGTATAATTGTTTCCTGTGAAGGTTGCTAAGAGGTTCGATCACTGGAGGCACCAACTCCTGACCTTTGAGATAACTTAAATGATACCTGCCCAAAAGAATCCAAGTCAAGTGTTTTCTCAAGATCTCTCATAACTTTCTCAAAATTGACTTGTTCACTATCATGCTCTACTAGGGTACCTTCCCTCCAGTCATCCATATTTGCATACTTTTCAATTTCTGGAATTCTATGGTGAATATAAGGGGACAACCTGTTCTTCATTCTCCTATCACATATAAAACTATTAGGATCATATGGTTTCCACTCAAAACTCTTTTGTAACTTAAGTAGTTCTTCTAGAATTTTTTCTACTTCTTTCCATGCTTCCCTAGTGTTGTAGACAAAAGGGCCTAGCTGGTTCTTTATTCTAAGCTGAAATTTCTTCTTGGCATTACAGAAATGGACTAGGTTTACATTTATCATTTGTCTAAAATATTCCAATGCAAAGAGTCGCATTGGAACATATTTTGGTAGCTTGAATGGGTAGAGTTCACATCCATAGATTCTGATTTCTGTGTGATTCTTATATAGGTACCAGTCATCTATCCTGTACTTCTTGGAGAGCTGGAGGATTTTGTTCATGTCACAATTGGGGAGCTCTTTCAAGTAAGTATCCCATAGAAAGGGGAGTGAGAGCATGACTGGAATGGAATTGCAGCATTTCATTGATGGACTGAGCAGTTATGGGAAAAATGACTTCTTGACTTGGGGACAGGACTGCTCTTTGAGTAGGGTCATAATTAGCATAATGTTGTGGCCAACAACAACACCCTTTCTTATTTAGTGTAATTCCTAATACTAAATAAGTGGGGACCCTTAGTTAAAAATTTTAAAAATCAAATTAGTGTTTAAATTTCCTTTTTCGAATAAAATTACCATCATAAGCTTAGGAAGCCCCCCTTGAAAAATCCAAAAATCTAAGTTTTATGATAAGGTAAGACACAAATCTTTCCTTAGGAATATCACATCGCGAAAAGATAACGGGATACCTCCTTATGAGCTGAATTTTAAACATTACGAGATTGCAATGTGCGATATAATGAAATATCACATCGCATACAACACAATTTACAATGAAACATTTTAATTTCCCAATATGCGATGTCGCCGATCGCAAATCACATTTTACAGAAAACAGGTTAACAAGGATTGTCATTCATAACATTGTTGCGATATTTCGATTTCGCGATACAGCAACAATACGATAATGCGATGTTACGGTTCTGCGACTTGGTGATTTCGTGATGTTGCGATTTGCGATATTGTGAAGCAAATCGCAAAATCGTTCCATCGCAAATATTTCGGGCACGTTATTCAAGAAAAGTATTTTCCTTAAGCTGACACCTGGTTATGCGCTTTAATGCTAATAAATGAGTTAGTTTCCAGTTTTAATGGAATATGGGTGTGTGCTTATCGAAGAATCACCTCACGTAAGGTGGTATACTTTACATGTCTACGACATTTAAAACTTTCACAACACCCTTCCTTGTCATTCATTTTCACTTCACTTGTGAATTGCAGGAATGGAGAACATAGGACAATACAAATCAATACGCAAGTTAAAATGGGAAAGAATAGCAAAGCCCTGAGCTCAGAAGAAAATGAAATGGCTCCCTTGTATACAGACACGGCATGTAACAGAGATGTAGGAATTGCTACGCGGGAAGGCATGTATAATATGCTTGAAGAGGAGAATCCCAGAGTAATGGAAGTAGTTGCTACCACGGGCTCAAATGGCTCTTTTGAAGCATCCCTTACAGAGCTATCCTGCTCATTCTTACATCGGATAGTAGCAACGCCCAAAATTATCCCATACACGGACATGGTGAAGTGGATACTAGACAGCGCAGATATCAGAAACAGACAGTTTAAAACTTAGGGTCAGGGACTTATCGGTTCATTTGCTACACAGGATTTAAGGCTCATGTATCATTTACCGGAGCCATGGGCAAGTTATAACAAGCAGTTTATGGAAAAATTTGCAAAAGAAAATCAGGACCTAGTAGAAACCACCAAAGACTGGTCTAGGAACCGCTGAAGAAAGATAAACAGGGTATGTACAGTACTGGTTCTCTCACCTCCCCATATTGCTTTGTTGCTGCCATGCTCTGTAGATTGTTTAGAATGCCAGATATTAACAAATTTTCATCTGAATGGCTACAGTTATTGGATGCCGCCACAAATGCCACTATTGTAGATTGGGCCAAAATCTTATCTAAAAATTTCCTTAAGAAGAAATCTAAAGTCTTCGACAGGTTTAAAGAATTGAAGGCTCTGGTGGAAAACCGAACAGAGAAGAAGATAAAGGTGCTGAGGACAGATAATGGTGGAGAGTTTTGCAGTAAGGAATTTGAAGAATTCTGTAAGAAGTGTGGTATATCACGGCAGAAGACTACTCCATATACACCTCAGCAAAATGGAGTTGCAGAAAGAATGAACAAGACATTAATGGAAAGGGCAAGAAGCATGCTCAGTGGTGTCGGGTTAGGACAAGAATTCTAAGTAGAGGCGGTGGATACTGCATGTTACCTGGTCAACAGGTCACCTTCATCAGCGTTGGAGGATAAGACTCCACAAGAGGTATGGACTGGTAAGAAACCCTCTCTTTCACATCTGAGGGTATTTGGATGTGATGCATATGTACATGTTCCAAAGGAGAAAAGAACCAAGTTGGATAGTAAATCTGAAAAGTGCATCTTTATTGGGTATAAGGATGGTTTAAAAGGTTTGGAACCCAGTAACAAGGAAGGTTGTGTAGAGCCGAGATGTGGTGATGAGAGAGGTGAAATATATTATTAAACATGAAGTCCAACCAAAGGAACCTGAGAAGATAGAGTTTGAGCTAAAGGAGGAAGAACTAGACTCTACAAAAGAGGAGGAATCATAAGATGAAGAGCCACAAACTCTAGCTTTGAGAAGATCAGTTCGAGAAAGAAGGCAGCAAGAAAGGTATAATCCATCTGCTTTCTATTCAAATGTTTCTTTGTCTGTTACCGATGATGATCCCAGAACTATGAAGGAAGCAATGGATTCATAGGATGGAAAACTCTGGAAACAGGCCATGGTTGATGAAATGGCGTATTTGCACAAAAATAAGGCTTTGGATCTGGTGGAGTTACCAGCTAGAAGGAAACCCATTGGTAGCAAATGGGTGTTCAAAAAGAAGACAAATGCAGAAAGAAAAGTGGAGAAATACAAAGCTTGGTTGGTAGCAAAAGGTTATTCCCAGGTGCTGAGAATTGATTTTGGTGATATTTTTTCTCCTGTTGCTAAGGTGGTTTCTATTAGATTAATTTTATGTGTTGCTGCTGCCTTTGATTTTGAGGTAGAACAGATGGATGTGAAGAAAACATTTCTTCACGAGGATTTGGAAGAGGAGATCTACATGAAACAACTTGAAAGCTTTGCGGTGAAGGGTAAGAAAGAACTGGTATGCAAGTTAAAGAAGTCTCTATATGGGTTAAAACAGTCACCAAGGATGTGGTATCAGAAATTTGATACATTTATACGGGGACTTGGCTTCAATAGAAGAAAAGCAAATCATTGTGTGTATTTTAAATTAAATGGTGACCATGTTATTTATCTGGTCTTGTATGTGGATGATATGTTGTTAGTTGGAAATGACAAAGAAGTTATCTAGGATTTGAAGACCCAATTGTCCTCCAAATTTAACATGAAAGATCTTGGTGCTGCAAACTGTATTTTGGGCATGGAAATTAAAAGAGACCGGGCAAAGAGGAAGCTCTGGTTAAACTAGAGGAAGTATGTCGAGATAATATTGCAGAGGTTTAATATGCAGAATAGTAAACCGATGAAGGTTCCTATTCCTGTTGGTGTGAGGTTATCTGCTGAACAGTGTCCCAAGACACAAGAAGAGGAAGAGGACATGTCCCGTGTTCCATATGCAAGTGCAGTTGGTAGCCTGATGTATGCAATGGTCTGTACTAGACCAAACATTGCACATGCAGTGGGAGCATTGATCACGTTTATGTCAAAACTAGGATAGCAGCATTGGACAACAGTGAAGCGGGTTTTTAGGTATTTGCATGGCACCAATGATTAAGGTTTGTGCTACAGAGGAAGACCAGGATTGGACAAAGTGTTGGATATTCATGGCTTTGTTGATGCAAACTGGGCTGGAGATCTGGAGTAGAGAAGATCTACAAGTGGGTATGTGTTTAACCTATTTGGATGTGCAGTCAGTTGGATGAGTAAGAAACGATCTGTAGTGGCACTATCAACTATAGAGGCAGAATACATGGCATCCACTCATGCAAGCAAGGAAGCAGTTTGGTTGCAGAGATTGTGTTCAAGTATGGGGTTAGTACATGAAGCTATAAGGATAAACTGTGACAACGAAAGTGCAATTTTCTTGGCAAAGAACCCTGCATATCATTCAAGGACAAAGCACATTGATGTTCAATATCACTTTGTGAGGGATATGATAAAAGACAAAAAGGTGTTGCTGGTAAAGGTGGACACTTTGAAGAATACTATAGATGCATTGACAAAATCTGTGAGCTCTGAGAAGTTCTCTTGGTGTAGAGAGACTATGGGAATTTCAGGGCTAGGAAAATGACTAAGCTCTCTTGTGGCCCCCTGTGGAAATAAAACAACAAGTGGGAGAATGTTGGCTTGTGTTATATTCTTTCCAAGTAGTTAACAGTGGGTTTGAAGGGCACCCGTAACCCCACTTTATGGTTTTGGACCCTATGTTAGGTTGGGCAGACCCACCTATCGTTTTGTGCATGATTTTCGCACATGTTTTTTGGACATGATGGTTTTTGGTCCATGGTATTGGATGCAATGGTTTTCGGTCCATGATATTGGACATGATGGTTTTTCGGTCCATGGTATTGGATGCTTTGGCATGTATAGATATGTATTGTAACATTGAAAGGAACATAATGAAAAATCAAGTTGGTAGCCTTGGTTTTGGAATCCAGGGAAAATATTTGTGTATATGTGTTTTATGTGTTCTTCTCTTGCATTATTTATCTTTTGTGTTTTAGAATTCATATGTAGGTAATTTCTGTATGTGGTTAAAACCTACAGAGTGACGAGATATTCAGGAATTCTATTTCTTCCTGGATGTACTTGTGCAGGCAACCATGGTATTTGAGTACCAAATGCTGCTCTCAATCCTTGGTACCCAACTTTGTGTGAAGGGTATGGAAAATATTGGTAAACCTAGGCACATCTTGGTCCCTCCACTACCTTAGCGTGGTCCACTTTATGTATTGATTCTCATAACTTCGGACAAGGTAGTACTGCTCCTTGATGGCATCCCGAAATGAATCCCAAGTGGGTGCAACTGAAAATAGTGAGCCCGTACTTTCATCCTTCCGCTCGGAGTAGGTTTCCCACTAGTCCTTGACATGGGGGGTTGCTTGAGAAGAGCGAAAATAATATTTTCCCGACTGGAAAAATCATGAACAAAAAAATAACCCTCTAGCAGATTTAAACATTTATCGACGACATCTACATCTATCTGACCCTTGAATATGGGGATTTCAAAGTTAACTTGTACCTTAAATGGTGTGGAATTTCCAAAGTAGCTGTTGGAAGCTGATGTTTTGCCCCTGGTAGCCGCTGAGGGATTTGAGCAAAATTGTACATCATCGCATTCCTTTGTCGCTCGAGGGCTTCTTTGAGAAATATTTTGATAGGATTTCCTTCCCCCTCGTCTTTCTTTTCATCCATCATGGGAGGCTGTTGGAATTTACGAGGCTGGTCTTGCAAAGGTTCGACCACTTCAAGCGCTAACTCCTTATATCCCGACCTCGTTGGGGACATGCAAAGAAAAACAGAGAAAAAGAAGACCACTTTGATACCACTGATCCGGATTTAAATAGGAACACAACAAATTTCAGAGATAACCATAAACATAGAGATGCAGCAGAAATAATACTTCATTTCATTAATGTAAAATACTGAAATATGCTTAAAAACAGTAATGGAAATAAACCAGCTAGGGCGATGGTAGCTTATCTCTGAGAAGAGATGTGGCAGCTACATGCCTCTAAACTATGTTACAATGAGGCTTGAAGGCCTATTTATTGTTGAGAAACAATGGAAAACCCTAAGCATCCAAAAACCTAACCCTAGAAGATGAAATGCCAAACTGTGGGCCCTGTTTGGGTAAATTGGTACATCAACTTCCTCGGGCTGTAAATTTGGCATATGATCTCCATTTGATGCACACAATATCTCATTAGAAATATATATCTGAGAACTACAATTGTGGGAAGAGAAAAATGGTCCATGGTGGACCATGTTGCTCCCAATTTTCCCAAAAAACGTTGTTTAGGGCCTCAAAACGGCTCTCGAAGTTCAGGACCTGAAAAACTGTTAAAAATAGTAAATTGTGCTACAATTAAGGAAACTTAAAAGCTAAAAGAAATAATGGTGGGGGTCCAAGTAGACTTGGCAGGTGGCCACCAATATCCACCTGGATCTAGAGTCCATAAAAATCCATCCTTCTAGTTCTAAAGAATTGATCCTGCAAATACGATACTCATGAAATAACAACTTCAAAATTTATGTTGTATTGTGAATCCTACTGCAATACCATGTAGAAATTATTATGTAGATTTGCAACTTCTCATGAAGTTTTAATCAAAAGCATAAGACACAAACCTACTCCACTGCTCCCCAGACAGTAATTCACAATTTATAACAAAAATATCATACATGCAATAAGAAATCACACACATTCAAATAGTATTTTTTCATGGGGAAAGAAAACTACTAAAAATCCCAATGCATGCTTGCATTAATATGAGGAATAGTGATTTATTACAATTTCTTTGCTCAATTGAGCACACCCTGCAAGTGGATAACCTATCTCTCTGCTCACTGAAGGCCTCCGACCCAAACTTAGTAAATTTTTTCCTTTTCTTGAGCCCCTATTTTCTTTCACAATTCCCAAGGAAATAAGCCCCTATTAATTAGGAATTTCCTCCAAAATTATTTCACAATTCCTTAGGGTTGATCACTTTACCTCACGTAATACTTGTACACGCAACTAGTTTAAAACTGATAGTACACTAGCTTGATATCTCCATCTCAACTGGGGAACTCAAATTCTATGCATGAATCAATTATTTTTGGTTGATTGATTAGTTAACTGGCATATCACTGAGTGTGGTTGATGTTCCACTTCCACAACTTGACCTCCACTAGTTCTTCTAACAATTTCAACTAGTTTAACTAACCATAACTCAATTTAACTTAAATAGATTACTACAAATTAGAAATCAATCATATTGATATAACTCAATCTTCCCTAAATCGAATTAAATGAGTTATCTGAGTGACATGTACCATGTCACCTCAATTAAATAACTCCAAGATTTCTATTGAAATAGAAATTTGAATTTTCTCTAGTTTGACCAAAGTAAAGAAAAACTGAGATTTTCTTGTTGCATTTTCAACAACTAGGTTGGGATTAACATAACTATAATTACATCCAGAGTCAATCAAAATAGAAACAACTAGACCAGAGAGCTCACCTTCCATCTCAATAATGGATTTCTGGTGATCTTCCTGCTTGTTTTCCACATTTGCTTAAATCCGAGGAATGCTATGGCCCATATCCCCAATTGTATGTGTCTCTATTGATCACTTTAGATATGAGGCCTTCCATCATGGTACAATGGAAAATCCTTCTTGTGATGATATTTTCCACATATCCAACACTACAATGGTCCCCTACCATCAACATTTTAAGAAATAAGAATATATTGGGCATGCATGTTGGGTCCCTATAATACTAGTGATTACCCCATTACTATTTTAGTTATATGCCTTATTTATATTGTTGTGCCCCTATTACCCCCATATTGTTATTTCTGTGCCCCATAGAATCCCTCTATTGTTATTTTTGTGGTTTTATATTATTATTGTTAGGTCAGCTGGATTATATTGTGACTCCTTAGACTCCTATATATAGAAACAAAGTTTTTTCATTTGTATCATCGAAGAATTTTTCATTTATGTAATGTAAAGGAGGTTTCCCCCTCGAAGAGGCTGAATTCTAAGGCGTTGATCTATCTTTTCTTGAGCTGGTTTCATAACATTTGGTATCAGAGCTTTGGATTCTAGGGTTTCGCTGCTCCAAAAAGGTCATCGTGGCATTTTCGCTATAAATTTTTTTCTGTGACGTTTCAGAAGCCGCAAAAAAAACCCATTTGAGAAGACATCGCGTTGAACCTTGGGTCCGAATTTCAGAGCTTTTTGCGTGATATTTGCAGAGATATGATCTGAGGAAATTGGTCTTTTTGCAGACTCCTGAATTACATTCAAAACAGGTGACCTGGGGAAAAACGTCATAACGTTCTCTCTTGGGATCGGATTGAAATTTTGTGAAAAGGTACAGAAAGAGGATAGACTATAGTTTCTTCTATGTGTGTTTTAGATTCAAATGTTGAAACACTCACTCGTGGCACATCATACAAGTTCACTCTACTGAACGAGTCTAAAAGCAAGTCACTGTGGTAGATTTCACATAACTCTTCCTTGGAGAATCCAATTTGGCTCAGAATTGTGGCATTGGAAAGATGACATAGAAGGATACTACAGGTAGCAATTTCAAAATTGGATGATCGGAAATTACAGAGATACATCAGATTCAATATTAGGCTTCTATAAAGTGAAAAAAGGTGTTCAGTTTTTTTTTTAAATTTTTGTGTAAGCTTGGTTTAACGGAATTCAAAGGGCATAGTAAAGCATTATTATCGGTAACTGATTCCCCGAGGAAAGAAAATGCAAACACCTAGTAAGGAACCTGAAAGCTCTAGCATGACTCATGAAGAAGAGGAAGAAATGCTACATGATATATCAAAATTACAAGAACAAGTGCAACAAATGCCACGCTCAGAAAAGCTAACAGAATCTAAGATAAGTGGCGTGGAATCTAAGATAAATGGCGTGGAATCTAAGATAAAGGGCATGGAAGCTAAGATGGAGGATTCGATGGCATATTTGAAGATAGATTTGAAGAGAGACATGGAAGAATTGAAGAAGTTGCTACAAGAAAGGGTCACTAATGGTGAAAAGGTAGTAAAGGAAACTCATGATGAGAACAAAAGAAATGTTAATCATGATTCCATAGACGCTAATGTTGGATCGAAGAATCACCATATTCCAAAAATAGATACGAGGAAGTTTGATGGCAAGGATCCCACCACATGGATATTACAGATGGAGCAATTCTTCAATCTCAATAATGTGCAAAACACACAAAAGGTACGTATGGCAACTGTATATTTGGAACCAAATCAGTTTGTATGGTATCAATGGCTTTGCTCTCGTAAACAATTTATCACTTGGGCAATTTTTACGGAAGAATTGATAGCACATTATGAAGATACAAAAAGCAACACTTTTTTTAGCCAATTGATAAGTCTCAAACAAAAGGGTTCAGTAATGGAGCACATTGAGGAGTTCCAAAAATTGAACATAAGGGTAAAAGATATTCCAGAGGAGCATAGGATTGATGTGTTCATAGGGTCTTTAAAGGATAATATCCAACATGATGTTTGCCTTTGGGAACCTGATGCATTAGAGAAGGCATTCAGGTTAGCAAGAAAAATGGAAAGCAAAATTATGGCAACCAGGAAGCATACCACTCACAACTATAAAGACAGAAGTATTGTTGCCCCTAGTCTTCCACAACCTATAAGGTTGACACCACAACAATTGGAAGAAAAAAGAGAAAAAGGGCTTTGTTACAGTTGTGATAGCAAATACACTAAAGGTCATAAGTGTGCTAAGAAGAAATTATTCTACATAGATTGTGAAGAGGAAGAAGAAAAGGAGCAAGAAAGGTCAAAAGAAGAAGATATACTCCAAGAACAAAGCCTAGATGAAGAACAAATAAATCCAACCATATCTTGTAATGCATTGGCGGGAATTACCACTCCTCAAACCATCAAGATAGAAGGACAAATCAAGAAGAAAAAGGTAATAGTGTTGATTGATTCAGGAAGCACCCACAATTTTATTCATTGTAGGGTAGCAAAAGAATTGAATTGCTTCCTATATCCGCACCAGAGTGTCAAGTGATGATTGCAAATGGAGGAACAATAAATTGCTCTGGAAAGTGCCATAATATCAAGCTATCCATGGGAGAATATGTATTGACTAGCCCAATGCTTTCCATTCCAATAGGAGGTGCTGATGTTGTACTAGAAGTCCAATGGCTACAATCCTTGGGTACAATAGCTTTTAATTTTCAAGAACTTTTCATCAAATATTCTATGGAAGGAAAGGAAGTTGAATTAAGGGGTATTGCAGGGAAACCAGGAAAGATAATCATCTCTACTGGCATGACTAAGCTTCTTAAAAAGGAGCAAAGAGGTGTAATTGCACAATTATGTTCGCTAGATTTTTCCACATTGGAATCATCTATTTCTCCAGATCTCCAAAATGTCCTGGACAATCATTCCAAGGTATTTGAGACTCCCAAAGGTCTCCCACCTATGCGTGATCATGATCATGCTATTCATCTGATTCCAGGAAGTGTTCCTCGAAACATCAGGCCGTACAGATATCCCTATGCCCAAAAAAGTGAAATTGAACGTATGGTTGTAGAAATGCTAGAGGCTGGTATAATTCAACGAAGTCAAAGTTCTTTCTCAGCTCCAGTAGTATTGGTGCACAAGAAGGATGGATCATGGCGCATGTGTCCGGATTATAGGGAGCTCAACAAGCTCACTATTAAAGATAAGTTCCCCATTCCTGTTATTGATGAATTATTGGATGAATTGCATGGATCAATTTACTTCGCCAAGCTGGATCTTCGTTTGGGATATCATCAAATCAGAATGAAGATTGAAGACATTCCGAAAATGGAATTTAGAACTCATGAGGGTCATTATGAATTTTTGGTCATGCCTTTTGGCCTTACCAATGCACCTTCAACATTTCAAGGTTTGATGAATTCAATTTTCAAACCATTCCTTAGAAAATTTGTGTTAGTATTTTTTGATGATATACTAATCTACAACAAGTCTTGGAAGGATCATGTTGAACATGTTGACAGGGTGCTACAACTATTGGAGGAGAAACAATTATATGCAAAAAGATCCAAATGTTTCTTTGGAGTCGAGGAGGTGGAATATTTGGGTCGTATTGTATCTCATGAAGGTGTTAAGGTAGACCCTACCAAAATTAAAGCCATTAAGGAATGGAAAATCCCCACATCCATAAAGCATCTGCTAGGATTTCTTGGGTTGACAGGGTATTATCACAAGTTTGTTAAGAATTATGGGAGAATAGCAGCACCTCTAACAACATTATTGAAGAAAGATTCATTTTCATGGACTCCAGAAGCAACAAAGGCCTTTGAACATCTTAAAGAGGCAATGTTCCAAGCACCGGTCTTAGCTATGCTGGACTTCACAAAAGCCTTTATTGTGGAATGTGATGCTTCAGGAAATGGAATTGGTGCTGTTCTAATGCAAGATGAAAGACCCATTGCTTTTGAAAGTCGTCCAATCAAGGGAAAGTTTTTAAGCAAAGCTATTTATGAGAAGGAAATGTTGGCAATACTCCATGCACTTAAGAAATGGCGACCCTACCTAATGGGAAGACACTTCAAGGTAAAAATAGATCATGATAGCCTTAAATACTTTTTAGAACAAATATTATCCTCTCAAGAGCAACAAAAGTGGATCACAAAGATGTTGGGTTATGACTTTGAAATCATCTACAAAAAAGGGAAGCAAAATGTGGTGGCAGATGCACTCTCAAGAAAGGATGAGGATGTGGAAGCATTGTTGTGTGCCATTTCTATTATCCAACCAGATTGGATAAACGAAGCAAGGGAGGAATGGAAGAATGACGAAGAAGTGTGGGCACTTATTCGAAAGCTACAACAAGATTCCAGTACTTCTGATACATTTAGCTGGCAAAATGATTCGTTATGGTACAAAGATCACTTATACCTTTGTAAGAATTCCCAGCTAAAACAAAAGATTCTTATGGAATTGCACACTTCTCCCTTAGGAGGGCACTCAGGATTTTTAAAAACTTACCACAGGGTTAAGAAGGAATTTTTTTGGGATGGCCTTAAATCAAATATTCAAAAGTTTGTGGCGAATGTTTGGTTTGCCAGCAAAATAAAGTTGAAATAATTAAGACACTAGGTCTATTACAACCTTTATCCATTCCAAGCCAACGTTGGGAGGAGGTTTCAATGGATTTTATCACAGGTTTACCCAAGTCTAAGGGAAAGAGTGTCATCATGGTGGTAGTTGACAGACTTACCAAGTATGCACACTTTTGTGCATTATCACATCCATTTAAAGCTAGTACAGTTTCTACTGCATTTATGCAAATAGTTCAAAAGCTACATGGAAACCCAAAGATTATTGTAAGTGACAGAGATCCCATTTTCACTGGAAATTTTTCGACAAAATTATTTTCTTGTCTTGGTTTCATAACAATGCATTTTGAAGAAATTCATAATAATACCACAAGTAAAATGAATAGAGCTCTCCACCTATAACCTCGGTACCCGAAAGACCAAATTCAGGTTGTGTTCAAAGTTAGAGCTCTCCTACTAGATCTCCAACACTTGAAAGGTCCAAACACAACTGCATTCAGATTCAAGTAGGAGTGTATCTAATGCATCAGAGCCATACTAACAACATATTTAAGATTTCCAATCCAACCCACATAAACATGAACAACAAGTTCTATTATTCTTACCTTGGAGTACAAGCCTTTGCCTATTTTGGAGTCTCAACATTATGAAGCATTGTGTCATGAACTTAGAGTCTTATAGAGAAAACACACTTAACAGTTTTAAAAACTAAATAATTTAGAAATTATATAAACATAATGAGTGACAAGCAAATTAAATTATCAATATTTCATAATGTAATAAAAAAATATAGATAAATTCCCATAATATTTTATCCTCTTAGGAATATTTAATATTAAAATGATACTGTTTAAAGCACTTAAACATAAATGCATTTTATTAATCCTGCCATTTTGATTCATGCTTTTGTAGCTCGGTAAGTGAGAGATATTCATCTGTTTATGAAAAAAATAATGACTAAGAGTTTTTACAAAAACTTAAGACTGAGAATTACATTGAACACAAAACCCTAAGGATAAATTACGAAGGTAAAACTCTTTGTATAACATAGAAGGTTTGAAGTAAAAGTATATCCCAATTGTTATAGAAGCTTCAAAATTTTCATATCAATTATAGATACAGAGACTCTGCAAAATACTACCCCACTTTGCTTTGCATTATTCTTACATAAATATTAGTATGATTTGTCACATTACATTTTAGGATTTTTTGTTCTCTATGACTCACATCAAAATAGTGGATTTTCTCTCTACTATTAGTGGGCATCATTTTTGCTTCAAATCACCCATCTACAAGTCAACTATTTGTTTCAAAATCTCAAACTTTGTAGGGTTTTCATGAAAATTATTTTATGTATTTGTGTGCTTGTCAAGGTATGTGTTTTTCTCGTAGCATGGAGGTTTTTGATGTAGGTACAAGCCATGTCTTATAATGTACAAAAAAAAAGTAGATATTGCATGATATTTTTCATAAATAAAACAATTGTTTTTTTCTATATTTACGTGGTTGTAAGGTTATGAATCATGGAGGATTCTTATGTAGCTACAAGTTGTTCCCTATGGTATAAACAAAAAATATAATATAGAAAACATTACAAATAATATAGCATATTTTTCATGGTCATATTTAAAAATAAAATAAAATTATCCAATACAAGGTAAATCACCCAAGCCCAATTTTATTCCACAGATATCATAATCTTAGTTTTATTCAAAACAATGTCAAACCAGAGATGCTGTGAAGCAACAAGTCATTGGTTTTAGTCATAGTAGATGTAGGTCTCCAATTTCACTATGATTCAGTTTTATGGATTAGCCATTTGAATCGAGGAAGAGCCTATAGGTCGTATCAAGGAGTGGAGGGAAGAGATAAGGAGAGAAGAGAGAGAGAGGGAGAGGAGGGGAAGAAAGAGGGAGACAAAGAGATGGATGGGGGAGAGAGAGAGAAGGAGAGAGGGAGGGAGATATTGATAGAGCTAGAGAGAGAGTGTTTGATGGGAGGGGGGAGAGAGAAGAAGGTGGGAGAGATAGACAGGGAGAGAGGAGGGAAGGGAAATAAGGATAGAGGGAGGGAGACAAAGATGGAGTTGGAGGGGGAGATAGTGATAAAGTTGGAGGGTGGAGGGAGAGAGTGATGGGGTTGAGAGACAAAGGGAGGTGGGGGAGAAAGGAAGAGAGAGGAATTGTAAGAGATATGGAGAGAGCAATAAAGAGAGAGAGAGATGTAGTTGGGAAGGAGAGAGAGAGGGAGGGAAGAAGAAAGACACAAAGAGAGAAAAGTGGAGAGGGAGAGAGGTAGTGACATTGGAAAGAATGAGAGAGAGTGAGGGATAGAGGAGAGTGGGAGGGAAGAGAGAGAGGAGAGAGGGAGAGAAGAGGAAGAGAGAGAGATGGGGAGGAAGAAGAGAGAGGGAGAGAGAGGGAGATAGATAGATATGAAGAGACAAAGAATGAGAGATGAAGGGAAATAGATATAAATATGGAGGAGGGAGAGAGGGAAGAAGAGAGTAAAAAAAGAGAGGGATGGAAGGATGGAGAGAGATAGATGGAGAGAGATATAATTTGTGTTTTGTGCGATCATATAGAGAGACAAAGAAGGATAAATGGTGGGAGATATTGATACAGATGATTGGTGAGGGAGTGGGTGGAGGGGGACGGGGGTGGGAGAGAGAGAGATAGAGAGATGGGGGACAAGGAGGGGGAGAGAGAGATATGGGAAATAGGTATGGGGATATATGGAGAGGGAGATACCATGTTATTCATTGAAATATATTAATTCATTTCAATGTAGATATTGATTCTTAAACCTATTTGATTGATTGTAGTAGATGCATTGATTTCAATGTAGATGTTGATTTCTAATACTATTTGATTGCTTGAACTATATATATTGATTTCAGTCTAGGTGTTTATTTCTAATCCTATTTGATTTCTTGCACTAGATGCATTAATTTCAATGCAAATATTGATTTGTATTTATATTTGAATTCTTGCAATAGATACACTGATTTCAATGTAGATGCTAATTTTTTATTTGATGTAACTATCTGTATAATTTACATTAATTTCAAAATAATTATATTAATAGTGTGCATTGACTTTGGTGTAAGAACCAAAAAAATTATTAACAACATGTATTGATTTATGAGTTGCAATATTTTAACCATAAATAAAATACTTGGATTTTCATCCTAAATAAAATGTTCAGTTAACTAAAATGTTTTCTTCTTGAAACTATAAACTATTTTTAATTCACTATATCCTTATTATTCCGATATTCCATCATTAAAAATTGTTAGTCACTTTGCATTTAAATAAGGTAACATAAAACAACTACCATTGAAACTTACTTCGGGTTTAACACTCTATAAGTGACAATGCTTGACTTTGGAGTAAACTTTTACTAATTTTGGAGAGCAAGATGACAAGATATGATGTTTAATACAATATTTCAAGTTAAATATTTCATTGGTCTATGATTACAACCACCCTTTTCATATGATCTATATGAAAATATGGCAAAGCTAACATGTGTGAAATTAAGAATAGTAGAAGACAATAGTATGATATTGAGGTAAGTGAGGTAACTTGGAAAATTTAAAATTAAAAAGACCATATTAATCTTAGAGATATTTAATATATTTAAAATAATGAAAATAATTATATGTTCAACAAATTTCCCATGGCCACACACGAAACAAACCAACCTATATCTTTCTTAATCATGGATCTATCAAGCACAAAGAGGGATCAAATCTCTCGATGCACAAAATTTTCCTCAAGTTTTGCACTAAAAAAATGCCTTACACCTTGAGAATTTTAATGCCTCTTGGTGCTTGATAAATATGAGGTTAAGATGGATCTAGGCTGCTATACATCTCAACCAAATTGTTTCACATATTCTTGTACTTTTGCAACATATCTTGTTTCTACTCAAGGAGATGTTTGTTTATCTCGAATTGAAAGCATATCTCAAAGTGCTTTGATGAACATCAATAGATTGCACCTAATAAATATCTATGTATCTATCCAATTGAGAATCATCACAAGAAGTGTGCAAGTTACTAAAATTGGGTGTACTATTGACATCCCTAAGTATTCTCTCTTCTACACATGAATGTATTTTACTTTGATATTTCATAATATTGAAGTTAAACTTGCAACATACATTATTCATGTCAAGTGGTAGTGAGATAAATAAAACTCCCCATTAACTATTTTTGTAAATTATAGGATCTGTTTTGTTGCTACCATAAATTTTATTTAATTTCTACCAAAGCTTATAGGTGTACCAATTGTTTTTTAATTTTCCATATTAATATTATCAAGTAAATCAACTACATACTTTTCTTGTGATATAAAAATTCTATCACCTAATTTACCAATCCTCATTCCAAGGAAATAATACATTATATGAAACATATTTACAGTGAAATATAAAATACTACCCACTAATATACTATAAATTATAGGATCTAATTTTTTGCTACCATAATCCTTAGTTTCTCATCCAGTCATGTAGCTGTATAAAATAATTTACAACATTTTAAACTTTTTTGCGTAAATCACCTACAAATTTTTCTTGTGAATATAGATTGTATGTAATTGACTAACCTCCATGCCAAGGAAGTAATTCGTTAGACCCAATTTTTTCATCTTAAATTCACTTTTCATCACCATAAAATCATTTAACAAATTACTTATTTTTGTGCAAATCAAACAATTTGCATAAGCATAGAATCAACAATTTAATCTAACCATTTCATCTCACATAAAGAGTTGGAGCACTTACATTTATATTGAAACCACTTTTATGAAGGTACTCATTTATGCTTGCATACCAAGGCCCTCTATCTTGCTTAAGTCTAAATAAAGTTTTCTTCAACTTGTAAATTTTATTTTCTTAATCCACAATTTCATAGCCTAGTAGTTATGCCACAAATGCCTCCTCATCCAAGACAACATTCAAAAATGTTGATTTGACATTTAATTGAAAAAAAATCCATTTAAATCGAGTTGTTGTTGTCAAAAAAATTATTATAACTTATCTGATCTTGTAACAGGAGAAAATTTTCATTGTAATTTCTATCTAGCTTTTGTAAGTAATCCTTCATTGTCAATCTAGCCTTATACTTTTCCAATGATCCATTCCCATTATTATTTTTTTGTACAACCATTTCACCATATGATATCTTTTCCTTGAGGGATATCAATTGATTCCCTTGTTTCATTTCTCTCTATTGAATCAATCACATCATTCATTGCTTCACACCAAACTGTGTGCTTTACTACAAATTCATAATAATTTAGTTTTATTAGAACTTGAGAAGTAGAGAGAAATTCACAATATCATCTCTATTGATTCGTTTTATCCTTATTCCAAGAATTGGACTTGGACTCATTGATGAACTTGCACTTGAACTTGACGAAGTCATAATTAAAGGAAAAATATGACAAACACAAAAAACTTGACTTGTTACTAAAGTTTGTGGGAATATAAGAGATGTAAGATTCTCATGATGATCATACTACCACTATTGTTAGGTTTTCCTAGGATACATATTTTTATCACTGCCACTCTATCCTTTCATTAAATATTACATCACATTAACTAAAAATAATATTTCTCATTACTATATTACATAACTTATAACCCTTTATCTCCTAATGTAGCTAATAAAGTACAAAATTCACTTTTATCTTTCATTTCCTTTAACTTCTTCTTGGAAAATGAGAAAATGAAACACATCCATTTACTTTAATATGAGCCATAGTTGGATTTCTTCCACTTCAATTCTTAAGGATTCATGCCCTTCACACTCTTAGTAGGACACCAATTCAACAAGTAAACTGAAGTAGCTATAACTTCTACCAAAAAATATTTTAGAAAGCGCTTGGCCTTAATCATCCTCCAACCATTTCAACAATTGTTCTATTTTTTCATTTTTATACTCCATTCTATTGAGAAGTGTAGTTTTTGGTCAATTTCCTTTTACTTCCATTCTCTTTTCAAAATTCTTGGAATTCATAAGATGTAAATTCTTCCCATGATCTGTATGCAATGTACTCATAAAACAATCATATATTCCTTTGAAATAACATTAAATTGATTTAAACCACATGCTTATGAATGTAACCACATATATCTGCATGCACTAGTTGAAAATATTCCTTGACCTTCTATGATCTTCTTACTGTAAAACAAATATGTGTTGTTTTCCAAGAATATAATATTCACATCCTTGATTCTTCTACTTTATCATCACCAATCCATATATCATATGTTTTTGGATACTCTTTACCTTATTTGTACCATAATATGTATTTTTAATAGTATATCCCATGTTTTCTTTATTTTTTTGTTGCTACAATTATGAAAAATTGAATCATGCATGACTTGTTGAATATAGAGAAGTGGCTTTAATGACTTATCAAGAAAATATTTGAGGAAACCATATCTACATCATTGATGGTTTTCGATTTTGGAGGGCTTGAACCTCTGCCTCCTACACTTGATCTCGATATCAATTTTTTCAATGCACTAGTTGCTAGTGGTCTAAGGTTACAACACTCCAAGCTAGACCAATTTGTGAATACATTGGATTATGTTCAAAAAATTGTAGTTCATTCCAATCGACCCCATGCGATGGATCTTCGACTGGAAAGGAGAGGCCTAATCATATTTTTTATGGGCTTATGGCCCTTGCTACTGTCTTTGAACCTATAGGTGGATAAAAAATAGACACGAATATTGAATGGAATCTTTATATTTCCTTCTACGAAAGATGGATTTTCTCTTTCCTCTTTGAAAAGAATGCATATTGAGATTTGAATTTTCTAAGTGTGTCATATTCTATGGGTACTTAAGGCTTGTATCCAAATCCATGGAGACAAAATTTCAGCCTAGAAAATGATGTTCAATCAATTATTCCTCTTTGGGTTAAAATGCCATAATATCTCCTTCACTATTGGAATGAGGACACCTTTAGGAGCATTGGAAATTTTATGGGTCACTATATCAATTAAGCATAACCATAAGAAGGTATGCAATCTTGTGCGTGATTTGTTTAGAAGTGGATCTTGATAAGTCATTGTTGATTGTAATAAATATCCAACTAGAGAATTCAACTCATTATTAGTAAGTGGAATATGATCAACTATCATTTAAACATAACATTGTCATGAAATGGGAATTTTTCTCGAAGATTCCCAAAAGAGAAAGACATCTCAAAAAATATTAAGGAAAGATAATAATGTTAGAAACCAAAAAGACGAAAATGTGCCCCCCAAAAAATACAGCCACAAGGACACATTAAGGAAATGAGTTGGAACCTAGAGGCCCTCCCTCTCCAGCAAAATAAACTGCCAAAGTTGAACAATTATCCTCTAGCAAGAAAATTTTTTGTTAGGGAGAAAAGTTGATATCTTCAATCAGGTGAATGTTGAAAGGGAAATCCATGATCCACTACACCAAAGATCTAGCTAGTCAATTCCCAATGCATGAGTTTTGAGGATTAAAATGACATTCCTCCACTAAAAGATGTTCCAAATTAAGAAAGTTTAGTCACACAAGAAGTTGCTACATTAGAAGAGGAAGACATATTTTATTCCCTTAAAAACATTGAGAATCATCAAGGATCTATGATTTATGTACTTGTAGATGAAAAATAAGAGGGTGAAAAGGTAATCTATGAAAAACCACATAAGAAATTAGGTTGCTACACTAATAGATATGCTAGAAGTTTACATGCAGAGAAGGATAAAGATCTAGGAACTAAAAGGTTAGTGGAAGTGGCCTTTCATACAACCCGGAAACAAACTCAAAACAAGGACTCAAGGTGAGAGAAAAATCCCACACCTGCAAAAAAAGGAGAAAAAGAAGAAAGATGATATTGCACCTACAAAAATAGTTAAAGATGATAATTTTTCCTCCTCTCAATCCTTTTAAAAAATGTTAAATACAAACATTTCTCTCTGACCTCCTTTGACAAGAGGTAGGAAAGAACACAAAGAAAGAAACTCCATATCCTAAAAATATCCAAGCTTATATGATTTACTTGGAGTGTCTTTTGCTCATTCTTGATCATGCTTTGTTCTTGTATCAATTTGTTTATAGAGTTTGGAGTTATAATCCCACCTTGTGTCGGTTAGTATGTGTTTTAAATTATGTTAAATTTTGCATGTCTTTTGGCATCTCTATGCATAAATGAATAATTATTTAGATATCAATGAAATTAGAATTTTTGGTCCGCCTGGCATTTCAAGGAGTCATGTGTGTGAGTTAGATAACTAGAATAGCCCATATTTTGTTAAATTATTGCATCCACAATGAAGATTTCTATAAATATAATATTCTCCTTCTAGTTAAAAAAAAATATATAGAGAAGTGCCTTTGAGTCCATTTTCTCTTTCTCTTCCAATTGAAACTTAGTTAGCAACTCAATAAGAACCATCCAAAGTTATCAATTTTTAAGGTTGCATTTAGTGGTTCTTTTACCCACATTTTGAAAAGTGGTCTCCTTTTTGGGGTTAAAATTACCACATTTTACGACCACTATCTTAACAATCTCATGATTTTTCCAATAAAAGATGGACCCCCAAATCAAAAGGTGGTACTACCAACAACGACAAATTTTTGTCAATCAAATCCTTTTATTAATTCGTTAAAATATTACAAAATGCATATCCAAAATTCATTTTTATTCCATCCTCACTTCAACTGAATTTGATGGTTCGAAGAACAACAAAAAGGCTATTTACAAAATGCCAAAATCTTCTAATAACTATACATTAGAAATACCAATACAACAAAAATAATCCTAGGATGAATACACAAACCACAAGCATCAATGTATAGGTGGATGGTCCGGTTCAATATCTAGAGGATCAAGATGCCCAAATTCCTTGTTAATATGAAAATTGATTTTTTCTTAATTCTAGAGACAAGATTCAATCCTAAGACTTGTGGCTTATACGTCCACCATGCCTTCACAATACCACTCTCAGTACACATTACCAACAACACCATTATCTTCAAAGCTAAAATTGTGTATGCTTTGAAACCATGTCCCACTTAAACAATTGGTATCTATGGAACCAAAATTCTAAAATCAAGCTCTTAATTGAAAGATAGTGCTCCTAAATACAGTGGTTAAAATATTACAATCTTTTTGAAAACATAATCTTAACAACTACAATGGTTATAAAGTTTTTAAACTCCATTGTTTAAAGTTTTTCTAAAATACAATTTAAATAAAAATCAAATAATTAAAATGTTGAAATGGAAAAAGCGAAAAATTAAATACAATCTAAAATAAAAATTAAATATTAAAAAAAAATCTCAAATTTGTGTGAGGTGATTTAAAAAACTATAAAAGAAGAAGAGGAGAGGTGACTTAAAAAAATATAAAAGAAGAAGAGGAAAAAACACTTTAATTGAAAAATTGGGGAAAAAAATCTCAAATTTGCTATTGGGTGATTCAAGCTAAAAAAGGGTCAAATGTGTGCCCAATGATTTAAGTTTATAATTAAAAGTAAATAAAAAAGATTGAGTTGTTTTTTTATATTGTTTAATAATAATAATAATAATAATAATAATAATAATAATTCAAGAAAGGGATACCACTTTTTCACTCTAGGTGGATTTTAGGAGCTTTGTTGTATTGTACAAATTTTTAGGTCTAAATGTACTTTTAACCATAAAAAAATAACAATGAATTTCAATAAAAACAAATATTTTGATATCCTTGATGGGGGTGGAGTTCCAAGAAAATTCAACAATAGTGGGTGGCATGCGTGTGGTCCTTAAAATTGATGTTGTGGCAAGGGGGACATGTAAGCACATGGAGATAATTGGGAGGCTTGGTGTGGTTATTCAATGTGCTCATGTAAGCAATCATAATGATCTCGATGGTTTTGGAACCTAGTAATATGTTTTTTTTTTATACTAAGGATGCGAGTCTCCCTATTCTATCCATGCTTAGAGCTTCAAAAGGTAGAAGTCAATGGTGGCGGCCCTGTATAATGAATTCATAGTTTTTAGTGTTGGTTGGGGGTCTTTGGATTAGCCAAGGCCCTATGTGGGGTGGTAAGACCTCTTGGGAGTATCTCGTTCGGGGGTCAACTGTCAACATGAATTTCATATCATCCCCAGACCCAGAGGAGTCTACAAGTACTTTCTCTATTATATAATATCAAAGTTTGATTCTCAAGGTGATAAACAAGAGGTTGAAGTTTGTATGTTTAGTTATGTGGATCTGTTTCTCGTCTATCATCTAAAGGTAGTTTTTTCAAGTTTGTGTCTTCGCTTGATGTGAATTAGGGGTGCTGGTTGGCTTCTTGGTTCCATAGGTGGCTGTATGCACCCATAAGTGGTGTGAGTGTCTTTGGGTCTGTTGTATTTGGTGGTGGTGGGGTTTCAACGAGAAATTGGTGATATTTCTTGATTACGGTGAGGTGGGGGCATTCTTTGTGATTGTGGGTCTCGTTCTCCTCCACATGCTTTGTGGAGATCTTTCATCGAAACAGTTATGCTTACCAGAAGGGAATTAGCACTTGAATTTTTGCTTGTTAGCTAAAGTGGTTCATGTTTCTTTGGGTGTGCTTTATTTAGTTTCTTCCACGAGTGTGTTCTTTGTCTATGGTCTCTTGTGTAGTAGGTGGTGGACTAGTTGGGTGACTATTGTGGCAACAGGGTGTTTCTTCATCTCTGGCATTGGTGTTCTTTGGTTGCGGTGGGAAAATTTCTTTACCTAGAGGGGAAGCAGGACCTCGTAGTTTCATCAATGATGAAAATGGTTCATGTGAGTATGACCCCTCATTGGGGTGGAAGGCAGGGCTCAAGGAGTCATCGTAATGGTGGAGGTTTATGGAGGTCTTTGGGTAGGAGTGCTTCCCCTTGAGCTGAGATTCAATGCAGTTAAGCAATGCATAGGAGCACCTCTTGTCAGCTCGAAGAAGTGTCATCAAGTGGGCACAATTCTATGGAAATGTCAATGGTCGCAATTCAAATGCTTAAGGTCAACCTTGAATAGTTGGTTTATGGCTCGCACGAGGATCGAGGGGAAATTATGAAATATTTTGGAAACTTGAATAACACTTAATGAAAATTGTTTGATAAAATGTTGAGCATCAAGCAAGGGTAAAGGCATATCCTAGAAAATATTGAGCATCATGAAGCCATCATGCCCTATATGGGGGTCATGGCCATTGTGATTTTCATTTCGCCCCCTCTCGTGATGCTAATCTAAGTCATGCTTCTCTCGTTGTCTCAAGTGACTACTTATGTTGATAGTAGTCTTATTTATTTTGGGATCATATTGACATAGTTGGCGTGGAAAATCTTTGGAAATTTTTTACTTTCTGTATAGTCTCTATGTGTATGAGTCTCTTCATGCAAGCCAAAAAAATCTAGTAGGTGTGAGGCTCCTATGGACATGGAGAAGCATGATGTAAAATTTAACTTTCTAAGTTAATAAAGCCTTTGATTAAAAAAAAAAAACATTTATTTTGATAATTTTGATTCAAAAATGTATATTTTTAGTTCCCATTTTCAAGTCTCAATTTTTATTAAACTTGACATCTATAGGCATGTCTATTTTAGAATAGGCCTTTCACAATTTTAATTTAATTACTAGTAATTATTAGGTATGTGGTAGAGATTTAACCTCCATGGAATATATTGGAATATTCATAATAATATTCACATATCAAGGGTTAAGATTTATATCCAAGTTAGTTATGCTATTTTACTTAATTTATCTCAAATTCACTAATAAAAAATATTTCATATCAAAGCATGTCATATTGAGCATGTGGTTTTGACAAGCCATGGTATTGGTCCATGGTATTGTAAGAGAATCTCAATGGTAAAGTGGGAAATCTTCATGGTTAATAATATTGTTAAATGTTTTTTAAAATTTGCATATGTCTAACACATATATTATTTTTTATAATTAAAAACAATGTTTATTTAAAATAATGTTATAATTTAGTTAAATTTTAGGTTTTTTTTTTAAATTTTGGTAATGTGTGATGTATAATGAGGCAAGATTTTTTATGCTTATAATGAATTGACACCTATCAACATTTACCAACAATTTAATTTATATGACTATGCTAGTAAGTATACTCTATTTTCTTTAGCATTGTGTCCATTATTGTAAACAACTTTCCTACACTAATCTATTTTAACTAAATTCCATAAAATTTAAAAACATTATAATACTATTTCTCTCCTTTAAATTGAAAAAATTGAAACTAGCTAAAACTAATTGTAACATCTTTTTACCCAAAAATTACCCTAGTAAAAAATTTACTTTTAGGCTACATGTAACATAAAATACTAAGATTAATGCCAATATTATTGTATTCTTATTATTGTATTCTTATGGTAATATTTTTACTACTGGTATCAGTCGAGGAGAGGAAAGCACACTCGACTGCCTTTAGTTACTTATTTTAGAGGGTACCCATACCTACTAGTAGAATTTAACCTCTTTCAAATTTGTAAAAGGCACCGAGTTTGATATATATAATTGAAGTGTTCCACTGAACATGCATATTGTAACTTATATTTATGCAAAATATGGTTGTGGGTGTATGTTTACCAGCTTTGAAATTAATTACTTATATTAATAGTATTAATAGTGCTTGGTGATATATTGAACCTGTTTGTTTGATGTGCAACGTATGGTTATCGGAGTTGCATTCTTATTAACTTTACAAACATTGGGTATATTAATGTTTAATGAATATAATACGAGAACTATAGGAGCCCATCAAGAACCTTCCCAACTTTCCAACTGTTAAACATGATGACATGAATTTTCGTACCACCCTGAGCATTTTCATTAACCTTGATTTGATGGTGTAGTTTCTAGGTTTTGATTTCGACGGTGGATGTGTAACGAGAAGTTACAAAAGTAACCTTCCCTTCCCTCTCATACCGTCTCACCTCATTTGAACTCTCGCTCACTGAAGAACTTCCCTCTCACACCGTCTCACCTCATTTGAACTCTCGCTCACTGAAGAATTTCTCTGCAATATAAACCCTTTCGATGAGTCTCGGGGCGACAGCAGGTATCTCCTTGGGGCAGGGTTTACGTTTTTAATGTTACGTTATTACCATTTTTCTTTTTCCTTCCAGAGTTGATTATCTTGTAAATTACAGATTAAATTTATGACGAGCACCATATGGAGTTATGTTTGCATGGAGGATAGGCGAACTCCAACGTTTCGCTTCCATGTATGCATGACGCGGTCTAAACACATTTTCCTTTTGGGTATGAAAATTTATTCTTGAGTTTCATTTTCTCATGGTTGGTAATGGTTTATTGAGCTCAAAGGTTTATTGAGCTCACAGGTGGTTTATTGAGTTCACAGGTTTATATTGAGCTTAGAGTTTTATTCTACAGGTTCATTTTACAGCCTAGTATATATGATATGTAATGTTGCTTGTCCATCATCAAACATCAAAGTTGAAATTTTTTTATGTCTATCAAAATAAAAATTTTAAAAAAATTGAAAATTAAAAAAATTAAATAATTATACAAAATCTTTAAATAATATCCACTCATAAAAACATTTACACTGAAAAATTAGCTCCTCTAAATTTATAAATCAGTACTTAAAATAAATCTATATTGATTTTATTGTTTAAAAAAATATAAAAAAAATAATGTTACCTTCCATATCAATGCACAAATATATCTCCTCACAACCCCAACCCTTTTGATTTTTTTATTTTTCTTTACATTAATTGTTACCCTCCCACTAACTCCTTTTGATTCTTTTCTTTATCTTTAAATTAATTCTTACCCCCAGACTAACTTGATTCTTAATTGAAATATATAGGTTCATACTTCAATTGGGTTCATTTTCAAGCCATGTGCCTTCTTTCAATTCGTTCGGTTCTAGGTCCTTCTTCTAATTCTTTCTCCGTTGCATGCTACAAGTCGTCGTATTTCTTTCTCCGTTGCATGCTACAGGTCGTCGTATTGGCAGCCAGACCTTATTATAGGTCCTCGGCATGATTTCCTTGCTATTTGGAGTCTTTTTTCTTTTGTATTGGTTACACTAGGGCTTTATGTTAATTACCCAGTGGAGTCTTTTTTCTTCTATATTGGTTATAATAGGGCTTTATGTTAATTACCCAGTGGCCTTTGAAAACCATGCGGGGCTTGAAAACCATGAGGGGCTGAGAAGTAATTAAGGATTTGGTTTATTCCAGCTAAGAAACACTCCAGGCCCTTATTATGTAATGTGAGCTAATTTACCTTCAGTCGTTATTAGGTTACGACCTTCCGCCTTGGAAATTAATTTCAGCTGTAAGACTTATATTTACAGTCTTTTGAAACTATATAGTGCTGTTGAAATCCTCTGTCGACTAGTCTTCTATTAAACCTAAGAGCATACGGTTTGTAAATTATTTTTATTATAAAGAGTTCTTTTATTTTCTTTCATAGCTCAGATTTGATAGGGGTAAAGTCTTTAGTTTCTTTGTTAATGGTTTCCATATGCCGCCATGCACTTATTAAGTTATTTGTACTCATGTTTCTTTAATTTAGACATTCTTAAATTCTATTTTTAATTGATTGTGAAAGTTATATATATATATATATAAATAATATAATATAATATAATATAATAGAATATGTTTTTTTTTCCTGTTCTAGGGTCACACATGTTTTGCTTATTGATTGAGATTTTGAAGATGCATTTGATGATTTGGGACTACTGTCCACTCGTCATTGCTTTTATTGAGAATTTATTTAGTTTCAATTCTTCATATCATTAGTTGTATTGAGAGATTTAAAAAAATTAATTCCCAATTGCAAAAGTCATCATTAATTGAATTAAGAATGGGAAGAAAGGATTTGGGGATTATAATATCTGAAAATTGTTAGCTTTAAAGTATTATATAAAAGAGTTTAGGTATTTATATAACAATAATAATATTTAAGTGATGGAGGATTGTTCTATCATTCAACATGAGGGCTTCTCACACAATCTTAGAGACAACGTCTCATTGATGGGCAGATTGTTCTATCACTCAACATGAGGGTTTGCCTTGGCCTACGCTCTATCTAGCTGAAAAAATAAATAAAAATATAATATATTTGGTTGAAACTTGAAAACATTTAAATGCAATATTCCTAATACACTAGTTGGAATTTGAATTAACTTATTTAGGAATTTGCTCCTACAATCTAGTCTCACTAGTCAGACTGTCTCAAAAAAATTAATGAACACAACATGGATGTTCTGAAAAATGTCAGCGTGAGACTGTCTCAAAAAAATTAATGAACACAACATGGATGTTCTAAAAAAAAATGTCAGCTTGTTCATATGTACATTTTTAGAAAAGGATCGCCCAGATTGGATGGTCAAAATCTACTACCGAGTACACTTAGTGGGAATGTTTCCAAAAAATTATTGCACATCAACATGGTAGTTTTGATAAAGTCAGGTTGTTAATACGGGCATTATTTAAAAAGTATTGCCCAGTGTCTGGTCAAAATCATCAATATAGAGAAGTAAACATCAACTTCCAAGCCTGTAATTGACTTGTCAATTTTATCGTACAATTAGTGACCTTGTATGATACATATTGTGGGAAGTCATATGTATATATATATACTTCTCAGACTGGAGGCAACCAATACTCTTTGTGAAACTTTTAGTAGATATTATATTCTGTGTTATGATTTGAATTGGTTAAGCTTAGAGCTTAAATATAACTCCATTGCATGTGCTTATTAGGTACTTGGGAAGTTGGAAAGTCTACATTAACCCTTTTGAGAATTATGAATAATCATGATATAGATGTGTATGATGTTTCCCATGAGTGTAATTTTATAAAAAAAGTTTAGCTGGTTTCCACACCATTAACAGATTATACATTAGTTAAATGACACCTCTTTAGTGTTAAATATGCAGGATTCAGGGCTGGAAGAGATTTGGTCAACTTTCCTTCCATTGAATTTTTCACTGTGCCCTTAAAACACGCATGCCCAAAAACATATCGAGACACCATAACATATCGAGACACCATGAAGCCCTGGTTCATACAATATTGGGGTTTTGAAATGCCACACTCCAATTTCTCTCCTTCATGTCAACCTAGATGATGTATTCATGGCATCATCAGAAGATTCAAGGATCTATAAATATGCTCTGTCTTTTTTTCTTTCCAAATTTGTCTGAGGTTTGATTTTTTTATATTAAAATCACTGAATTCTGCAAAATCAGAATCCCTAATTTATTAAAATCATTAAAGTCCGCACAATAAGAATGCCCGAAGTAGCCATTTATTGATCAATTGCAGCAGAAATGGGTTACAGGTCTACTGTTGAAAGGTTTGTGTGTATAATTCTTGCTACTGTGCTGTCTGCTGATCATCAGTTTGTGTTGGGTGAGTTTGACTACAAAGATGCTCTGCATAAATCTATTCTATTTCTGGAGGCTCAACGTTCAGGAAAACTGTCCAGCAGTAGCAACAGGATAAGGTGGAGAGGAGATTATGCTCTCACAGATGGACAAATCCAAAATGTAATAACAATATTTTCTCATTTTGGTATTGCCATCTGTTCCTGAATGTTTTAGAAATGTTGTTTCCTAATTAGATCTCGCAAATCCTTCTGCTTCACACATATTGTAATGAGGGCCATCAAATAACAGAGAGTAGCCCAGTCAAAAGTTGCTTGTATTTCTACAATGGTACGCATTTGAAGCATATTTTAAGGAGGGCCATCAAATAACAGAGAGTAGCCCAGTCAAAAGTCACTTATATTTCTACAATGGTACGCATTTCTTACAAGCTCAAGCTCATTGTACGCATTCCTTACAAGCTCAGGCTGTAAGCCCTCTTTTTGTTATGGCTTTTCACATCCTTCCCCTTGTTTGCTGCATGTAAGTGTTCTTGTATTCTCCTGTTCTTAATTGCTTGATTTTGATGTATCACTGAAGAATCAAGGTGCTCTGCCCCTAGGGTGTAAGCATATTGGTAAAGTGTTGTTTAGTCCCGGGCTATGTCACTAGGTAAGAACCACTTTTTTCTGCAGGAGCAAGGCATGCTAGGATACTCAAATCATAGGTTCAAATTCTTATCATGTCAGTCTGATCTATTTGTTTGTGTAAGGTTTTTTGAAGAGTAAAACTCTATGAATTGTTGTTGTGGTTGCTGGAGGGCAAAGGCTATTGTGTATAGCTAAAACTTCAGCGTATGGGAGTGGCTTGAGAATTCCGAGTGAGATGAGATGGCTATCCAAGATATTGGATATTCACACACAATACCACTTTTGGAATCTATGGGCAGCATTAGTATTGGACTTTGAAACCATTGATGGTTTTTTCGGTGGGACTGCTAGAACCTGAAAACTTCTATTCTTAGCTGGATATTGAAACGCTCTGTGGGCTTCCAATGCAACCATTTAATATTTAACTGAATATTTGCCAAAGTTTGTAGTTTAGCAGTGTCGCTAAATTTGGAGATTTCTAAATGTGTCCACGGCCACACTTAGTTGGGTTTTAATTGATTTTTTGTTGTGATAACATTTCTCCTGGATATTGTTTTGAATTGTTGTGGTTATCAATATGACGTTAACAACTTTCAGACACTGTATGATTTTTAATATAAGGGGGAATTTTGTTATGTTGCGCCTGATTTTTTTTTATTCTTTATTTATTATAAATTTATTATTATCAATATTTTTTTATGTTTTTTATTTAAAAATTATATCTCATTAAAATTTAATAATAATATATTATACAATATTTTAATATATAAAAAAATATATTTAAATAAATATAAAATATATTTTGTGAGAGAAAAACATATAAATATTCAACACATTTTCTTTTTACAATTATAAATAATATATATAAATAAATAGTATATTAAACATACAATAAGTTCAACATCTTTCCAATTATTTCTTGTTTTTTAATGTATTTAAAAGTAGATATTTCTCTAAATTATTCATAAAGTAAAATACTTCCAATTTTTTAAACCAATGGCTTTTACCTCTTGATGTCTTTTCATTAATGACTTCTTTAAAGTAGTTTGCTCCTTTCTTTTGGTGAGAATTTTGTTGATATTATTTTTGTATGGAAAATAACTTATTAGAAAAATAAGTTTTTATTTTTTGAAGTGTTATTTCTATAATAAAAGAGGATAAAAATGAGAATATCAATATCATTTATATTTATTGTTAGTTAATAAATTTATATTTATTATTAGTTAATAAATTTATATTAACTTTAAATTATTTTATATTGAAAATAATTTAAAGTTGTTTATCAATAGTTTTGAATCAAGAGATGTTTTACAATATGGGTTAGATTTATTAGTAAAAAATCTATAAAAATAAAATAAAAAATTTAATGTGAATTTAATTTAAATATTCTCTACTAGTATGCAGTTGACTTAAATGAGATTTAATGAAATTATTCAGGACTGAAAGGGCGTGGTACTGCCATTTGCTACACCGCGCAATTACCCATGCCTCCACATGGTGTCAATTGGATCGCTCCTGGCTGGATTCGGCTCACTTAAGGCGAGACCGATCCCAAATGAAGCTAGCATTAAAGAATTGGTCAGTCCAGTGCATGGCAAGTATTGTTTCAATCATAGTCATTTCGGCTCTCCTTCCCTTTATTTACCTCTCATTCTCGTGCCTCTGCTCATCGCCTATAGTTCTTCTCTGCTGCAATTCAGTTTGTGATTGCTGTGTGTCGCTCTTGGTGGCTCTCGACGCTAGAACTGCGCCCCCCTTTCTTCAGTCTTAGGCTTGTTTCTCGATTTTCTGTGGAATCCACCTAGTCCTTTATCTATTCCCCACCGAAGTTTCCTATGCTCCTTCACCCTCCCTCTACAACCTCAACATGGTTCGGCATAGAAAGCACAGTCGTATCGGTAGAAGCTGTGGGGGGTGGGGACGCTCTCAAAGAGCTCAGTCCGCTGACCAAAATCTTGCTCCCTCTCCTTTGCCCGTCTCTCAGTCAGAAGAGCCTCCTCTCAACCCTCCATGCAGGCCTTTCTCACATAGCACGTTTCAGTCCTCCTGCTTCCAGTTTCAAAGCAACCTTAACAGACCCATTATCTCCGCTCATGTTTCAGTTATCTTTTCTGAAGAAGAAGTGCCACCTCTGGTTACTATCCACCCTCTTGCCGAGATCTCTCAGGATAATCTTGGCAAAGGGCAAAGCCAGGAGGATGTGCAGAATATGGTTGCTGCAGACAAGCTCAATGAGCGTGGCAAGCAGCATGACAAGGTCGAAACCCGTGATGATTCTCAGCAGCCAGGTGGTAGCTCGCGTGGCAATTTGGTATTGTTGGCCACGCCTGGCTGTTCAAGTGACACTCCTCCCTCGTCAACTCCTCCTAGCGGCAATGGTGCTGGTGACATGGCTACAACTGAAGAGGATTGGTATGACAACGCATGCCCAGTGGTTGAGGAGCCTCCATACCTGGGCATGGAAATGTAACACTGCCTGGCATTCTCGCTTCTCCTTGTTTTCTCATGTTTGGTTCTGATTCGATGCGCTCAGGTGATTTTTGGTTTGTCAGTTCAGATTTCCTCTCGGAAGACTGGAATGTGGTCCATTTTTCTGATAAAGTGGCAGATTGTAGCTCTTATGTGGATTCCACTAGCTTTCCTTTTTGTGCTAATGATCCTACTCGGATTCCACCTATTACTTTTTCTTATAGTCCTCCCATTCTTGGGATGGTTTGCTATGTTGTGTGCTCTCAGATGCCTATTCCTGAAGCTACAACTTGTAATATTATTTTGACTTTCTTTTAATAGATTTAGCCTTTACTTAGAAAAAAAAAAATTAAATATTCTCCCTCCACTTGATAGCCATCAGATTAAGAAAACACTAATAGTTATGGTGTTTAAAGTAATCAAACAATCGATTTAGTTAAGAGAAAACAAATAGTTATAGTTTTGAATCAAGTTGTGATTTAAACATGTTTATTAATCGTTTTGAATCAAGAGATGTTTTACAATATGGGTTAGATTTATTAGAAAAAATCTATAAAAATAAAATAAAAATTCTAGTGTCTATTTAATTTAAATATTCTCCCTCCACTTGATAGCCATCAGATTAAGAAAAAACTAATAGTTATGGTGTTTAAAGTAATAAACAAAATAGTTATAGTTTTGAATTAAGATGTGATTTAAACATGTTTATTAATAGTTTTGAATCAAGAGATGTTTTACAATATGGGTTAGATTTATTAGCAAAAAAATATTTAAAAATAAAATAAAAAATTTAGTGTGAATTTAATTTAAATATTCTCCCTCCACTCGATAGCCATCAGATTAAGAAAGAACTAATAGTTATGGTGTTTAAAGTAATAAATAACTGATTTAGTTAAGAGAAAACAAATAGTTATAGTTTTGAATCAAGATGTTATTTAAAGATGTTTATTAATAGTTTTGAATCAAAAGATGTTTTACGATATGGGTTAAATTTATTAGTAAAAAATCTATAAAAATAAAATAAAAAAATTAATGTGAATTTAATTTAAATATTCTCCTTCCACTAGATAGCCATCAGATTAAGAAGAAACTAATAGTTATGATGTTTAAAATAATCAAGCCACTGATTTAGTAAAGAGAAAACAATATCTAAAATCGATTTAATATATGTCATTTTCAATATTAAAAAAGGGCCACAAATTTGTAAATATACCCCATGCACAAGAAAGATTAAGAAATGGCCACAAATTTGTAAATATACCCCCGTGCACAAGAAAGATTAATTGGAAATATCCTTGTACACGTTGAAATAGTTGTGAATTAGATTAATGGATCTCATAAATAGTTTGTTAATATCTTTTGTTTGGGTCAATGCAACGGATTGAGTAAGTAAATTGATCTTTCCAAAATCAAAGATATACTCTTTGCACTTAGAAAAAGACTTTTACATTACAATAATGTATTTAATAAAAAATGACTAGATGGATTAGATCTTGACTAAATAGATTAAACAGTTCTTAAATTTGGAAAGAAGTTTAAAAATGAAAATGCCATATTAAAAATTAGGTTGGTTTTTAAAATCATTTTAGTATTTGTTGTTTTAATAGTAAAGAAAGCACCATTGATCCGTATATATCCCCCACATGCACTGAAATAAGCCGAAATATTTTTTTACATATATCCCCACCTGCACTGAAATACGAGAAATATTTTTTGCAATGGCTACTGATTGAACATCTATTCTTCATTTAGTAGAGGTTGTTTATTTATTAACTAATTAATTTTTTTTAAAGTATATATGTCAAATACACATTCACATTCACCTACAAGGACAGAATCATATATCACTTTCAGATTTCATATTGACTTGCATATATTTATATTTTGTTTAGTAGATTATGTTTTTTATTAACTAATTAATTACATGTGAACATAGTAAAAATCACATATCACATTCTTATTGGTTTTTATAACGTGTTAATAATCATAATTAATAATTGGGAATTGAAAATGAAAGTTTTTCTTAAGTGTTATTAAAATTAATTTCAAAAAATGGAAGTTAGATAGTGAAGACAAAAGAGTCAGATGAAATTAGTTACATGTTATTTCTAGAACCTCTTAGACTTGTGGGTAATTGAAAATGAAAGTTTTTCTCAAGTGTTATTAGTCTCTTTCATATTTAATAGGTTAGATTAATAAAAATGTTTTGTTATGTTGATATTTAATAGGTTGGATTAATAAAAATATTTTATTGTGTTGATATTGATAATTATTTTGAAATAAGATTTCTAAAATATTAATTTAATTATTATATGGAGATTAGAGATTTAATCTCTATATAGTATTCTAGAATATTTCTAACAATAATAATATATCAAAAGTTAAGATTTATGTTAAAAATATATTAATTTAATTATTAATAATTCTTAGAGGGATATTTCATTTTTTTCCTTTTAATTAAATTGATTAATTAAAAAAATGTCACATGAACATGAGTTATGATTTTTTATGCTATTAGTAAACTAGCCTAGATCCATCTTAACTCTATATCTACCAAGAACCTAGAGGGATCAAATCACATTCAAAGCCTTGTAAAAATGTCAAAGAAAAATGAAATTTAGATATTTGCTAAAATCTAAAACCTATACACATATCTTGTGCTAAATTAAAATGAAACAATCAAAACTAAATTATCATGCCAAGAGCTCAGAGGGATCAAATCACACTCAAACCCTTGTAAAAATCAAAGTAAAATGAAATTTAGATATTTGCTAAAATCTAAAACCTATACACATAAAAATAAGAGTTGTGCTAAATTAAAATGAAACAATCAAAACTAAATTCTCATATCTGATTTGGCATTCTCAGATGTGAAATATGCATCCAAATGGAATGACTTTCAAATGTTTGACAGAGTAGCTACCCCTCTCACGTGGCACCTAAGCCAAATGAAATTTGTTGTCTAATGTAACCTAGTGGGGATTGCATCTTAATGCACTAACAAAAATAAAAAGCTAAACTTAAAATGGCATCATCTCGTGTTTCTTATACCTGAATTATGCCTAGGTTATCTCCATTGGCATGTTCTATGTCAAGGGAAATCAATGTTTCAAAGATAACTGTGTTAAATGCCCTCCTGCCTAATACAGAGAATCTATAGCATATTTGTATTCAGACTAGGGGGAAACATTACATTTGTCCATTTGATGCAGTGGCAAAGAATCGTAAATATCAGCCCCATGAGGCACCCTTTCATGAAGAGCTTCCTATGCTACCCCTCTCATGTGGCACCTAAGCCAAATGAAATTTGTTGTCTAATGTAACCTAGTGGGGATTGCATCTTAATGCACTAACAAAAACAAAAAGCTAAACTAAAAATGGCATCATCTCGTGTTTCTTATACCTGAATTATGCCTAGGTTATCTCCCTTGGCATGTTCTCTGTCAAGGGAAATCAATGTTCCAAAGATAATTGTGTTAAATGCCCTCATGCCTAATACAAAAAATTTATAGCATATCTATGTTCAGACTAGGGGGAACATTGCATTGGTCCATTTGATTCAGTGGCAAATAATCGTAAATATCAGCCCCATGAGGCACCCTTTCATGAAGAGCTTCCTATGCTACCCATGCCCAATTTTTACTACACTCTCAAAGATATTGTATTTGAGGCTGCAAAGAATAAAGGATGATTAAGTTGGTCCATTCACCATCCAACACACATATTTGGCTTCTCTCCTTTCAAATTGATGAATGTTTTAGGCATAATGTGTGTTTACACTGCCATTTACAAACATGAGGGGTTGTCTTTCAAGTACCTAGGGAACAATATTCCATGGGAATAATTTATGGATGCATATGATGCAAAATTGATTGCAGAAGAGGAAATTTGGGCTGCCACAGATCCTTATCTAAAGAACGAGCCCTTTGATTATGCTAATCGATACGTGTATAAATTGAAACGAATAATACTAGCACAAAAAATTGATCTAGAACCATTACCATATGAGGGTGAAGGGTTTAGTCTGGCTGAGGCAATGAATGATAAAGGTCTGGTCTGGGATGCAATTTTTAATGAATGCTCTTAGATTAAGCACTTGGGAAGGAGCATAAAGTTCTGGTTTGGGATGCAATTTTTAATGAATGCTCTTAGATTAAGCACCTGGGAAGGAGGTTGCACATGCCTCTGTTTTGAGTATATTGTTTGGTTGTAATACATTTAACGTTAATATTTATTTTTCATTCAAATTTGGCTATAGTTAGATCACATAACATATCACATTTTATTTCATCTATGCTCTTCTTTGATATGTGCTACCGTTTGAGTAGATTGTTTGGTTATATTACATTTAACATTAAGATTTATTTTTCATTCAAATTTGGCTATAGTTATATCACATAACGTATCACATTTTATTTCATCTATGCTCTTCTTTAATATGCTACCGACTTACGGCGTTTCCTTTGCAACATCTGGTGCAAATGCTAGTTTATTTTCTTTCATAGCTCAGATTTGATAGGGGTAAAGTCTTTAGTTTCTTTGTTAATGGTTTCCATATGCCTCCATGCACTTATTAAGTTATTTGTACTCATGTTTCTTTAATTTAGACATTCTTAAATTCTATTTTTAATTGATTGTGAAAGTTATATATATATATATATATAATGTTTTTTTTCCTGTTCTAGGGTCATACATGTTTTGCTTATGAAGTTTATGGATTTCAATTCCTTTCTTTTTAAGGTAGTTGTATCTTCAGATTAAGTTTGGGTTTTTTGGGGTATGTTTTCTCTTTCCACATTGATTAATAAGGTTTAGGATTGTTTAGAGCTATTCCTTTTAGAGATTGATTAATAATATTTAGGATTGTTCAGCTAGTCTTTCTAGAGATTGATTAATAAGGTTTAGGACTCTTCCGAGCCAGTCCTTTTAGAGATTGATTAATAAGGTTTATGACTCTTCCCAGCTAGTCCTTGTGTAGATTGATTAATAAGGTTTAAGATTGTTCCCAGCTAGATGGACCTTGTTGACTCTAGCTTGGAACTAACCTATACCAACACTACAGAAAAAGTTGAACATAATTCCTCAATAAGATACAAAGTCTTACACTTTACACAAAACTACAAAACATAATTAGGTTTAAGATTGTTCCCAGCTAGCTCGACCTTGTTGGCTATAGCTTGGAACTAACCTATACCAACACTAAGAAAAAGTTGAACATAATTCCTCAATAAGTTACAAAGTCTTACACTTTACACAAAACTACAAAACATAATTCCTCAATTACACAATGCATAACCATTCAACTCAAAACAAAATAGTTGTTCCACTTTTATGTTTCTCATGTAATCTAGTTGCCATAAAATTACATGGCATAGAATGCTCCTCCTCCCAACAAGTGAGAATCAATACTCTCTACTGAGCTTCCAGAGCTAGCTTCATATGTAGAACAATTGCATAACCAACTAGCTTCATGTCTAGAACATAGACCTAAAAAGTCCAACCTAGAACATCCAAACCATATTCAGTCTAGGGTTTTAAACTGAATTCATAGTTTTGGAAGTTTCCTAGCTCCCTCCAAAACCTTTTGGCAGTTTCCTACCTCCCTCCAAAACTTCTTGTCAGAGGTATTAAGTTTTCAATATGTCTCCTCTTCAAGGTTTCCTCCATTTTCTCTCCCCTCTTAGCTCCCTCTTTTACAACATTAAACAAAGTAACTTCAATATAGTAATTACTACTTGCTATGAATATTTTAAACTAAATTTAAAAACATTATAATAATATTTCTCCTCCTTAAATTAAAACACATGAAACTAAATTTAAAAGCATTATAATTATATTTCTCCCCCTTAAATTGAAAGACTTGAAGCTAGCTTAGGATGACAATTGTTACAATTATTACTAGTAGTTACAATTGTTACTAGCCACTAATCTTTTAACTTCAAAGAATCCACCCTCTTAAACTTAGTATTCTCATAATAAATCTCAAATTATTGAGATAACAACCATGCATTGGGATAACAACCATCTAAATAAAAAAAATTATAACATGTTTTTTGAGATGTCAATTAAAATATTTGCTTTAGTTAATTTGAGATTTTAGATCCATTGAGATAACAACCATCTAAAGCTTTTTCTTTATAACCTCTTTGTTGAAATGTGAATTAAAAAATTTGCTTTCTTATAAACATAGTTTATAAGAAAACAAATTAGAAAACATAAAATTCTGAAATAATATGTTTAATCACATATCAAATTACAATCAAATAGTTAAACATATTACTATTAAAAATTATATATATCAATATAAATATAAATATATATTAATTATTTTCTTTAAAACTAATTTAAAACCAATTACATTATATAATCATAAAATTATGTAAAAACATTAATACAAAATTAAATTATATGTTATATTACAATTCAAATAATTGTTTAATAATATCTCAATATAATTAACCAAATCAAAAAACTATTCATAATAATTAATTAACTTTAAAAATAAAAAATAAAAAAATAATCAATATCATTAAATTGATTATCAATGCATCTTTCAGCAAGTATTTATTAACTTATTTATAGACAAAATGTTTAATGATTATCAATGCATCTTTCAGCAAGTATTTATTAACTTATTTATAGACAAAATTTACATTTGGTCATTTAGAAGGAAGAAAATTCCAGTGAACAATTTTTTGGTGTCAACTTCCATGTATGAATAAAGGAAAGACCAAACTGAGAATTTTTGAAAAATACTAATGGTTTGGTATACTTAAAAAGATTATCATTCTTTTTAGAAATTAAATTATTTAAATTTATATAAAGTAATTAAGATATTTAAAATTTTAAAAATAATAAAATTAATGATTAAGTTATAATTTTAAATAAATATTTGGTTTTCAACTTACATGTGATCACTATGAATAAAGCAATATGAAGTGAAATATTTAAAAAAAAATTCACATATAAATTTCTTTTTAGTTAAGATAAAAGACTTTTTAACTAGATACATTTAAAGGGAGATTCAGTTATAAACTTTTTTTTAGTTAAGATAAAGGACCCTTTAACTCAAGGAGGCAATCACCTATTACAAAAGAAATTATATATTTTTTATATTAAATGTGATGACCCCATAAAATGTAATTATTTAAAGTTACTGTGGTAAACACTGAATGACATTAAGAGACTTATTTTCTTTTTATGAGTAATCTGTTAATTTTGAATATGCATTAAAATAATGTTAAAGAATTACTCAGAAAATGATTGGGCTCCCAAAAGGGAACTAGGAAAGAAAAGGAAGTAGTTAATTAAACTGAAAATAACCACCTTCCCAAATTGGAGGGATTTTCCAGGAAAAGGAAAAAGAGGGTGGACAGAAGGCTGTGCTGTGAGGACAGACAGAAAAGAAAAAGGAAAAACACCTTGTTTTGGACTAAGTCTGGTAGTGACCAGATAGTCAAGCACTAGGTGCTGTTGTCTTACTGAGGATTGGGATCCGGTAGGCAGAAGCTCGGGGGGAGACTCAGGTCTTGCAGGACAAGTCTCACGGATGGGTGGATAACGAGCTTGACACAGGAATTTACGGAAGAAGTGTTGAAGAACTTTCCCTACGAGCAGGAGACCAGGTAAGTACCAAAACCTAAGGCATTGCTAATGTTGGCATAGAATGGGTAGCTTAGAATACTTGCAGCTACTGTGTATTATCATAGAACAGAAACCCTATAAGTGTTATTAATATCTAGAATAACTGTGAATAGGGGAATGACAGAAATGCATGCCCTCATGTCAATTAGATAACTGTACAACTTCGTATACCTGTAGCAAGAAGGGTTATTTATTATTACTACAGTGTGAAATGATAGCGGGGGTTAGGGTTTGTATTGGCAGGGCCGAGTATCCTGCGAGGGGAAATAAACCTTGAAACGGAAATTTATATCCCGTTACATAACAAATCAAGAAGACTAAGTACCTTATCTGACACGTTATATGGTAACGTATAACCTGAAGTAGGGTCATGGTTAACCTCGGTATCGCAAGGTCTGAAGAAGAATAGAAAGTGGTAAGAGAAAACTTATTGAGAAGAGGAGTAGGTCCGTGGCAAGAGAACCCTCGCGGAAGGCGCAAGCCTGAAGCCGCCATCACCAGCTCCCATGGACTAGTACCGGTTGGAAGGCACAGCTTAGCCTCATGCGTGAACTTAACTTAAAAACCAAAAACTGAGGAATCGATAAGCAGAGGAATCGATAAGCAGAGGAATTGATAGAAAATGAAATAGACGACTCTGAGATATCTTCTGAGTTTAATAACATTAGCATATTTAACAGTGAATCGAGTTATCTCTATCGTGTACGCCGAAGGCGTTACTGCCTATAAAAAGGGATGCAAAATCTATCTACACAGTAAGGGAAAAACTCTGTTATGACAGAGGAATAACGTTTAATCAACTATGAACTCGTATCAGAGAATTACTGTATATTGTAATAGAAAATTATAGTAGACAGTATAACAATCATAACCAAAGATTTCAGAGTAAAACGGTATATGGTGATCTGTAACTACATTGTGACAGTAAAATAATCAATAAAGAATATAACCATAAATCTGTAAGACCCAGGAGTCTCTTTTCCTCATTCTTCGCCGAGTTCGGCTAGACATCTATGGAATGAGATGTAGGTGCGAACCCTAGCGGGACCATCGAAGATGGTTGGGAAGCGGCGTTGCCGTCATGCCCGAAACCCTCTCTAAAACCATAGATATTGCAAATAAAATTCAGAGCATATATTTAAATAACAAATGGCAAAGTTTAAGCTTAAACCCTCACGGAAAATCTTACACAGAGAACGATAGTAATCATCACGAAGTTTAACATTGCTTCGATATACGGAAGGCGGAGCCTAGCAATAAACCATATAAGATAACCATATTCTGTATTAGTCAAGGAACTGTCAAACATATGGGTTTTGACCCAGATCCATTAAATCGGCAGAAAAACATTAAGTGTTACATGTAATCACAGGTATAAACGTTACATGGTGAAACAATGTTCCAGAAATTACAAAGGCAGTGGTCGAATAGATCTGTCTCATGAATGAGAGAGTTCGACCCAGAACTTGCCGTAGACAAAAGATATTATGAACCTAGCTTCCAAATAATCAAACCCCAATGGGTATGGCCCAGAAGTTAGAAGGCGGAGTATCGCCATCTGCGCCAACCGTGGAGGAGTAAGGTGGCAGAAATTTATAAATCATCACAACAGTAACCCTCCGACCAAATACAATCGAAAACTGTAACCAGAAGTTTATGCTATGAGTTGGGATACGAAATCAAAAGGGTACCTGTACATGTTCAACATAATGGCAACAGTGAACAGCATGGACCGCTGAAGGAGCCACGGCAGCGGATTCCTCACTACCTGCCATTCAAAGAGAGAGTTACACTGTGCGTTCATCAATAAACCCAAGATTACAATGCAAATCGTTTTAACAAGTGTAAACCTTACCCAGCCAGATTTGCAGACTCGGAGCGGTAAAAGCATGGCGAGCTCGCATGCGGATCGAGAGTGACAGATGAGAACTAGTGCAGAAACTGTGGAGCAAACGCCCTGTGACAACGGGGTATTGCACCGAGCCCTGGAGCGCCAAGCAGATGCAGCAAAACCCCGACGAACTCGGAATACCATTCTTATAAACGCCAAACCATAACCCTGCGACGTGGAATAATCTCCACCCTCGATCATCCTCATAGCCTCCTTGCCGTAGATCTTGGCGGTATTGCCAAAGTATTGAAGGCGGGAAAGTGTCGGCCTGTGGTGCCATGGCCGATCACGTGATCAGGCCAGTGGCTATAAATGCTAATCCAGGTGTAAAGTGGAGAATATGCCAGCATATATGTGGTGGATGGGTCTTACTACCCTTACAAATACAAATTAATAACCATCCTTGCATTGCATCGAGGTAATACCAGCTCATACGGCATGAAACAATTAAACCATATACTAAGTTAAACGTTGGTGCCGTGATGGTGTCATATCAACATACATTATATCTGACTATGTATGCTTTTAAATAAGGATGGTGTAGTCACTATATGAAAAATTTTTGTTATATATTAAAATACAAGTGAGAGGTATGTGACAATTGGTATCAGAGCCCAGGTTGCCCATACTGTGGCCTCTGGGTATGAGTAATATGTGTTGTTTTTTTTATATATTTTCTTTGACAGCATGATATTTCTTTAACAGGGGTAATAAAATTGTGCCCCGAAACTCACAAGGTTGACTGTTGTATGATTAGACCAGATTAGAACAAGGAAAAATGAATCCAGGAAACAACCCAGAACTGTGGGTGCAGTTGGGAGAGGAGACCCGCAGTACAAATCTGGCCATACTAGAAACAATCCAAGAGCTGAAGAATGAAATGGCTCATTTACGTGAAGACAATGCACGCCTAACGATGGAGCAGGAAAGGATACTAAAAAGCTTGTCCGACAAACAGAACCCGCCACTGGCCAACCCTAGCGCGGAGCAACAGAGAACGACAGAGAAGCAGCAGTACCAAGCAGAATATGAGATTCCAGAGGATGAAGAGGATCAATCTGATAATGCATTAGAGCAGCAGACTTCCAAACGACAAAAGGTGGAATTGCAGGGAGAATTCCGGAAAATTAAACCCCCACACTATGACGGGGAACAAGAGGAAGCAGCGGAGGCATGGCTGATTAACATGAATAAATATTTCCAGTTATATGAGTATGACCATAACTTGAAGGCACGATTGGCCATTTTTCAGTTGCAAGGGAAAGCAACATTGTGGTGGGAGGAAGTTAAAATCGTGAAAGGGGTAAGCGAACGAACCATAACATGGGAAAAATTTCAAAAATATTTTAAAGAGAGATATTTAACAGAACGCTTTTATGATGAAAAAGCGAAGGAATTCCACGATCTGCGGTTGGGACAACAGACTATGGATGAGTTCATCAATCGTTTCACCTCCTTGCTCCGTTATGTACCCTACCTTAAAGAAGAAAAAGCTAAAGTGCAAAGATTCGTTAGCAGCCTACCTATGTATATGAGGGAAAGGATTGAATTTGACAATCCTAGAACTATGGATGAAGCTATCTGTAAAGCTAGAATGTGTTACCAGCAGAGCAAACAGAAAGGGGACAGTTCTAACAGGAAATGGAATGAGAAAAAGAACAGTAAATTTGTGAGTAACAATAGAGGAAACCGGGTTGGTGGAGCTAAAGGAAGCATCAAAAGCCAGAGTGGCAGAGCAGCACCAAGAGGTTCTTTCAGGCCCAAGCCTATCAGTGAAACCAGAATGGGTGAGCAAACTGTCAAGTTGGATAATGAGGGAGTAACCAGACCCCCAGTACAGTGCTGGGGTTGTGGAGGACCACACTATGTCAAGAACTGTCCACAATGGAAGGGGACTGACCAGATCTCTCAGATCCATGAAGCATCAACCGTGGGCGATGTGGGACGAAGTGTGCCAAAAATTAATGCAGCCTTGGACGACCGTCAGGCAGAATACCAGCCCACTATGATCGAATTTGAAGGTAAAATTTCAAACCTTTCTATCTCTGTTCTAATTGACCCAGGAGCTACTTTGAGTTACATTAGTCCAAAGATAGTTGAGCAATGTAAATTGCAGCCTGAAAAATTTAAGAACCCATGGCTGGTACAGCTAGCTACAGGGACTAAAAGACGAGTAATGGCAAAGATCAAAAACTGTCCTATAATGATAGCCGGACAGCCAGTGGTGGCAGATTTGAATATGCTTCCACTTGGATCCTATGACGTCCTAATTCGGATGGATTGGTTAGAAAAGCATTGGGCTTTAGTGAACTGCAAAACGAAGGTCATACGGTTCAAGGATGACTCTGGGATGGAACAGGAGATGCAGGGAATTAAACGACCAGTGCAGGTCCGGCCAATCACTGCATCCCAGCTAGCGAAGTGCATCCGGAATAGATGCCAAGTGTATGCCATTCAGGTGAATTATGCAGAAACTAAGAATAAAGGGAGTCCGTTAGACCACCTTCCAGTAATAAAAGAATTCGTGGATGTGTTTCCAGAGGAAATTCCTGGATTACCTCCGAAAAGGGATATTGACTTCACCATTGAGTTAATACCAGGAGCTGCCCCAGTTTCACGGACACCTTATAGAATGAGTGTACCTGAGCTAACTGAGTTGAAGATGCAATTACAAGAACTGCTGGATAAAAATTATATCCGTCCGAGTGTCTCTCCATGGGGAGCTCCGGTGCTATTCGTTAAGAAGAAGGATGGAACTTTTTGGATGTGTATCGATTACCGACAGCTGAACAAGCTCACCATTAAAAGCAAATAACCCTTACCTCGGATCGATGAACTTTTTGATCAGGTTAAGGGGGCGACAGTATTTTCCAAAATTGATTTGCGATCTGGTTACCATCAGATCAGAATTAAAGAAGAGGATATTGCAAAAACAGCCTTCAGAACCCAATATGGACACTACGAGTTTGTAGTGCTGCCTTTTGGACTGACTAATGCACCCGCCACATTCATGTGCTTAATGAACAGCATGTTCCATCAGTTTCTAGACAAATTTGTACTAATATTCATTGATGATATTCTGATTTATTCCCGCTCCAAGGAGGAACACGAGGAGCACCTCCGGATAGTGCTGCAAACCTTGCGAGAGCATCAGCTGTATGCTAAACTTAGCAAGTGCGACTTCTACAAAGAAGAGATTCAGTATTTAGGCCATGTGATCACCAAAGAGGGAATTGCAGTGGATCCTGAGAAAATTAAAACCATCATGAATTGGCCCGTGCCTAAAGATGTGCCAATATCAGATCTTTCATGGGATTAGCGGGGTACTACAGAAGATTCGTGGAAGGCTTCTCAAGAGTGGCATATCCTATTACGTCCTTACAAAAGAAAGGAAGGGCATTCAAATGGAGTTCGGAATGTCATCAAAGTTTCGAAAAACTTAAGCACTTACTTACTACTGCTCCCGTCCTAAGTATAGCTGATCCCAATAAGGATTATGTAGTATGTACTGATGCTAGTCGTGAAGGCGTTGGAGGTGTGTTAATGCAAGAAGGGAGAGTGATCGCCTATGAGTCGAGAAAGTTGAAGGAACATGAACAGAAGTATTCTGCCTACGACTTGGAGTTGGCAGCTGTCATACATGCCCTTAAAATGTGGCGACATTACCTTTTGGGTAAGAAATTTCTGTTATTAACAGATCATCACAGCTTGACAAACTATTTCAGTCAGCCCACCCTGAATGAAAGGCAGGCCCGTTGGGCAGATTTCTTAAGTGGATTCGACTTTGATATAAAACACCTGAAAGGAAAAGAAAACTGTGTGGCAGACGCCCTAAGTCGTAAAGTGCAATTTTTATATGAAGCTACTTTCAGTAAGTGGGAAAACTCCTTGCAAGAGAGGATAAAAACAACAGCAAACCAGGATGCTGAATATCAGCAAATGAAGCGACAAAAGTCACTTTCCAGCCAGGAAAGCCAGCAAGGGTATGAAGTGAGCAAAGATGGGATACTGTTTTACAGAAAACGACTGTTTGTACCAAATGACGATAGTCTTAGGAATTTAATTCTGAATGAGTTTCATACCAGTCATTACGCAGGTCATCCTGGATACCAGAAGATGCTTGCTGCACTTCGGAAGGAGTACTACTGGCCAGGGATGAAAAGACATGTGGCGGAATATTTAGCGCGATGCTTAGAGTGCCAGCAGATAAAGACTGAGCACCAGCACCCGGCTGGGTTATTGCAACCCCTACCCATTCCGGAATGGAAATGGGAAATTATATCCATGGACTTTATAACTGGGTTACCTAGAACAAGGAGGAACAACGATTCTATTATGGTGGTAGTTGATAAGTTAAGTAAAGCAGCCCACTTTATTCCAGTGCAATCGACCTACAGGGCAGTACAAATTGCACACATATTTATGCAGAATGTGTTCAGACTCCACGAGCTTCCAAAGATTATAATATCAGATCGGGATGTAAAGTTTACATCCGCCTTTTGGAAAACACTATTTGCGGAATTGGGCACCAAGCTGAAATTCAGCACAGCATACCATCCCCAGACTGATGGGCAGACGGAGAGAGTAAATCAGGTGTTGGAGGACATGCTAAGAGCATGTGTAATGCAAAAGCCGACTCAGTGGGAAGATTATCTACACTTGGTAGAATTTTCTTATAACAATGGGTATCACACATCAATTCAAATGTCTCCATTTGAAGTTTTGTACGGACGCAAATGTCGGACGCCCACAAATTGGAGTGGCCCGGAGGATAAGTTCAGGTGACCCGAAATGCTCAAAGAAATGGAAGACATGGTCAAAAGGGTGCGAGCTAACCTGAAGGCCGCTCAAGATCGGCAAAAGAGTTTTGCAGATCAGAAGAGGAGGTTCAAAGAGTATCAGGTGGGCGACCACGTATACATAAGAATACAAGCCAAGAAAAGTACCTTGCAATGGAGCAGTTGCGCTAAACTCGCGCCTCGTTATTTTGGACCTTTTCAGGTCTTGGAAAGAGTTGGACCAGTAGCTTATCAGCTAGCTTTAACAAGCCACATTAAAATTCATAATGTTTTCCATGTATCCATGCTTAAAAAGTATATTTATGATCCTAAGCATGTGATTCAGTTGCAAGATATACGGGTCGAACCGGAAGGAGAGGTCTTGGTAGAACCGCTGAACATTCTCGACCGGAGAGAAGTACAGCTGCGGAAGCGGGTTATTACCCAAATTAAAGTGCAGTGGCAGCACTATGGGCCGGAGGAAGCCACTTGGGAAGATGAAGAGCTTTTTAGGAAAGCTTATCCGGAGCTGTTTGATAACACCATACATCGAGACGATGTCCAAACTCAGGGGGGGGAGATGTGATGACCCCGTAAAATGTAATTATTTAAAGTTACTGTGGTAAAAACCGAATGACATTAAGAGACTTATTTTCTTTTTATGAGTAATCTGTTAATTTTGAATATGCATTAAAATAATGTTAAAGAATTACTCAGAAAATGATTGGGCTCCCAAAAGGGAACTGGGAAAGAAAAGGAAGTAGTTAATTAAACTGAAAATAACCACCTTCCCAAATTGGAGGGATTTTCCAGGAAAAGGAAAAAGAGGGTGGACAGAAGGCTGTGCTGTGAGGACAGACAGAAAAGAAAAAGGAAAAACACCTTGTTTTGGACTAAGTCTGGTAGTGACCAAATAGTCAAGCACCAAGTGCTGTTGTCTTACTGAGGATTGGGATCCGGTAGGCAGAAGCTCGGGGGGAGACTCAGGTCTTGAAGGACAAGTCTCACGGATGGGTGGATAACGAGCTTGACACAAGAATTTGCGGAAGAAGTGCTGAAGAACTTTCCCTACGAGCAGGAGACCAGGTAAGTACCAAAACCTAAGGCATTGCTAATGTTTGCATAGAATGGGTAGCTTAGAATACTTGCAGCTACTGTGTATTATCATAGAACAAAAACCCTATAAGTGTTATTAATATCTAGAATAACTGTGAATAGGGGAATGACAGAAATGCATGCCCTCATGTCAATTAGATAACTGTACAACTTCGTATACCTGTAGCAAGAAGGGTTATTTATTATTACTACAGTGTGAAATGATAGCGGGGGTTAGGGTTTGTATTGGCAGGGCCGAGTATCCTGCGAGGGGAAATAAACCTTGAAACGGAAATTTATATCCCGTTACATAACAAATCAAGAAGACTAAGTACCTTATCTGACACGTTATATGGTAACGTATAACCTGAAGTAGGGTCATGGTTAACCTCAGTATTGCAAGGTCTGAAGAAGAATAGAAAGTGGTAAGAGAAAACTTATTGAGAAGAGGAGTAGGTCCATGGCAAGAGAACCCTCGTGGCAGGCGCAAGCCTGAAGCCGCCATCACCAGCTCCCATGGACTAGTACCGGTTGGAAGGCACAGCTTAGCCTCATGCGTGAACTTAACTTAAAAACCAAAAACAGAGGAATCGATAAGCAGAGGAATTGATAGAAAATGAAATAGACGACTCTGAGATATCTTTTGAGTTTAATAACATTAGCATATTTAACAGTGAATCGAGTTATCTCTATCGTGTACGCCGAAGGCGTTACTGCCTATAAAAAGGGATGCAAAATCTATCTACACAGTAAGGGAAAAACTCTGTTATGACAGAGGAATAACGTTTAATCAACTACGAACTCGTATCAGAGAATTACTGTATATTGTAATAGAAAATTATAGTAGACAGTATAACAATCATAACCAAAGATTTCAGAGCAAAATGGTATATGGTGATCTGTAACTACATTGTGACAGTGAAATAATCAATAAAGAATATAACCATAAATCTGTAAGACCCAGGAGTCTCTTTTCCTCATTCTTCGCAGAGTTCGGCCAGACATCTATGGAATGAGATGCAGGCGCGAACCCTAGCAGGACCATCGAAGATGGTTGGGAAGCGGCGTTGCCGTCATGCCCGAAACCCTCTCTAAAACCATAGATATTGCAAATAAAATTCAGAGCATATATTTAAATAACAAATGGCAATGTTTAAGCTTAAACCCTCACGGAAAATCTTACACAGAGAACGATAGTAATCATCACGAAGTTTAACATTGCTTCGATATACGGAAGGCGGAGCCTAGCAATAAACCATATAAGATAACCATATAAGATAACCATATTCTGTATTAGTCAAGGAACTGTCAAACATATGGGTTTTGACCCAGATCCATTAAATCGGCAGAAAAACATTAAGTGTTACATGTAATCACAGGTATAAACGTTACATGGTAAAACAATGTTCCAGAAATTACAAAGGCAGTGGTCGAATAGATCTCTCTCATGAACGAGAGAGTTCGACCCAGAACCTGCCGTAGACAAAAGATATTATGAACCTAGCTTCCAAATAATCAAACCCCAATGGGTATGGCCCGGAAGTTAGAAGGCGGAGTATCGCCATCTGCGCCAACCGTGGAGGAGTAAGGTGGCGGAAATTTATAAATCATCACAACTATAACCCTCCGACCAAATACAATCGAAAACTGTAACCAGAAGTTTACGCTATGAGTTGGGATACGAAATCAAAAGGGTACCTGTACATGTTCAACATAATGGCAACATCGAACAGCATGGACCGCTGAAGGAGCCACGGCAGCGGATTCCTCACTACCTGCCATTCAAAGAGAGAGTTACACTGTGCGTTCATCAATAAACCCAAGATTACAATGCAAATCGTTTTAACAAGTGTAAACCTTACCCAGCCAGATTTGCAGACTCGGAGCGGTAAAAGCATGGCGAGTTCGCATGCGGATCGAGAGTGACAGATGAGAACTAGTGCGGAAACTGTGGAGCAAACGCCCTATGACAACGGGGTATTGCACCGAGCCCTGGAGTGCCAAGCAGATGCAGCAAAACCCCGACGAACTCGGAATACCATTCTTATAAACGCCAAACCATAACCCTGCGACGTGGAATAATCTCCACCCTCGATCATCCCCATAGCCTCCTTGCCGTAGATCTTGGCGGTATTGCCAAAGTATTGAAGGCGGGAAAGTGCCGGCCTGTGGTGCCATGGCCGATCACGTGATCAGGCCAGTGACTATAAATGCTAATCCAGGTGTAAAGTGGAGAAGCTGCCAGGTGGATGGGTCTTACTACCCTTACAAATACAAATTAATAACCATCCTTGCATTGCATCGAGGTAATACCAGCTCATACGGCATGAAACAATTAAACATATACTAAGTTAAACGTTGGTGCCGTGATGGTGTCATATCAACATACATTATATCTGACTGTGTATGCTTTTAAATAAGGATGGTGTAGTCACTATATGAAAAATTTTTGTTATATATTAAAATACAAGTGAGAGGTATGTGACATTAAATAAAAGTAAAATACATTAATGATAATTTTCTCCCAAAAAAAGGTGGTTGAAGCCTGATAATTGTGGGTAGTTTCGGATTTCCAATGGAAGTGTTGGAAAAGGCAAGACAGAAAAAAATGATAATGGCAGAAACTCAAAAGGATACCATTATAGTGTTATAATTAATATTTAATTAAATTATAGAAAATGTAAAATTTGAAATATAGATTTAGAACATTTCAATAATTACAAAAAAATAAATATTTAAAATTAGATCTTTGCTTGAAATTTGTGATATATTTATGAATTAGTGGTAGTTTTCGATTTCTAATGGAAATGTTGGGAAGATACCTGGCTGGAAAAAATGATAAGGGTAGAAATTCAAAAGGATACAATTATAGTGTTATAAGTAATATTTACTTAAATTAAAGAAAATGAAAATTTGAAATATAGATTTAGAACATTTCAATAATTACAAAAATAAATATTTAAAATTAGACCTTTGCTTAAAATTTGTGATATTATGATACTTTTTATTATTTGTTTTTGAGTCTCTTAAAAAATATTATAAAAAGTAAATTCCAATTTAAACTTATATGTCATGAGAAGGAGAGATTTGTCTTGATTATATTATAAATGAATAAGTGTTTTGAGAATAATATTAAAAAACTAAATATTATAAAATATTATTTTTTTAATTATAAATAATTTTATTAATAAAATATTTTATTAAAATAAATAATTATAATTAATTTATATTTATAATTTTTTTTTAAATTTCACAAAAAAAAATTATTTAAATAAAATAAATTAAAGAGGTAGTAGTGGTTATATATATTTATTTAAATATATCTATAATAGGTTTTTTAATAATCTTTTTTTTTTAATTTCACATAAAATATATCTATATCTATATATATATATATATATATATATATATATAATATAAGATTTTATCGTTATTATATTTATATAGATTTCACATTAATATATTAAATATATTAATATATATATAAAATAATATATTAATATATTAATATATATAAAAAATAAAATTATATATATAAATTTTTTTTTTTTTAAATTTCACATTAAATATATTTAAATTTAATATATATAATATATTAAAATTTAATATATATATATATATATATTTTTTTTTGAAATTTCACGTTTAGAAGTTATAAACTTTATTATATATAATATAATATTTTATTAAATATATAAACTAATCAATAGGGTGAGTTTATTAGTGATTAGTATGGTAATGATGGTAGTTTAATGTTTTATTAAACATTAAAATTAATTATTATGATAATAATTTAGAGTTATGGTAATAATGTTATTTATATTAATTTGAAATTTAACTGATTTTGTTATATAGATTTTTATATTTAATTAAAAGATAAGATATATTATTTGAGAATAATTATTATATATTTCTATCCATTAATATTATATTTATAGTTTAAATAATTTAAATGGTTAAAAATAGGTGTTTTTTAATAAAAAGATGTAAGTTTAAATTTAAAGATGATGTAGGAAGACTTTAAAAATATATTATTATTATTATTATTAAGAATTAATAGAGAAAGTAAAATGGAAGTACAACTTAAATAAAAATTTAAAATGAAAAATAATATAGTACAAAATTATTTATGGTAAAAGAACTATAATGTTTCTGAGAAAAAAACATTTAACTATTTAATTGCTAAAGTCTATAAAAATATACATATTTTAATAACTAAATTGACTTTTATTTTTTTTAATTTATGAAAAAATTATAAAAAACTATAACGATAATAATAATATATTTTTAATGTTATAGATAATTAACATCAAATAGATGTGTTTGAAATCTTATGTTTATAAGAAAAAAAAAAATTGTAATTATTTGATTACTAGAGTCTATTAAAAATATAGATATTTTAAGAAGTAAATTAACTTCTATTTCTTTAAATTTATGAAAAAATAATTAATGAAACCAAAAATAACTGGTTGGTTGCATAAACCCAAACTAAAATTTTACATTTTCTCTGTTCTGGTGACTGGAGTCTTTCAAGACATAGCTTGAATATCAATTCCACAACCATTATCAGGTCACCATTATGTACTGCAACATTTAATCGGTATATATATATATATATATATATATATATATGTTTAAGATACTACCAAATCCAAGGTGACTACTGCTGGATCTAAAAAGCAGAGAAGGGTAATGTCCATTGCTGTCACTGTAGCTACCAGATTTTCCTTCCATTCAATTCGGTCACATGTTACCAGCCCGTCTCACACACATGGGACCCTCAGTCGTCATCGCTCTCAGGCTCACTTTTGTTTTTCACGAACAAAAGATCAATTGCAATCTTCATGTACGTAGGTAAGGAAGCCATGGGTGCACAGATAAAGTGAGGTTCCTTTTTCTGTAACATATATGCCATGAACATGTGATACGAAAGCGCTGTTTTAATGGAATCGAAACAAATTTGGTTGCAGCGCAGGCAGCAGTTACAGGTGTTTTCCATTTCTAAAGTGATTCTGTAAAGTGAAATATGCATTAAAAACATAAGAGCCCCTCTTATGCCATGCAAACCTATTAAAAAACAACATATCCTTAACATACCCTTCCATCGAGGGTTAAATTTGAGTGGTCCCCCATTATTTTATTTTTAAACCACCCTTCGTATGATTTTTAATATTTATTTCTACTCTATATAATATTTTTGCGAAAATTCATTTTTTTACATTTTTTAATATTTAGTCTTTATACAATAAAAATAAATAAATTAGATATATATGAATTTTTTAATCAATTAAAAAGATATTAAAGATCGAGTTCTGTAAGAATTTCAAGAAAACGTATTAATGAGAGAAAAATGTGTGACGGTCAAGATAATGTGTCCCAATTCATAATCTATGATAAGGTTAAATTTAAGTAATACTAGTCAAAGCAGAAAATTCAAGTCAATCTACTCATAGAGTGTCATATTCTCATAAGCAAAACATTCCATAAGTAATATAAGCGAAACCTTAACAATCTAATGTAACAAATTATTAACAAATTCATGGTTTATATCCATGTCTATTTTTATAGATATATGTTTTATCAAATTTTCTGGAATTTACACAAGGTATAAGGTCATACAATCTATGCAATCTAAGAATCAAATCTTCCTCATGGAGTTGAAAGTTCATGCTTTTCACATTAGGTCAAAGATAATTCATCCAAAGCAATCTTTAGCTCTTCCCACTTCCAAGCATACATGTTCCAGCTCAATAATGTGAGAACTAAATGAGCCACACACTAAGAGGTGATATTTTATATTGATAGAAACTATTAAAAAGATACAAGATGTGTTTATGAGATTGACCCTTTACAATAATCCACAGAATATATTATATACATTTCATGGCAATGTGTGAAGGGAAAGTCAATAAACAAAAAATCAATATCTTAGAGGAAGACAAAGTTTCTTTGTATATGTCTAGTTAATATAAATAATTGATGGATTTTTTTTCATGTAAATAATATTTCATGTGGGCAAGAATAAAATATTGTTTAGGGTTCAAGTCTATGTAACAAAGTTGGAAACCATTACAATAATATACTCAATACTAAGTAGGAAGTATAACAATCATTCCTCCCAACTATCTAAAAAAAGTCAATTGACAATTTGTATATTATTATATTTTTATTTTAATACTAAATTGAATTTAGTTGGACCAGTTTACATGTTGGATATTATTATTTGTTCAATAATATGATAGGATGTTATCTAGATTTTATAGAACATGATTGAGTTAAGATCATATGACTCTGTTATCAAATTATTGTAAGGTTTGATGAGTTTGGATATTTTTTGTAACAGTGAAACTTTATACTTTATTTCCATTTTCAAATTTTCTATATTTTATATATGAAATTTAAACTAAATAAAAATTAATCTCCAAATAAACCAACTAATTTCTATTTAATTAATACACATTTTCACTTATACTTTATTTCCATTTTCAAATTTTCTATATTTTATATATGAAATTTAAACTAAATAAAAATTAATCTCCAAATAAACCAACTAATTTCTCTTTAATTAATACACATTAGCGGAAGATTTTAACTTATAAAGGAATTCCATTGAATAAAAAAAAACTATAATTTTTTTCATAATTCAAAATAAAATTAAGATGAAGATTATGTATTATCAACTCTGATCTTAACTAACCTAGTCTATTTTTTTAGGGATGATTAAGATGAAGATGTTGATGATGTATTCTGAATGAAATTGGATGAAAATAGCATTGCAAAATTGGCCTAGAAACATAGAGGAAAAGAGAAGTGACATATTCCAAATTGTTTTCCCTTAAGTTCCATGCAAAGCCCCTTCTTGAAAATGTTCTTTGCCAACCAAACTCACATTAGAATTCAATATTTTTGCTTGTCCAAATAAATGAACAAATAAATTTACAAATATTAATAGTATAATTTAATGTAGATAATAAACAAAATATTTTAACATAAAGTTGATGTGTATTTAAAAATATATTAAAAATATATTAGTAAAAAAAAGAACATTTTAATGTGAACAATATACTTTATAAATAAAATATTTTATTGAACATGTTAAATAAAACATTTCAATGTCAACTATGCATATATTAAATGTGGGTTGAAAAACAAAACTATGTATATATTATACAAAGAAATTGAAAAGGAAATAATTTTAATACTTAATGTTTCAAGTATTTTCACAAGTCCATTTTTATTCAAATTTCCTAAAGTCTAACTAAGACATGTGGATTTATAGATTTAATCTTTATAGCTTAGACAATTCAAGTACCCAAAAAGATTTTCAAGGTGTTGAATCCACTTATGCATTGAAAAATGATATATATATATATATATATATATATATATATATATATATATATATATATATATATATATAGACACACACACACTATGATTCTATTAAGCCCCAAGAGTGATCAAAGTGACCAAATTTATATATGTGTAAAGGTTTTTTCAATTTTTTTATTCTAAATGAGGTTTCCACCTCAAGATATTTCATTCCTCTAATTAAGATGTAATTATATTGATTACACAATATTCAATGTTGATTTATATTGATATCTTTTATGCTCATAGATATCCACCTTGCAGCAATATGGATATTAATTGTCAATCTATTATTTTTAATTTAATAGAGAAAATGGAATGATAGTAAAATAATCATTGACTTATGGTATGATAGGTATAAGTATGTCTATTTTGGAATAAAGATTCCAAATTTTAATTTAATTATCAATAATTATTAAGGGGATGATAGGGATTTAATAGATATAGAATATTTTAGAATATTATTAGTACTATATAGAAATCATGAGAATAAAAAAAATAATTTTTTTATGTTTTTTATGCATTTAAATAAATTCATTAATTCAAAAAATGTCATATGAAATAATTTATATTTTTTGGGGGTGTGCTGCATGGTAAAGGTCCATGATATTGTAAAAAAACCTATTAATAGATTAAAAATATCTATGATAAAATGGGGCTAAATATCTTTAATTAAAAAATTAGCTACATTTTCTTAAAAAATATATATGTTTAACTTATATTGATTAATAATAACATTATTAATTTAAAAAAATTATGTCTATCTATCTATCTATATATATACACTTTTAGCAATTTAAATTGTATAATAAAATAAGTGTATTTATTTTTATTATAGATTAATGTTTATATACATGTACTCATTATTTAATTTATATTATTACTTTAATATTTATTATTTTTATTATTAATGATAGCTTAGAATCAAATTGCACTGCTGTGTCATCAATAAAATGACAAAAAAAAAAAAAATCACTCATATATTACCATCATTAACTTTTTCTATTAAAAAAATTGCCCTAGTTAATTTTTTCTAAAAAATATTGCAATTATTAACTTATTATAAAATTATTAATATATTTTTCCTTTTCATTTCCAGCTATATTAGCTATACCCTAAAAGGATTGCACTGTACTCATCTCATCATTAGTTTATTACATGATGTTTAATATATTTAAATTTTTGTTTTCACTTCTGTCATACCTAATCAAAATTGCACTGCAGTCCTATCAGTGTAACAAATTTTTGTTTTCACTTTTGTCATACCTAATCAAAATTGCACTGCAGTCCTATCAGTGTAACATCAACAGAAATGAAGTTGTTCTGAAGTTCAACGGTTAAAGCGCAGGAAAGTCTGGTATATCAAAAAAGACCAACAAAGGACTCTTTACGTGTAAAAATTTAAAGAAAAAAAAAGAAGAAAATGAGTGCCTACCGACTGTATTTATTTATGTCTGTCGCACATACATTTTTCAATGATATCGTTCTCTACACGTCGTCTCCCAACACCTAAAGGCGTCGAATTTTTTAAGAAAGTGACTTTGCGGCCATGAAAGTGACTTGACGTCCGTTTCTTCATAGCACCTTCACAAATAATGAAAGGCATCGAATTTATCAAGGTAAGGTAAGACGTTCCCGCCATCAAATGCCCGGCCACGCCCGTATTCAGGTTACTTCACCCTGTATACAGATTTCTAACCACCCTGATAAATTTTGAAATGTATCGAATTTATTAAGGTAGGACTTTGTGGCCATCAAATTCCCTGCCATGTCCAATGTGAGTTGCAGGTTTTACTACCTATAACTTAGATTTGGTCTACGCCTGTGAATCTTTACCGCACATCCACAGTGATAATAAGAATAAGGATGAATGGAAAGGATAAGGATGAAGAAACCTGTGGTGTTCATGCAAATGGTAGTGAGGGGCGTTAAATTTACAGTCCAGTTGTTTTCATCGTCATGATAGTGATCTTTATGATAAAGAATGGTGGTAGGGATGAAAGTGTAAGGCTGGTAACTGAATTTAATGATAATGAGGAATTATAGGGTATACGTGGTTGTAATTATAATTATAATTATAATTATAATTATAATCATAATCATAATTATAATTATTATTATTATTATTATTATTATTATTATTAATATTAATAAGAATAAGGATGAACGGAAAGGATAAGGAGAAACATGTTGTGTTAATGCAAATGGTAGTGACAGGAGTGCTAAATTTACAGTCTAGTTGTTTTCATCGGAATGATAGTGATCTCTATGATAAAGAATGGTGGTTATGGGGATGATAAGTGTAAGCTTAATAACTGAATTTAATGATAATGAGGAATGAATAGGTATAGTTGGGGAATCTTTAACATTATTATTATTATTATTAATTAATTATTTTTATTTTATTTTAAAAGGGGTGAAGGGTTATCTGAAATTTATTTTAATAAATGATTTAATGATATGTTTATAATTAATTGTATTTATAAGTGTTTTGCAGTTTAGAGATGTTAATGTTTAAATATTTTGATTTGGTTAAAATAAAATAAAGATAAAAAACAAAAATAATTTTAAACTTAAAAAAAAAAAAGTTTTGTTTTCATTACTTTTAATTGGGTAGTTAAAGTAAACCGTAGTTTTTTGAGTTTTAGTTTTATAAGAACTTATGATATTTATGTAGAATATAGTCTATTTAAAAGGGGAATTTAATAGACCTAGATTGATCTTATCTAGCAAGTGTAGAGAGAGATTAAATCTCTTGAGATTCAAATCTCTTTTAGAGTGAAAAGAGATTTGAGAGCTTGAGAGTTTAATCCTTAAACATTGCACAACTGACATCATGAATAGTTTCATTCCTGGTGGCTTCCACTACTGAACACCTCATCAGACAATTTTATTAAAATAAATAATTATAATTTTTTTTATAATAGATATATTATTATCTTTTAGAAAAAATGTAGAAAAACATATTTTTAAATAAAAATATCAAGTGAATAAGCATTTTAGGTTATATATATATAGATATATATATATATATATATATATATATATATATATATATATATATATATATATATATATATATATATAGATAGATATATATATAATCTATTATTTATAGATATTTTTTTTTTTGAAATTTCACATAAATGGGTTGATATTTAGAAGTTATAAATTTTATTATATATAATATAATATTTGATTAAATAGTTAATTTAATTATTTAAGGTGATTTTATTCATGATTAGTATTTATGGTAATATTGGTAATTTAATTTTTTATTAAACATTAAAATTAATTATTAGGATAATAGTTTAGAGTTATAGTAATACTATTATTTAATTTGAAATTTAATTAATTTTGATATATAGTTTTTTATATTTAATTAAAAGATAAGATATATTGTTTTAAAATAATTATTATATATTTCTTATTGTTCTGATGGTTAGTATATTTCTAATTTGAGTAAGTTAAATGGTTAAAAGTAGGTGTTATTTAATAAAAGATTATGAGTTTAAATTCAAAGATGATAGAGTATTTTTATTTTTTATAAATTTTTGTTATTAAATTGATATATGAAGGCTTTAAAAAGATATTATTATTGTTATTATTAAGAATTAATACATAAAGTAAAATGAAAATACAACTTATATAAAAATTTAAGATAAAAAGTAATATAATACAAAATTATTTATTATAAAGAAACTATAATAATAATAATCTAGTTTGAAAGTCATGGATAATTTACACAAATAATGTGTGTGAGAAAATTTAAGATAAAAAGTAATATAATACAAAATTATTTATTATAAAGAAACTATAATAATAATAATCTAGTTTGAAAGTCATGGATAATTTACACAAATAATGTGTGTGAGGTTTTATGTTTTGGGAACAAGAAAGACATATAATTATTTGATGGGTGAAACTATAAAGATATATATACTCTAAATTCTAAATTGATTTTTTTTTTCCTCAATTTATGAAAAAATAGTTAGCAAAACCAAAAATAACTACCAACATGCATGGTTTATTGCATCAGCCCAAAGTAAAAATTTACATTTCTAGACATTAGGTTCTGGTGACTGGAGTTTTACTTGCCGATCATATCCACGACCATTATCAGGTCATATATTTTTAAGATACGTAATTAAGGCTTCACATCCAAATCTGTATGCTCCATACCAAATCCAAGGTGATTCCAGCTAGGGAAGGTAATGTCCACTTCTGTCATTGTAGCTACCAGATTTTATATCCATTCATTTCGGTGACATGTTGCCTGCCCGTCTCACACACATGGGACCCTCAGTCGTCATCGCTCTCAGGTTAACTTATGTTTTTCACGAACAAAACATCAATTGCAATCTGCGTGTATGGAGATAAGGAAGCCATGAGTGCACAGATAAAGTGATAGGATAATGGAATGAAAACAAATTTGGTTACAGCGCAGCCAGCAGTTACAGGTGTTTTCCATTTCTAAAATGATTTTGTAAAGTGGCATATGCATTAAAAACATAAGAGGGCTCTTTTATGTTGCAGAGATTATTGATCATGTTATATGATATTAAATGTGGCTGGGCTGTATATACTTATTATTAAAAATATATTTATATAAATTTAAAAATGAGTATATACAACCCAATCGTATTTAATATCTTATAACATAGTAAATAAGCTTTGCCCTCTTATACCATGCAAATCTATTGAAAAACATACCCTTCCGTCATGTGGCGAAGTTTCCCAGAAGCTCATCATTTCAATGTTATGGGGGAGAGTTAAAAAATGGACACAACTGGCACAACAATGTTGCAGAAACAAACGTGTGCATAAATGACATAATAAAGTTGAACCCAGCTTTCCACTTCGGAATATAATTTATGGCTTGAAAATATTAAACATACAGTGAGTAAACCATTAATACATTGTTATTCTATTCTCATATTATCATAATATATCATGAGAATATTATTTATGTGATTATTTTGAGAGTATTTTACATTTTACTCTAACTATGATAATATTATTTATGTGATTATTTTGAGATATTTAACATTTTACTATTAGGGTAATGTGTAATTTTTTATGTTTAATTTTTGGTAGTTGATATATATTTTTTAAATAAAAATAAAATATTATTTAAGATAATATTGATTATAAAAAATAATTACTAATTGTTTTTATAATCAATAAAACCAAAAATACCATTTGTGGAAACATACAAAGACAAAATCAATATTGAGTGCACATCACATCAAATATAGTAATAATAATTTTGGATATTGGTATGTGTCATCAGATCTGCAACATTTGGATCTCTATTTTTTTATAAACAATACCGCAATATTTTATTAGTTCAAATCTAGAATGAGAAATGCCACCATTCCATCTACATGCCCTACATCTTGCACCATCTAATAATATCTAGAACCACAATTTAAAACATGTTGACAATGCTTTCAATTGTAGATCCACTCTAGATCAAACCAAATCTATGCTGATCTAACTTCTTCACAAGGAGTACTTCTCTTTTTTACAAAGATTTGTCCACAATGGAACTTCAAACAATAGCAACAATAGTGGATCTTGGCAATTCTCCTTTGCATGCAACTATCTACAATCCACACACAAATCAAATATTCACACAAACAATAGATCAAACACTCTATTAAACTAATCTATGTACAAAGGAGTATCATGGTTAAATTTGCATGATCATGCAACTATCTACAATACACACACAAATCAAATATTCACACAAACAATAGATCAAACACTCTATTAAACTAATCTATGTACAAAAGAGTATCATGGCTAAAATTGCATGATCTAAGCCCCTCTAGTGAGAGAGTCACTCAGCCAACTCTAATACCATGTTAGAAAATAAAGAGAGATCAAAGAGCTATTACACAACACAAAACATATACTTTGATATCTTTATTGATCACAACACTTACAAATATATAGGATGTACATATCTCACTTCCACACATCTAGATCATAACTACAACTCATACATAGGAAACAACAACTTCTAGATTTAAGCTTGGGAACTCTTAATGACAACTCATAATAACACATGGAAGAATTACTTCCAATATAAAGTTAGGTAATGTTGATGTGTATTTAAAAATATATTAATAACAAAAACAACCTTTTAATGTGAAGAATATGCTTTATAAATAAAATATTTTAATAATATGTTAAACAAAATATTTCAATGTGAACTATGCATGTATTATATATGGTTTTAAAAATGAAACCATATAAATATTATAAGAAGATATTGAAAAAGAAATAATTTTAATGCTTAAAAAGTTTCAAGTATTTTCACTATGTATTTTATACTCAAATTTTCTAAAGTCTCATAAAGATTTGGTGGAAATGTAAGTTTAATATTTATATTCTACACAATTCAAGTGGCCAAAATGATTTTGAAGGTGTTTAATCCACTTATACATTCAAAAATTATATATTTATATAAATAAACCACAAATCTATTAAGCCTCAAATTTATACATGTGTAATTTTTTTTTCAAATTTTTATTCTAAAGGAGGTTTGAACCTTAAGATATTTCATTCTTCTAATTAATATGGATTTATATTGATTATACAATATTCAATGTTATTGAATATTGATTTATATTGTTATTTTCTATGGTCATACATATCCACTTTTGCAGCAATATGGAATTTTAATTGTTAACCTATTATTTTAATTTAATAGAGAAAATGGAAAGATAGTAAATAGATCATTAACTTATGGCATGATAGTTAATTATGCCAATAAGTATGTCTATTTTGAAATAAAGATTCTAAATTTTAATTTAATTATTAGATGAATGACAAGGATTTAATCAATATAGAATATTCTAGAATATTATTAGTAGTATACACAAATCAAAAACAAAATTTATTTGAAAAGTAGTTATGCTTTTTTATCCATTTAAATAAATTCATTAATTAAAAAAATATCTTATAACAAATGTCATATGAAATGAGTTAGTTTTTTGGGCACCTGGTATTGGTAAGCCATGGTAAAGGTCCATGATATTGTAACATAAACTATTAATAGATTAAGAATCTCCAAGATAAAATGGCACTGAATCTCCCTAACTAAGAATCTTGCTACTTGCTTTTTAAGAATGTATATATGTTTAACTTATATTAATTAATAATAATATTATTAATTTTAAATAGAATCATAATTTAATTAATTTTTTTTATTATAAATTTTACCATTTAAATAGTATTTAAATGATGAAGTGTATTTGTTCTTATCATAAATTAATGACTATATACATATAATGACCATTCAATTTATATAAATACCCTAGTATTTATAATTTCTGTAATTAATTGTGCCATATCCAATCAAGTTGTAGTGCAGTGTCTATTAATAGATAAAAAAAAAATCAATCACTAATATATTACAACCAATAACTTTTTCTACAAGACAATCATTAATATATTACAATCATTTACTTTTTCTAAAAGATATTGCAATCATTAATATATTACAATGATTAACTTTTTATAAAAGATATTGCAATCATTAACTTATTATAAGATGCTGAATATATTTACCTTTTTCAGTTCTAATTATACCATAGTTCTCACTATGACATATATTAAAACCAATAACCCTTTCTAAAAAATATTACAATCATTAGTATGTTACAATCATTAATACATTACAATCATTAACTTTTTCTAAAAAATATTACAATCATTAACTTATTATAAGATGCTGAATATATTTACCCTTTTCAGTTCTAATTATGTCATAGTTCCAGCTATAACATATATTAAAACTAATAACATTTTCTAAAAAAATATTGCAATCATTAATATATTACAATTATTAATACATTATCATTAACTTTTTCTAAAAAATATTGTCATCATTAACTTATTATAAAATACTGAATATATTTACCCTTTACCCTTTTCAGTTCCAGTTCCAGCTATGCCATACCTAACGAGGTTGTAGTCATCTAATCATTAATTTATTACATGTTTACATTTTTGTTTTCAATTTTGTGATACCTAATCAAAATTGCACTGCAGTCACATAAGTGTAACATCAGAAATGAAGGTGTTCTGAAGTTCAACGGTTAAAGCGCTGGAAAGTCTGGCATATCAGCAAAGACGAACAAAGGACTCTTTACGTGCAAAAATAACGAAAAAAAGGAAGAAAATGAGGTCCTACCGACTGTATTTATTTGTGGGTCAGTTGTACAATTTTCGATGGTATTGTTCTCTCCAACGCCCAACACCCAACATTTGACAAATTATGAAAGGCGTCGAATTTATCAAGAAAGTCCGTTTCTTCATAGCAGTGATTATTTCACTCTGAATTGTAGGTTGATATCGAATTTATTAAGGTAACGTAAGATTTTCCTGCCATCAAATGCCTTGCCAACCCGTTTCTTTTTTTTAATAGGTATGGTTAGTTGGGTGAGAATAAGTAATTTGGGTGAGAATAAGTAATTTGCTAATGGGCATTTTTTATAGGTATGGTTAGTTGGGTGAGAATAAGTAATTTGCTAATGGGTATTAAATGAGAAGAGTTGTATATTCTTATTTTTAAATTTTAATAAGCTACTTATCCTATGAACCTATACCCTTTAGCAACCTACATATTTGACAAACTCTGCTCATTTGATACCCATCGACAAACTACCTATTTGTTGCCATCGTTACTTCGCTCTAAATTCATATTTCTAACCACCATGACAAATCAACAAATATGTCTAATTTATAAGGCAAGACTTTGGGGCCATTAAATTCCTTGCCACGCCCGTTACTTCATAGCTATGGTTAAAATATGTCGAATTTGTTAAGGCAGGACTTTGGGGACATTAAATTCCCTGCCACGCCAGTTTCTTCATAGCTATGGTTATTTCGTTCACTCTCAATTGCAGGTTATATTTCAGCATAAATTGACTTTACCACCAATGACTTGGAATTGGTCTGCACCTGTGAATAAATTGCAGCTGCTATGAAAGAAACCTTTAGTGCACATGCACTGTCTTCATTATCAGAAGGGTGACCGTGCTGATAAGAATAAGGATGAATGGAAAGGGTATGAAGAAACCTGTGGTGTTCATGCAAATGGTAGTGACAGGGCCACTAAACTTAGATTCTATTTGTTTTCCTTGTCAAGATAGTGATCTTTATGATAAAAATGGTGGTAGGGATGATAAGGTAAGGTTAGTGACTGAATTTAATGATAATGAGGAATAATAGGGTGTAGTGAGGAATTTTTTAAAATTTATTATTATGGTAAATTAATTAATTATTTTTATTATATTTTAAAAGTGGTAAAGCTTTATATAAAATTTATTTTAATAAATGATTTAATGATATGTTTATAATTAATTGTAGTTATAGGTGTTTTGTAGTTTAGAGATGTTGACATGTTGTAATGTCTAAATATTTTGACTTGGTAAAAAAAAACTAAAATAATAAAAATAAAAATTATAAGTTATTATTATTATTTTTATTAATTTTCATTGGTTAATTAGATTAAATTGTGGTTTTTTAGCTTCAAGTTTATGAGAACTCATGGTATTCATGTGGAATATATCACATTTAAAGGGGACAATTAAACTAGCCGTTTGGATCTACCTCTTGAGAGGCAAATCTATTTTAGAGTGAAAAGAGATTTGATACCTTTTAGGGCTTGGTAGATCCATAGTTAAGCTAAGATGGATCTAGGGATCAAATATTTTGAGATGCAAACCCTTTTTAGAGTGAAAAGAGAGATGTATCTATGGATGAAATCTCTTGAGATGCAAACCTCTTTTAGAGTGAAAAGAGAGATGGATCTAGGGATCAAATCTCTTTGGTAGATCCAGAATTAAGCTAATATGGATTTGGGATGCAAACCTCTTTTAAAATGAACAAAGATTTGATACGTGTAGGGGCTTGGTAGATCGAGAGTTAAATTAAAATGGATCTAAGATGGTATTATAGTTTACTCTTATTTTGATTCTATTTTTGTATATTTGTATTGGATGGTGAAATAACTTTAAATCTTTTATATTCATTACTTGTAGGGGCTTGGTAGATCCATAATTAAATTAATATGGATCTAGGGTGGTATTATAGTTTACTAGTATTTTGATTTTATTTTATTTTGTATAAATTTGTATAGGATGGTGAAATAACTTTAAATATGTTATATTCATTTGTTAATTTTTTACTTTTAATTTTTTATTGAAGAATATCATAATTAAAATGAATAGAAAAGGTAAATATTTTTTGAAAATAAAGTAAGTGGAAGTTTCTTTTTTATCTCAGAGCAAGGAAGACTAGGGTTTGAAACAGGGGGCGACAGAAGTGAGCTAGTAACTATGGAGGGGCGAGGAGGGAGCTCCACTCCCTCCTATAGTAACGTAGTTTCGAAGAGAGGTAGAGGGATGAGTTGGAACAAGCTCCAAAATTATTCGGAGAATGAGACAAAGATTAATGGTTCCCAAAAGACGGAAGGAAGCAAACCCAAGGAAAAGAAAGGGACCCGCGAGGAGGTTTGAAAGGATACGAAAGTTGGAGACAGTGGTCAAAGGATAGAGGGTAGAGCTACAACAGGACCCTGCAAGTCCAAGTCTAATATTAAACCACGAGTGGTCTTGAATGATCCTACTTTGTAGGTGCATAGAGATCACATGGCAACCTATGCAATCATATGCAAGTTTATGGGCATTTGGCCCGCAGAGAAAGCACTACACACTTGGATAAAAACCACCTGGAAACCAAAAGGAGAGATAAATATACATCTTGGGTCTAAGGGTTTTTTTATCGTGGTATTCACGAACCTGGAGGATAAAGACAAAATTTTCAAAGGAGGACCATACTTCTATGCTGTTGCAGGCCTCTACATGTGACCTTGGACGATGAACTTTGTTCCGAAGTGAGAAACATTCACATCGGTCCCAGTATGGATTAGATTATATTCCTTACCTTTAGATTACTAGTTACTGGAATCCTTAAAAGCTATAGGTAACAAAATATGACATTTTATAAAGATATGAGAGGTGACTCTGTGAGGAAAATACACCTCCTTCGCCTGCATATGTGTAGAAATGGACTTATCGGGAGCACTCTTGAATGAAATCATCGTGGAAGTTTATGATGAGGAATGGGTTTAGGCGGTCTATGAACATATCCCATTGAGATGTCGCAAAGGTCAAGGACATGGGCACCTCTTCAGAGAATGCCCACTCAACAAAAGAGAGGACAACTTGAAAAGAAACATCGGAAAAGACCCTGAAGGATACACCAAAGTGGCAGGTAGGGGGCAAGGAGGGGAGAGAAAGCACAAAAAGAAACCTAGTGAGAACAAGCTACCAAGTCACAACATTTTTGAGATTTTAGAAGAAGAGGGGGAAAGAAAATGGGAGGAGTAAGGACATGGAGAATATTTCAACAGAGAAAGGAAAAGAGGATAGCATGGACATCACACAAGAAAATAATGAACTAAAGGAGGATCCACTAAGCACTATAGGGCTTGGAAGAGACCAGGAGATGACCCCAAGTGAAGGAGGAATGGAGTACCAAGACCTACAGGAGACTCTTGATAGGGAGAACCTTGAACTAGAACAATTTCTAGAATAGGGAACCAACAAAGGGATTGACTCTCTGCCACAAGAGGAGTTTGATAGAGTGCAACAACTATTCCTATGAAGGTCCCAATCAAAGACTGCAGGAGTCAAAAGGAACCATGATAGCCAGGAGAATAAAGGGGTCAAACTAATGGAGATTACATGAGGACACTCCACAAAAAACCCAGGCAAGAAAAGAGGGAGAAGGAGTTAAAATGATCTCCTGTTAGAATGTGGGAAACTCCTGATTAATTCAGGTAAGATGAAAGATCTTACCAGTTACTCTTTCACAAACACATCATTATGAAGTTCACAACCTGGAAAATTAGGGGCCTAGGTAATAAGAGAAAGAAAAGAAATCTCAGTAACAGAATAAAAGTGGAAAACCTAGACCTGGCATTTATACAGGAAACTAAATGTCCAGTAGACAGGAGCAGAGTACTTCACAGCAAATGGCTCAACAAATATGAGTTTCTTGAAGTCAAAGCAAACAACACATCGGGGGAATTCTTACCCTATGGAATCTGCAGAAATTTGAAATCAGAGATGTAGAAGCATCCAGAAATCACCATTCAATGGTAATACAACCTTTGGGGGACAAAGAGTGCTACTTGATCACAAATGTCTATCATCCTCAAATGCTAGAAGACAAACTAAAGCTCCTCACTTCTTTGGAGGAACTAAGAGAGAGACACTCTATTATCACCTGGATTATGGGAGGGGAATTCACATGATCAGATCCCTCTCAGAGAAAAAAGGAGGAAGAAAAAGGTTAGGACGAGACTCACTTGCATTCCAAGATTTCCTAGACAACATGAGATTGGTAAGTATGGAAACAACAAATGGCACCTTCACATGGAATAACAGGGGAGGGGGAATTGCCCAAGTTGCCTTGAAATTAGACAGATTCCTAATCTCAGAGGATCTCCTCTTCGGTCACACTATGACAGCTTGGATCCTTCCATTTGTTGGGTTTTGTTATATTCTTTCCACGACTAGCCCACGAGTTAATCGGGGGGTTAGAGGGGAGGCGGAGTGCCCATTCGTTGCACCAATTGTGTAGCGCGGGGGGGGGGGGAGGGGGGGGTCATAGGGGGTTTGAGGCATACCGGTAACCCCACTTTATGGGGTTTGAGGCAGCGCCCTGGAAAATTTTGGTTTTGGACCCTCTATTAGGATGGGCGAACCCACCTATGGTTTTTTGCATGATTTTCGCACATGTTTTTGGACACGTTGGTTTTCGGTCCATGGTATTGGATACGATGGTTTTTGATCCATGGTATTGGATGCTTCGGAATGTATAAATATGTATTATAACATTGAAAGGAACATAATGAAAAATCAAGCTGGTAGTCCCGATTTTGGGATCTAAAGGAAATATCTGTGTATATGTGTTATGCTCTCACATTTTTTATTTTCTATGTTTTAGAATTCATATGCAAGTAATTTATGTATGGGGATAAAACCTACATTTGGTATTGGAGCTGTTTTGGCTTCAAGGGGATGCCTTTGTTGTTGAGTGGTTTCACTCAGGCCTGTGGTAGACCCTATTCAGTAGGAGATCGATTCTGGTGGTGAAAGAAGATGGCAAGCAGTAGAAAGATAGAGATCAAGAAATTTAATGGTCAGAGTTTTGAGTTGTGGAAACTCAAGATGGAGGATCCATTGGTGGATAAAGATCAGTTGATTGCGGTAGATCAGGGTACTAAACCAATGGGAGTGTCCGATGAAGAATGGAAGAAGTTGGATCGGAAGGTAAAGAGCACAATACGATTGTGTGTCTCAGATTGAGTATTGCTAAATGTATTAGGGGAAGCTACGATGAAGGCTTTATGGGACAAGTTAGGGAATTTGTACCAATCTAAGTCTCTCGTGAATAAACTGTTCCTGCGGAAAAAGTTGTATAACCTGAGGATGAAAGATGGAGACTCGGTGATAGAGCATCTGAATGCATTTAATACTGTGGTAAGTCAGTTAGCATCTATTGATATTAAAATTTCAGATGAAGATAAGTGCATCAGATTTTTGTGTTCTCTACCAGATTCATGGGATAGTCTGGTTATTGCAATAGGTAGCAATGTAACTGCCTTGCATTTTGATGAAATAGTCTCATCCTTGTTCGCGGAGGAGATGAGACGAAAAAATATGGAGAGCCAGAATAGTGATCCTTGTTTGTATGAGGAGGGTTCCATAACAGAAACAAAAATAAGTCATCGAGTGGGAGATCTAAATCTAGAGGGAGATCTAAATCTCCAGGAAAACCTGTAAAGGTGGTGTGCTAGAAACGCGGAAGGGAAGGGCACTACAAAAGGGACTGTAAATCTAAAGCTCCTGATAAAGGAAATGGATCTGATAATGCTCATTCTGTAGAGGCAAAAACCTCCTCAGATGAAGGTGGGAATGTGTACTTGGCTTCTTCAAGTACACATGTAGATCATGAGGCATGGTTGATTGACTCAGGTGCATCCTTTCACTTCACTCTCCATAGAGAGTGGTTCTGCGAGTATGAGAAATACGATGGTGGTGATGTCCTCTTAGGGGATGATAGGAAGGCTAGAATCATTGGTCACATAAAAGTAAAGTTGAAGTTGCAAGGTGGAAGGGTTAGAACACTTCCAAGTGTTTTGCATATTCCTGCATTGGCCAAAAATTTGATCTTTATAAGCAAGCTGGATGATGTAGGTGTTAAAAATAGTGATTGAGAAGTATACTTGCAAAATGGTTTGGGGAGCACTGGTATTGATGCGGGGAGTTCGAATTGGAACTCTGTACAATCTACAAGGTAGCACTATCATTGATGGGTGCAATAGTTCTGTGGTTCCTGAAAGTGGAGCAGAAAATCTAGTGGTCTCTGGAGAGAAGACCATGTCGTGGAATCAAAGGCTTGGAAATATTGGAGAGAAGGGCCTTCAAATACTTCATGGTAAAGGTATGGCAGAAGGTATGAGCAATAGCTCTTCGGATTTTGATTTCTATGAAAATTGTCCATATGGGAAGCAGAATCGAGTGAGTTTCCCCTCTGGTAGTAAGAGAGCGAAATATATATTAGAACTTGTGCACAGTGATGTGTTTGGACCTGTGAAGGTTCCATCACTGGGTAAGTCTGTGTACTATGTATCATTTATAGATGACTTCTCAAGGAATACATGGATATATTTCCTTAAGAAGAAATCTAAAGCCTTTGATAGGTTTAAAGAATTTAAGGCTCTCGTGGAGAATCAGATAGGGAACAAGATAAAGGTGCTGAGGACATATAATGGTGGAGAGTTTTGCAACAAGGAATTTGAATAATTATGTAAGAAGTGTGGTATAGCATGACAAGAGACTACTCCATATACACCTCAGCAAAATGGAGTTGCAGAAGGAATGAATAAGATGTTAATGGAAAGGGCAAGAAGCATGCTTAGTGGTGCCAGGTTAGGACAAGAATTTTGGGAAGAGGCGGTGGATACTGCATGTTACCTGGTTAACAGGTCATCTTCATCAACGTTGGAGGATAAGACTCCACAAGAGGTATGGACTGGTAAGAAACCCTCTCTTTCACATCTGAGGGTATTTGGATGTGATGCATATGTACATGTTCTAAAGGAGAAATGAACCAAGTTGGATAGTAAATCTCAAAAGTGCATCTTTATTGGGTATAAGGATGGTTTAAAGGGTTATAAGGTTTGGAACCTATTCACACAGAAGGTTGTGTACAACTGAGATGTGGTGTTCAGAGAGGTAAAAGATGTTATTAAACATGAAGTCCAACCAGACAAACCTTAGACGATAGAGTTTGAGCTTAAGGAGGAAGAATCAGACTTTATAGTAGAGGAGGCATTAGAAGATGAAGAGCCACAAACTCCAGGAGTGAGAAGATCAGTTCTAGAAAGAAGGCAGAGAGAAAGGTATAGTCCATCTGCTTTATGTTCAAATTTTTCTTTATCTATTACTGACGATGATCCCAAAACTGTGAAGGAATCAATAGATTCAGAGGATGGAAAACTCTAGAAAGAGGCCATGGTTAATGAAATGGCATCTTTGAACAAAAATGAGGCTTGGGATTTGGTGGAGTTGTTGGCTAGAAGGAAACCCATTGGCAGCAAATGGGTGTTCAAGAAGAAGACAAATGCAGAAGGAAACATGGAGAAATACAAAGCTCGATTAGTAGCAAAAGGTTATTCCCAGGTGTCGGGAATTGATTTTGGTGATATTTTTTCTCCTGTTTCCAAGGTAACTTCTATTAGATTACTTATATCTATTGTTGCTGCTTTTGATTTTGAGGTAGAAAAGATGGATGTCAAGACAACATTTCTTCACGGGGATCTAGAAGAGGAAATATACATGAAGCAACCTGAAGGCTTTGCTGTGAAGGGTAAGAAATAACTGGTATGCAAGTTAAAGAAGTCTCTGTATCGGTTAAAACAGTCACCAAGGATGTGGTATCAGAAATTTGATACATTTATACTAGGACTTGGCTTCACCAGAACCAAAGGAGATCAATGTGTGCATTTTAAATTAATTGGTGGCCATGTTATTTATCTGGTCCTGTATGTGGATGATATGTTGCTGGTTGGAAATGAAAAAGAAATTATCCAGGATTTGAAGACCCAATTGTCCTCCAAATTCGACATGAAAGATCTTGGTGCTGCAAACTATATTTTTGGCATGGAAATTAAAAGAGATTGGGTAAAGAGGAAGCTCTAGTTAAAATAGAGGAAGTATGTTGAGACAATACTACAGAGGTTTAATATTGAAGATAGTAAACCGGTGAAGGTTCCTATTCCCGTAGGTGTGAGGTTATCTGCTGAATAGTGTCCCAAGACACAAGAAGAGGAAGAGGACATGTCCCGTGTTCCATATGCAAGTGCAGTCGGTAGCCCGATGTATGCAATGGTCTATACTAGACCAGACATTGCACATGCAATGGGAGTATTGATTAGGTTTATGTCAAAACCAGGGAAAGAGCACTGGATAGCAGTGAAGTGATTTTCATGTATTTGCGTGGCACTAGCGATTATGGTTTGTGCTACCAAGGAAGATCAGGATTGGATAGAATGTTGGATATTCGTTGCTTTGTTGATGCAGACTGGGCTGGATATCTAGATCAGAGAAGATCTACAAGTGGGTATGTGTTTAACCTATTTGGAGGTGCAGTTAGTTGGATGAGTAAGAAACAATCTGTAGTGGCACTATCAACTACAGAGGTAGAATACATGGCAGCCACTCATGCAAGCAAGGAAGTAGTTTGGTTGTAGAGATTGTGTTCAAGTATGGGGTTAGTACATGGAGCTATAAGGTTAGACTGTAACAGCCGAAGTGCAATTTTCTTGGCAAAGAACCCTGCATATCATTCAAAGACAAAGCACATTGATGTTCAGTATCACTTTTTGAGGGATATGATAGAAGACAAAAAGGGTTTGATAGTAAAGGTGGACACTTAGAAGAATACTGCAGATGCATTGACAAAATCTATGAGCTCTGAGAAGTTCTCTTGGTGTAGAGAGACAATGGGCGTTCAGGGTTGGGAAAATGACTAAGCTTTCTTGTGGCCCACTGTGGAAAGAAAAAAACAAGTGGGAGAATGTTGGGTTGTGTTATATTCTTTCCACGACTAGCCCACGTAGTTAACTGGGGGGTTAGAGGGGGGGTGGAGCCCCCGTTTGTTGTGCTGATTGTGTAGCGAGGGGGGGGGTCATAAGGGGTTTGAGGCATACCCATAACCCCACTTTATGGGGTCTGGGGTAGTGCCCTGGAAAATTTTGGTTTTGGACCCTATGTTAGGATGGGTAGACCCACCTATGGTTTTGTGCAAGATTTTTGCACATGTTTTTGGACACGTTGGTTTTCGATCCATGGTATTGGATGCGATGGTTTTCAGTCCATGGTATTGGATGTTTCGGCATGTATAAATATGTATTATAGCATTGAAAGGAACATAATGAAAAATCAAGTTGGTAGTCCTGATTGTGGAATCCAGGGAAAAATCGCTCTGTATATGTCTTTTATGTGTTATGCTCTCGCATTGTTTATTTTCTATGTTTTAGAATTCATATGTAGATAATTTCTGTATAGGGTTAAAACCTACACCTTTTGGAGGCTTGGACCACTCGCCCATCCAATTGGAAGCTTCTTTTATTGGCACCCCGAGAAACAGACCTTTCAGGTTCAAAAATGCATGGCTCACTCACCCTAATTTCATCGCTAATATTAGAAATTGGTGGGTGGAAGACATGCCCACCTAGGGCACGAAAATGTTCTTCCTGCATCAGATACTCAAACATATCAAACATAGGCTCAAATATTGGAATAGAAATTAGTTTGGCAACATTTTTGAAGCCAAAAGAGAAGTAGGAAGAAAATTACATGAAACTAATCAAATTCTCATCAAGGAAGGATTCATAGAGGAAAGGAAATTACAGGCAGACTCTCTACAACAAGAATGGGACAATAGATGTTAGCAGGAGGAAATATTCTAGAGATAGAAATCTAGAGTAAATTAGATTAAGGAAGGGGAGAGAAATACTAGATTCTTTCACAAGTCCACCATGAAACATAGGTCTCATAACAGAATCGCAAAACTCCTAGATCTACAAGGGAAAGAGTTAAATACTCACAAAGAAAAGGAATATGTTCTGGTGCAACATTTTCAAAGCATAGGAGAGGAAACAATTGCAGACAGATCTCAATTCATTAAGAGCTTCACAAAGAACATTCCAAAATTGGTGACCAGGGAAGATAACTATAATCTCAACAGGCCAGTAATGGAGGAAGAGGTCAATGAAGTAATCAAGGAGATGCACAATGGGAAAGCTCCAGGCCTGGATGGTTTCAATGTAGACTTCTTCAAAACATGTTGGGAAATAGTCAAATATGACATTCTAGATATGGTGGAGGATTCGAGAAAATCTAAAATAGTTCTTAAAGCAATTAATGAATCTTTCAACGCATTGATCCCTAAACAGGAAAAAGCCATGAAACCAAAAATATTTGGACCCATAGCTTTATGCAATGTGGTGTACAAAATCATTTCCAAAATTATTGCTAACAGACTCAAACCTCTACTACCATCGCTCGTGTCAGAGGAGCAAATAGGATATGTGGAAGGTAGACAAATTCTCAACAATATCATCCAAGCTTACGAAGTGGTGCACTCTCTCAAGATCAATAAACAGGCAGGGATGATTATAGAGTTGGACATAGCAAAAGCTTATGACAAGCTAAGCTAGCCTTACATAAAGCAAATCCTTAAAGCTTATGCCTTTGACTACAACTGGATAAAGTCTGTTATGGCCTTGGTTACCTCAGCAAGTTGCTCTATCTTTCTCAATGGCTCTCCATCAAGAACCTTCAAGCCTTCAAGGGGCCTTAGGCAAGGTGATCCTCTTTCCCCATTCCTCTTCATTCTCATGATGGAAGGATTGGGCAGAATGATCAACTCTGCCAAGGAGGAAGGAAGAATCAAGGGGCTAAAACTCACTCAGAATGGGGACACATTGACTCATCAACAATTTGTGGAAGATACTATGTTGCAGGGTACTCCCACTGTCAAAGAAGCCAAAGCCTTCAAACAAATCCTGCATGATTTCACAATGGCTACTGGCATGGAGGTAAGCCTCACAAAATCAAAAGTTTTCTTTTTTAATACAGATATTTCCATCCAAAGACATCTCTCCAGAATCCTGGGATTTCAAAGAGAGAATCTTCCCTCTAAATATCTAGGAATGCCTCTCATTGACAAAACTCTGAATAAGGAACTTTGGGAGTCAGTTGCAAATAAATTAAAGGACAGAGTAAATAACTGGACCTGCAGATCTTTGAACTTAGTAGGAAGACTAATTCTTACAAAGTTTTTTCTACAAACCATTCTAGCTTTCATGTTCTCAGCCCTTCCTGTCCCAAAAGGAGTTTCATAGCAGATTAGGAATATTCAAAGAAAATTTCTTTGGGGCAAAGGGGAAGAGAAGAAGAAATGGGCCCTGGTAGCATGGGAGAAGCTTTGCAAACCCAAAACTCATGGAGGCTTAGGTCTCCATGATCTAGACACCCTAAGCAAAGTCTTGGGGGAAAAACTTTGGTGGAGATGGCTAAAGGAAACCAACAATCCATGGTCCAAGCTATGCAAACAAAAGTATGCAATGGATTGGTAGCAAAAGGACCACATTCAGATGTCAGGGCACATTAGGCGTTCTCATATTTGGAACAAGGCTTGGGAGAACAGAGCCTTAGCTCAGAAACATAGTTTCTGCGAGATAAGAAATGGGAATCTCGCTTGGTTCTGGGAGGACAACTTGCAACAGGAACAAAATCTCTGCAGAGAAGGTCTAGAAAGCATAAAAAATGACACCATTAACAAAGGAATAAAAAGTGTAAGGGACTTTTGGGATCAGTCTAGAGAGGAAGGGAAATGGAGAATCTAGAAAGTTCCAAATTATAGTGAAGAGACCCCTTTGAAAGCCAAAGCTAAAGTTCTTAAAGAGATTTTGGAAAAGAGGAAAAATTTAACTTCAACCTAAAACGATCTACTAAGGTGGGGTAGAAACAATGAGGGAAACTTCAACATCAAAGAAGCCAAAAGAATAATCACTGGATTTGACCATCCAAATCATGACAAGACTTGGAAAAACCTTTGGAGCAACCCTCACTTGATGAAGATTAAACTGTTCATGTGGCTAGTTTAGCATAAAAATATTCTGACCTCGGAAAATCTTAGAAAAAGATGATTTGAAGGTCCTTCAAAATGCCATTTATGTGGCTTGTATGAGGAGACCATGGATCACATTCTCAACCTTTGCACACTCACTTCCTCCATTTGGAATTGGGTTGCCTTTATCTTCAACCAAACAGTCGGAAAGGATGATGACATTACTGTAACTTTAAAGAATTGTAGAAAATACTTCTCAGATAATGAGATAGTTAATGTAGCCTCGACACTGATTCCTAGTTTTTTGATCTGGGATGTGTGGAAAGAATGCAACAATAGGATCTTCAAAGATAAATCCAGTTCAACTCAATGAATCATGGTGTAGATCCTTAATCAGCTCAGAGAATCAATTACTGTGTTTCTGAATCATCCTCCTGAGAAACCCGCTTGTCAAAGGGACACTAACATCCTTGAACAGTTGGGACTTTAGTCTTATGGCCCTTTAGGCACCTGGAAGAAATAAAAGCATAGATTAGATAGCAAGGCTTTCTAGCGGCCACCTCCCCATGGCTTCTTGAAGCTCAACATAGATGGAGCCTGGAAAGGGAACCCAGGGCATGCGGGTTACGGGGGAGTCATAAGAGATGCAAAGGGAAATATCCAAGTCATTTTTCACAGTCATTTGGGGAAGGCTGCCAACAATATAGTAGAACTCATGGCCATTGAGCAAGGCCTAGAAATCCTGATGGACTACAATCGACATAATACAATCATAGAGGCAGACTCAGAATTAATGATTAATTCAGTCAAAAGGATAAGCACCGGCACAACTCTAGACAAAATTTTAAATCACTGGCAACTTTCCCAAGTTTTTCATCGAGTCCAATCTCATCTCAAAACACTTAGAACTTTGAGCTTTATTCATGTGCACAAAGATGCCAACAGAGTGGCAGACAGGGTAGCTAATGAAGGGGTGATTTGACATGAGAAAGCAAGTGCTACTTGTGGGAGTTTGCTCAGAATGGACAACTGCGTGAAGACTGCAACAATTTGGTGCGTGAAGATAAGGACCATTATCAACACTCCAAGGGGAAACATCTACCAGAAATCTAATTTGACGAAAGTATTGGTTTTAATTAACTGGTAGAGGAATGAAAAGCAAAGGAAAAAGAGGGAAAAACCAGAAAGTGGTGGTTTTGCAGCAGTTACCAAGGTTATCGGAGGACCGATTGTACCTAAAGTGGTTTTACCGACAAGTCTATGATGCCACAAATGGAGTTACACGTGGTGCTAGGATGAAAGAGAATTCTGCCTTCATTGGATGGTATCTCCCAATCTTCTCTTCTACCTGATATCCTTCGCAGTCGGCAGATCTAGTGGTATCAGATCTAGGGCTGAGGTTTGTCAGGCTTGTTGGTGGTGGGAGTGCAACGGTTTTACTACAGTTCCCTGGTTATTGGGCATCGGCAATACCATAAGCGGGTTTTTGGACAAGCCTTTGATGCCACTGTCCATGTAACACGTGTCCTCAGGCTGTTTGTGATTACTGCCCTCATTGGGCAGGTAATCCTAGTGATTTTTGTCTACCCAATATCCCTTTCAGCCGTTGGATATGGCAGATGTAGATCGATGGCTCTATTTTGTCGTGCTCGTCCACCACCATTGGGTCTCTCTTTCTCTATTGGGTCAGATCTTTGGCTTTGTGGGTTGTATAGTTTTGTGGGCCCTTAGCCGCATTCTTGTGCTTGTGGCCCATTTCGCTAACTTAGGGCGTATGTATATTATGTAACCTCTTTGTTGCTTAATTTGAATAGATGGTTCGATTCTTTCTTCAGAAAAAAAATAAAATTAATATTTTATTAATAAATCTAATGGTGAAAAAAACTAAAATATACATAAGAATATAAAATATCTAGAATAGTGTGAGAATAGTTGGGAAGAGATGTGATGGGTGTGTTTATTCATAAAATTCCTATAAGAAGAGGTTAGAAGTAAATATTAAAATGCAAGGTCCCTAAACCTAGCATGATAGAGGTTGTAGGAAACTTTGAGTTGGGAAAATTTGAGTTGTTTGAGAAAAATGGGATCTTTGTTAAGATCACAATTTATCACTCAACATTTATTTTTGGGTCTTTTTAGCTCATTGGAAAGAACATTAGTAGAATGATTTGACTCCCTAGGCTTTGTAATTTCCCCCTAAAATATAAGATAAAAATCTAAAAAAAATTCTTTGAAGAGTTATGAATCTAAAATGGCCAATATCGTAACCATTTCTGAGATGACCTAATATGGAAACTTGGATCAATTATTCCACATTCAGTAGACTTCTTCTTCATAAGCTTTTGTACCATACAAGTGAAATTTTGTTAGATCTAACTCATGGTAAAGCACATGCCCTAGTGAGGAAGTTGATGTTTTGATAATTCACTAAAGATGGATGTCTTTCTAGTGTGTGATCTTTCTCTTAATGCCCATGTCTTGATCCAATATATTTTTCTTCGCATAATTATAATTCACTAAAGATGGATGTCTTACTAGTGTGTGATATTTCTCTTAATGCCCATGTCTTGATCCAATATAGTTTTCTTCATGAAATTATAGTGTTTGTATAGTTTTCAATTTCTCTATGACCTCTAAGGTTTCAACCAAGTTTGAAAGTAGGGATAAAGTAACATCATGTTAAATATAGGATGTAAGGTAATGAAGGGTATTAGATTCAATTTCGAATTATTTTAACTCCCATCCTTGGTGTTAGTGGAATGTTGCTATAATATGGCTCTATAGAGTCATTGTTTTACATTGCCACAACTATTTTTTTTTCAGTTTAATTTCTTTTGATTAGATATAAAATTGACGATTATATAAAATTTCATCTATGAGAGTACTCTCTAGATGGAAAAATTGGAAAAATTGGTCTCTATGGTCCATTTTAGTGCTAGGTCCCAATTTGGAGATTTGGTGTTTGGAACCTTCCAAATCCATTTTGAGGCATCAATTAACACTGTTTGGGGTCAAAACTTTATAATTATAGCTCCTAGTACCTCAATATTTTTACCCTAAATGACTTTGACTTTGATTGATATCATTTTACCCTCCAGCGTGATAGGTTGTCTCCATGACAAATGAGTTAGAAAAGACGACATCTAACTCAAAGGTAGCCATAGGAGATAATTAAACAATAAGAAAAAGGCATATAGGAGAAGTTAGCAACAATATGATAAAAAATAATGATAGGTAGCATAACCAATAGTCAAGGAATGAGCAATGAGAAGTACTTACATCAAGGAAATCCTTAAATTCTATTTTATTGAAAGATGTCAGTGCTTCTCTTGGCATAGCCTGAGGAATGTTGCAATTGATTGTAGGGGTAATCAAATAAAGGTTTATCAACAAAATATAGAACAAAATATGTAGCATAAAAGTAATATTTCTCAAGCAGGAAAATGAGGAAGATCATTCCTACTAGAAGATCATCAGCCACCAGGTACACAAGTTCTTTTTATGTTTACTATTAATCATGCCATTATTTTGTACATAAGGCTATTGATTGCAAATCCTATTCAAATAAGAGTTTGAGTGCATTGTATGTGGATAAAAAATGAGAAGACACAATTTTTTTCTTCCCCTTCCTAGTCACGAAAGATACTATAAATGTGACAATATTCTTGGCCACATGGCTAAAGATTGCAATTTACCCCATTCCTTAAAAGAAACCAGAAAAATGAAGAAGATAATATAAAGAAGATTACACAAGAAGACAAAAGTCAATGCATAAATTAGAAGGCAACCCACCAAAGTGTGTAAAAAGAAGAAATGCATAAATTGAGGAGGAGTTTAGTTCAAAAGTCTGGTAGATTAGAAATGGCATTAAAAGTATTGACACATCAATGTCTTCATAACATTCTAGCAATAATATACTTTCCAAAATAGGCATCTCTGAAGCCATTATGAAAGATATTGAGGCATCAAATATGTTTGGAAGTACTACAACATTGAGTTAGATAGAAAGACCTTTAGACAACGAAAGATCGTCTTTGAGAGGTATGAATAAACAACATACAAATAAGCCATGGCAGTGAATGAATAATAATAAAAATGCTTCCTCCACACAAGGAAGAGTTCTTTTAGACCATATTTGTATAGATATGAATAACTCTGTGAAGCTGTAATCACGAGAAGTAGAATTACTGTTGGTAATTCACCATAATAACATCAACCTCATGCACTAATAAAGTTATTCAAAAGAATATCTGAAGAAAAAGTTTCTAACGGATAGATATTAGCCAGCGTTCTGAAAATATTAGCTTAGCCATCTTTCATATATGGCCATTTGGTGCATTCAATTTGAACACTCACACAAATTGCAATCAAAACCAATATTTATATACATTGAGAGAGAAATTAAATGAATAACAGTGAGTCAACGCTACCTAGATATCCATACTAACAAAGAAATTAATAATAGTGACTATGAAATCACCTGATAAATACCATAGTCACAACATCACTAGGATGACATTGACAAAATTTGGAAATAACTCTATCTTTGATACATTCTGTTATCGCTTAGATTTTCCTAGAAGTTGTTGGGAAGAGGAAAGGGGTCCGAGGTAACCACAAACCAATTTTTAGGTACAGAATCTAGCCAATTTGTACCCAGAGAGGGCTCTGTCTTTATGATTTATCTTGGTTTTGAAAGATATTAGGCTAGTTGTGAAGTTTAGGAGTTTTTTTTTGAGTTTAATAGTAGAGGGTAAAACTGAGTAGTTCAGGCCATTGGGCTAGTGGAGTCAAAGAGGATGGCTTAACTGGACTTGGTTTCTTAACAAAAGATGTTTTCACAGGTCAAGATGGTCAAACAGGGAACAAATCGCAACTTGAGATAAATGGAATGGGTTTAAAATGGGTGAAGGGCAGTTAAGAATCCTTCAACACATTTACAGAGGGAACTTGAATGATTACTACTAAAGAGAAGTTAAGAATTCTTTAATAAATAATAAAAAAGAATGAACTAGAAAATAGGAGCAATCAAGATTTCACTGTTTATACTAATTCAGAAGAAAACATGGAGAATTATAACGATTGAAAACAGAGTGCAATCAAGCATATTCGGAATTATTCTTTCTCGTTTATCATTTAGATGTGAAACATGGATGATATAATAAAAAGGGAAAACTTTAAAACATAAGGTATAGAGGACTTATTGATCCGGTGTTTGCTTCAAGAAATTTTTGAAAAGTCCTTTGCTTCAATTCTTTATCCAGCTAGCCATACAAAATTTGGTCCAATCAACGCTTTATTCCAAAGTAATCAATATTATAGCAATGTCTAAGAATCCACCCTCAATACTCCAATTGAAGTGGTATTTATACAAAAAAATTTACAAAAAATATCTCATAACATAGCGAGATATAAACTGGGGTGACTAATCATGTCCTTCAAGAAAATGGGGCTAGAAGACCTCGTAGATGACAGATAAGGCAACCGAATGGTTTGTTGTCCCTATTTCTGAGAATATGCTGGAGTTAGGCCCAATGATTTGGCCTCTTTTTGTCCTTGGTGTAATTATGTGCTAGCTACTCTGTTTTGACCTTTGTACTGATACACTTTACCTACATCTGATACTCTTTCTCTGTTGATCTCTTTTCATCCTCTTTATCTTCATTGACTATAATAAAGAGCAAAATTTGCCTTTTACTAAGGATAAATTTACAAAATTTCCAACATGTCTTCCCACCATTTTTGTTCTGGCAACCTGTGTTTCTAAAGTTTCCTCAGGGTCTCATTAGTTTCTGTATATCTGAAAAAGGTAGGTTGGATTTGGCACAAGTGCTTTATCTCATGCTCAACATAGAATAAGTTCTCTAAGCTGTCATAGAGAACTCAGCCTGTGGGGAGTGCTTTTATTCCTGATGCACTTGTTGATGAACTAGCTTGATGGCCAACATACTTATTTAATTTGTCTACATAATCTATATGCTTCATTAATCTGTCATTAGTCACTAAAGGACTTGGTAGTCCTTTATTATGCAAAATAGTGAACTTCTCCATAAAAGAATTAATTTCCACCTGCATATCTTAACATCTTCTTTCTAAATTTTTCATCAAAGTTTTCTTGGTTAGTACCCTTTTGATTTCCAAAATAGTGTCTGTCCTGTCTGAGATGCCAAGTTCTTCTAGTTGTTCCTTATTTCTGTTATTCAAAAAATGTATGAGTCAGTTGGCTTGATCAGACATTTGTCCTAACAAAGCTTTTGTCCTTTGAATTTCTCCTTGTGCCACTTTCACTAGATCAATCTATTCATAGGTCACTTGGATGGATGGCAAAACATCATTTATGGATTGAGTGATGTTGGTCCAAAGAATTCTTTTGATTTCTGTTAGAGGCTTGTCAAACGTTAGATCTTTCTCCAATGATTTTATTTTGTTTTCTAACATTTTAATCTCTCTTGTTTTTTCTACAACATTTACTTTTGAGAGATCGTAGCTTCGTTCCATTTTGGCATATTGCTCCTTTATCTTATTTAGTTCTAAAACTTGTAGCTTTAGGTCTTCCATTGCCTTTATCAGCTCTCCTATGCTCAAATTAGCATTGTTTCCCTGTGTTGTTCCTGCTGTTGTTGTACCTGTGATTGCCTTTTCTGTGACTGCTGGGATATTTGGTGCCAATGTTGCTGCAAGAGTTGATGGGATTGCTATTGATACTACTGGGATTACATTGGGAGGTCCACTCTCCCTGCTTGTCCTTCAATGCCTTTTCAAGTGCTTGTTCAGTATCATTCCATATTTCATTAAGATTTAAGAGCAAATCCATCATTTCTTCTTCAGATTTTTGATTTATAACTTCATCAGTCTATGGGTGCCTTGAAGGTGGTAGTTTCAGTTACTTCCTTAGGGTAGAAATATCTTCATCTTTCTTTTCGATTAGTGCTTCTACACCTTTCACATCTTTGGGATCATGTCCCAATCCAATAATTATTTCTTCCAAAGACTTTATTCTGTTATCTTTTGCTTGAGAGGAGGCATTTTACAGGTGTAGTTGAGTAGTGTGATTGTCTAAAGAATTTTGTAACTTGTGGGCCATCATTGCCTTGCTAGTCAAGGTTGAGTAAATCATTTCTCCCGTTTACTTATGCAACTCAATTTGATCCAAAGGATGAATATCCTTAGCCATGACTTCAAGGTTTGTTCTGATATAATCTGCTGCTGATGTAGGCTGCTACACATTGGGCTTGAAATAGCTCATTATCATCTTGCCTTCTTTGATGTCATAGGCTGACATCAATCTCCATTGATTTGTAGAAGCCATATTCAAATATCTGCTATAAACCTGCATCCTCAATGGATCATTCTTGGCTTTTATTTCTGTGAATGTTTTCTTGATGTCTGATGCATCAGTCCTTGGTGGCTTGGAAGAAGATATCTCTACTCTTTTTTGCCTCTCTAGCTCCTGCCTCCGAGAGCTAGTGGATTTTCTCCTTTTGGGAAAGTTTGCTAGCTTTCCACTCTTTCTTACCTCTGACTATCTGTATTTTCTTCTACAAATTCCTCCTCTGAAAGGGGATTTAATCTCCATCTCTTTGTTCCAGGCTGCCCTGATGGTTCACTAGCAGGGGTAGTTTTTTTCCTATCACTCTTTTTGCTTCTTTCCTCGTTTACAGGAGTTTGTAGAATTGGAGGCTCTCCTATATTGACCTGAGTGAGGGGATTTTGTATTTGGACCTGTTCTCTGGAAGTTTTAGGCTGCTTGGACATTGTAGGTTGTTCAGTGTGTTGAAAACTAGTCTCTAATTCCTTGCCCTTGGATGACCCTGTAGCTGGTATAATTATTTCCTGTGAAGGTTGCTGAGAGGTTCCAGCATTGGAGGCACCAACTCCTGACCTTTGAGATAACTTAAATGATACCTGACCAAAAGAATCCAAGTCAAGTGTTTTCTCAAGGTATCTCATAACTTTCTCAAAATTGACCTGTTCACTATCATGCTCTACTAGGGTACCTTCCCTCCAGTCATCCATATTTGCATACTTTTCAATTTTTAGAATTCTATGGTGAATATAAGGGGACAAGATATTCTTCATTCTCCTATCACATATAAAACTATTAGGATCATATGGCTTCCACTCAAAACTCTTTTGTAACTTAAGTAGCTCTTCTAGAATTTTTTCTACTTATTTCCATGCTTCCCTAGTGTTGCAGACAAAAGGGCCTAGCTAGTTCTTTATTTTAAGCTGAGCTTTCTTCTTGGCATTACAAAAATGGACTTGGTATGCATTTATCATTTGTCTAAAATATTCCAATGCAAAGAGTCTCATTGGAACATATATTGACAACTTGAATGGGCAGAGTTCACATCCATAGATTCTGATTTCTGTGTGATTCTTATATAGGTACCAGTCACCTATCCAATACTGCTTGGAGAGCTGGAGGATTTTCTTCATGTCACCATTGATACTAGGAGGGGAAACTCCTGTCAACAGAGTGGTTGCTGGATGTACAAATAGGTCAATGAACTCACTATAAGTGTAAGGGATCTAAGGGATCTATGGAAAATGGGGCTCCAAAAAATGACAGACCTTGGATTGCCTCTAGTATCAATTTCCTTGATAGGGAAAGGGAAGTTGTCTGACTGATAATACAATAGAAGATGATAGATGAAAGTAGTGTATTTGAAGACTCCTTCATTGTCCAATTTTAGGAATAGGTCATGAATTTTGTTGCCAATGTAAGAGGCATAATCATATTTAACAGCAGGGGGCTGTCCAGGAGTAAAAATAGACAATAATACCAAGGTTATTTCATCCACATACTCTCCGGAGTTGAATCCCATGACTGAGGCTATCATATCGATAATAATTCTTCCTGTATTTGTAAAGATAACCTGTAGATAAGGAGGTGGTCCTTTAGGCTGATGTTTAGGGTCCATGAACATCCGACAGATGCGAGTAACTTCTACTTGAGACAATTGACGAGCTCTTTCAAGTAATTATCCCATAGAAAGGGGAGTGAGAGCATGACTAGAATGGAATTGCAACATTTCATTGATGGACTAAGCAGTTATGGGAAAAAGGACTTCTTGACTTGGGGACAGGACTACTCTTTGAGTAGGGTCATAATTAGCACAACAATGATGAATGATATTTGGGAAAACATGGACTGCGGGTAGGAAGTACACGGGAAGGTTGGATTCTCATAGTACTAAGATGTCAGAGCCATTAAGATAACTGTCTCTGGCTTGGCAAAATATCTTAAGGTGGTTTTCATTACCTGATAAGTCTTTTATTTGAAAATATTTATCAGCGAGGAAAAATAATCTAAATCTTTGTGAGGGGCATTTATGGGTGTGACTTTTAGAGCTATAGGAGTTTCCATCACTGGTTCATGTGGATTCAGGAATGGAACTTGGGTTTTCTGTGAGAGAATAGGCCAAATAGCAGGTTTGGAAACTTTTATGGTAAACACAGACTGAACTAGAACTGAATTTGGCCCTTTCTTGTAGAATTTTCAGTAGAAAACCAAAATTATAGGGTTTCAGTGAAAATGGGTAAATACCTGTATTGGGGAAGTGAAGAATGCAACGGCAGGATGGATGACAAGTTCTGGACAGCGTCACTGCAAATTTTCTGACCAGGTGGCAGTTGAAAATCTTTGGCAGTTGACGGGAACGTCGCTTTGCATGGGAAAATAGTCGTAGCATATAACAATAAAAAATGATATTAGATTGGTTTTATTCTCAAAATCTAGGTTGGCTGGGGTTTTTTTGGATTATCGGGTGGGTGACGTAAGTGGCGAAAGGTTGTTTTGTCATTTTATCGAGGGGCGGTAAGCGGTATGTGCTCGCACCGCTTTTGGGGCTGGGTAGTTTTGGACTGAGGGCGAGTGATCATATGGACTGCATGACGCGTGGTAGAGGTACGGGGGAAAAACCGCCTGGTGATCATGCATTAAAGCACAGTCAGTAGGGGGGGCACGATATCGATGTCGACCGTTGGATGATGGGAAAGATATCGTCCGGTGGATGGGAAGTGAGGTATGATGGGAGTTTTACTTGTGGCGGGCTCGATTTAATAAAAATGTTTTAATTGTATCAGGGTCAATGTGATTGGTTGGGGTGTGGTTGTTAATTAACCTTGAGGGTTAATTAAGTCCAATTTATAGAGCAGGGAGGTTAGGTTATTAATAAATTTTGGATAAATCTATTAATTCCTTTTTAAAAGAGTCTATGGTTATAATTAACCAAGGCGGGATATATAATATTTCGGGGATTATTATATAACTAAATAATACGCGAAAGGGAAATAGGGTGGGATTTATATATTAGGTATGTTAATAGTTAATATGACTATGAAGTGTAAAAGCGCCAAGTTAAAACATTTCACGTATATATTTGAACTTAGGATAAAGATAAAAAAGTGGTTTTTTAAATGATATTGTGCATTATTTCTAAGTAAAATAGGATTTTACTTAGGAGAAACTTTATGAAATGAAATGAACGGTTTATGGATGATACTAAGTACTTAGGCTTTTCCAATTATTGGTTCGAGGGTCTAGTCCCTCCAAAAGTCAGAGAAATGCTCTGAGACCTTTTAATTTTCAAAGACCTTAATACTTTAGGGGGAATTAGTGAAATCTTTAGGGGAAAATGTGAATGGAAGTTAGTTATTTGACCTTGTCTTGCTTGAACTGCATTAAGTATAATGTCTGCCTTTCACTTGTGATAAAATTTAAAATTAACACATTTCAGAAACATTATCCATCACAAATAATTCTGCAACATCATCTACCTACCCTACCTACTTTAGCCTAACATTTTTTCTTCTTTATTTGGGTGCACTTAGACTTGTAAACCCTTATCACACTTTTTCTTTTACGTATGGAAGTCTATCTAAATCTAACCTTATTACGTCCAAGGGCTTAGATTACACTGTTGAGCTCCTTTTATTCACTCTACCTATCTACCTATTTGCCGAGATTAAATAGTTTGGTCAGATTTTATTCTCTATCTCTACAGCATGAAATTGAAAAATGAATGAACCAAGTTTAAACAGTTTGACTCTTCATCAATTGTGGCATAAGTTTAAAAAACTACACACAATTGCTTATTATAGAAAATGAAATAGTAGTGACATTTAGACTCACACTTTCCTTGGTCTTTCTTTTGGTGGGGTTCATCTATCTTCACTTTTTTGACCATTTTATTTCTTTTCACCCTTTGATTTTTCTTTTAGGGTATACCCTCTTTACATTTTTTATTTTTTTTTATTTTTTGACAATATGGAAAACCTTTGCAACAAGGAAAGGTATGAACATATTCATAGCTCATCAAGTCAATCATGAAATATGACACCTATTGGTATAGGAGCATAACATTAGCTCCTCTTGGGGATGGCTTTTCCTGGTGGAAAGTCAAGAATAGTGGGTCAGATGGCCTTTGAATGACTTTGACTATGTTGTGAAATCTTCTTCTACCTGTTTCTTTATTGTATATATGACAGTAACACTTCTGAAGCTTAGGGCCTTCTCTTCAGGCTTCAACTTTAGCAAGTCACTATCCAATCCAAACCGTGACATTACCAAGGATATAGTATTTACATGTTAAAATCAGAATACATTAAAAAGTAGGATCATAGTAATGCTTCATCATCCGACCATTAATTGGCCCTTCTTCTGTTTCTGTGTCATCCAAGTTTTTGAGATAGTAAGTATTGCTCCCTTGTAAAGCATGGATAACAAAAGGTCCTTTCCATAGGAAGTCAAACTTCCCATGTTTTCCCTTATCATCTCTTCTGGAATCCCATCTTAAAACTTTGTCTCCAATGTAGAAGTCTTCTGCCTTGGTTCTTTTATCAAATATTTTCTTAAGTTTCTCTTGTACCACTTGGGGTCTCTGGTATACTTCTTCTCTGGTCTATTGTAGATGGATAGTCTGGTTTATCCTTCTTTGAATATCATTGTGTTCCACTTGAGATTCTTGAAGTAATTTCATTACAGGAACTCCTAAAGATGAAGGAAATACAGCTTCCATGCCATATACTAATTCATAATGACTAGTTCCAATAGATTTCTTGGTTGTAAGTCTATCTGCCCATAGTGAATTAGTAATTTTTTTGTGCCAATTTCTCTTGTTTTCTTCCAATAATTTCTTAATAATATTAATTAGACTTTTATTGGAAGACTCAACTAGACCATTACCTTGAGGGTAATAGGCTGTGGAATGGCCTAAAGTGATATGGTACTTACTACAGAAACTTATCATTTTCTTGGATTTAAAGGCAACAACATTATCAGTTATGATTTTCTAGGGATAGCCAAATCTAGGCAATATGTTGGTTTCTAAGAATCCTATAATCACCGTGTCATTGGCTTGTCTAGAAGGAATGGCTTCTATCCATTTGGTGAAATAATATGTGGCAGTGAGAATCCATTTATGTTGGCCAGAAGAGGGAGGATGGATTTCTCCAATGAAGTCCAGGCCCCATTGTTGGAAGGGTTTTTCAGTGGAAATTGGTCTCAGGGGTAAAGGTAATAGTTTTCTCTTGCCTTCAAAAATTTGAAATTTATGGCAAGCAATGACAAATTTCTTTACATCAGTGAATAAGGTTCGCCAATAAAATCCAGCCCTCAGGATCTTGTTTGCAGTTTCCTTCCAGTAAAGGTGTCCACCATAGTCTCTTGCATGAAATTATTTCAGAAACTTGTGAGCTTCTTCTTCTAATAAACAATTCAATAGAATACCTTCATGATTTTTCCAAAAGAGAGCATTATCTAAAATACAAAACTTTAAAGCTTTCATCTTTAAAAGCCTTTTCTTTGTTCTGGATAACCCTGGAGGAGCTTGCAGGTTTAATAATACATAAGTTATGTCAACATACCAAGGTGAATCTAAGAAGGCCTGGATGATTTGTGGACTCGCCATCTCCTGCTCATTATCCAATTCATTAATGTCTAGGGCTTGACAATTTGTTTCAGTCATGAGTTTGGCCAATCCATTTCCTTTTATAAGCTTTGTGGGTTTTATTTCAATATCATACTCCAATATAGTAGTGATCCATTTACCTTGTTTGCTCTCAATTCCATCCCGAGCTAAGATGTCTTTGAAAACAACATTTGGTACATAGGCTATTACATGGGAATACAATATGTAGACTCTAATGTTTTTAATAGATTTTACAAGTGCAAAAGCTTGCTTTTCCATGATTTTGTATTTTAGTGGTGCATCCCTCAGTGCTTTACTAAAAAAGGCTATAGGTTTTTCACATCCTTGATCATCCTTCTGTAGTAAAATAGCTACTATGGTGTGTTCTAATGCAAAGGAAAATATTATGAAGTTTCTACCAAACTTGGGACTTGTAAGGACTGGTGTTCTGGTCAAAGCCATTTTAATTTCTTCAAAGGCTTGTTTCGCTTAAATTGTCCATCTAATACTAGAATCCTTTTTCAATGTATTACTAAGGATCTAATTAATTTAGCTAAATTAGATATAAATCTTCTCAAAAAGTTAATCTTTCCTAGGAAAGCTTGAAGTTCTTTGACATTTCTAGGGTGGGGTATTTGCAGAATGGCTTCTATTCTAGTAGGATCAATCCTGATGCCCTCGTTGGAGATAATGTGGCCTAAAATTTTTCCTTCCTCTAGACCAAATAAGACTTTTTAGGATTTAAAGAAATATCATATTTTCTACATTTCAAAAATACCTGTCTCAGATGATCCAAGTTTTGTTGATCTAATTGAGAAAAAACAATAAAGTCCTCTAGATAAATAAATAGAAAATCATGAATTTCTTTTGTAAATGCTATATCCATGGCTCTTTGGAAGGTTGCCCCTGCATTTTTAAGTCCAAATGGCATTTTAACATATTTGAATGTGCCCCATGGTGTTGTAAAAGCAGTGTTTTCCTGGTCATCAGGATGAACCAAAATCTGGTTATAGCTTGAGAACCCATCCAAGAGTGAAATCCTAGAAGCACCTACCACCCTCTATAAAATGTGATCCATCTTGGGTAAAGGGTAATTGTACTTCAGAGAAACCTTATTAACATTCCTTAAATCGACACAAAATTTGATATCTCCAGTTTTCTTCCTAGTAGGTACTAAATTAGATACCCACTCTGAAAACCTAATAGGAGGGATTATCCTTGCTTCATACATTCGTTTGATTTATTTTTCAACTAAGGAAGTAATACAGGGTTAGTTCTCCTGAGCTTTTGCTTGAATGGTTTCTGATTTTCCTTCAGAGTTATTGTATGTTGAATTATGGAGGTGTCATAAGATTTCAAGTCTTCATAATGCGAAGCAAAGACATCCTGGAACTCTCTCATTAGTTCAACATATTTGAGTTTTTGGTCAGGGGGCAAAGATTTAGATAACTTTACCATTTTAGGATCTTCCTCGGTTCCCAAATTATATTCCTCAATATCTGCTTTCAAGGGTTCCATTTTAGGTTCTTTGGAATATCATTGAAATCAAAGAGATCTTCCAAAGGAGTTAATCCCTGAGGAAAATGATTGTCTTTTCAGTTGATTACTTCAGATTCTCCTTCAATAATTTCATCAATATCCATTTCTTGAAGATCCCGCATTTCTTCTTTGGTAAATTTTGTTGGGTGAAGCATTTGAGTTGCACTTTCTACTGAATTGTCTGTTTCTATCTTATTTGTTTGATCAAACTCACTAACTATATCTACATCTATATTAGCATTACAAAATTCTTCATCTAAGGTCAAGAAATTGTTAATCTACTTATCACTATCGAACACTTGCCAATTCTTCAAATTGTCAGGTATAGCTAGCCTATGTCTAATCTTAGTTGCGAACTGATGATTAGGTTTGAATAGTAATTTGCAGGTGCTAGCAAACGTTGCCAGACTATGAGCTTGCAAGTTATGTTTTCTTGGGATTTTGGAAAGCTTAATTTCCAGAAATGTGTTGAGAATGTCTATCACTATATCTCTATAATACTTCAATCTGGGATCATTTTTTGAATACTGTCCTTTAATCTATTGAACTACTAACTCAGAATCTCCTAAGATAGACACCCTAATTGCTCCTAATTTCTTAATCAATTTAAGACCTAGCAATGGAGCTTCATATTCTGCCATATTGTTGGTGCATCTAAAGTTTAATCTATAGGCATGGCCTTCAACATGATAATTTTCAATATTGTGCACCCAAACTCCTACTCCTGCTCCTAATTTATTAATTGAACCATCAAATTTTAAGTGCTAGAGAATTTCATGTTCATAATTGGTGTCAGGAGTCTCAGGAATCTGTTTAATAGGGAGATTTGGTTTTTTAGTTTCTTTTGGTTTCTTTTGGGCGTCTGATGTGTCATTGTTCTTAGAAATTTCTTGTATTTGAATAGTAGATTTTTCTTTTGTAATTTCTTTTGGTTCTGCTGCTAAAACTTCCAATTCATTTGTGGAATCACTTTCAGCATTGTAAAGAATGAAAGAATCCATATCAGAGTGTACTGAGTAGATACGGAAATTTTGGGGTTTCTCCTGACTACTCACAACGTATTTCATTCAGGTTTCTCTGTATAGTTTCTTGGGTTGACCGAATACTGAAATCGTAGCATAAGACATGTCTAGTTGTAGAGATCCTTGAAGTTTTGCACCCCACGACTTGGACAATAACATGCCATGCTTTGGTGGAATATCAGCTACTACTATGTCCATTAAGATTGTTTTGGCAAGATATTGAACTCGTGATACACACAAGTCTTTGATTAATCCTAAACATCTGACTTGACTTGAATCAAAAGAAAAAAGGTCCTTATACGGCCTAGTGATGTCAAGGTCCAATTTTTCCATTACAGATTTAGGCATTAAGTTATGAGATGCACCAGAATCAAACATGGCAGTATGAAGTATTTTATCATGTATGTTCAAACTTATATAGAAAGGAGGAATTCATCCATTTACTGATTTCTCATTCACTTTAGGGCCAAAAATTAATTCAGGCTGGTCATCAAAAACATTTATTGAATCTTCATTAACTGAGATTTTGAGTGACATGTTGATTTGGCTTCTGTAGACGTCATGTTTAGCTAGTTTAGACAATGGAACAACTATTTTTAATTTGCATACTTCAACTTCCAGATTAAAAGGTGTTTCAGTCTGAGTTCTTTCATTTCAGACAGTTGGATTGTCTTTTTCTTCTGTATTCTCTATGTTTCTCTCCTTTTCAGGAGTGGGATTATGGGCTGTAGTTGTTTCCACATAAACTTTTGGAGGTTCTTCCACATTTCCTTTGGAAGGAATGGAAGTGGAAGGTTGTTAGTTATTTGTTTGATTATCGGATACATCTTCAATAACTGGGTTAGCTGGATTAGGATCTGGTCTGGAAAGAATATGTACAGGGGTGATATTGGTCTTACCTTTGTTAGGCTACTTTGTGGCTTTCTGTTTATTGGTTTAAGGAATATCTATTCTTCTGCTCCTGAGGTTATATTGTTTGTGGACTTCAAAAATGGTTGTATCATATTCCTCCCTAAAGTCAAATGATTCACCTGACTGAGTTTGGAATTGTTTCAGAATGTGAGCTTCTTGATCCTCTTGGGTCAAGAAAACTTGTTGTTAATTGTTGAGTCTCATCAAATTGATTTCGGTATCTTTTGTTGGTTCATCAGAAGTTGAGGCTTCAACATAATTTTCCTGGAATGGGGGCCTAAGGTTTTGATCAGGGCTGGTCTTTCCAGTGTTTTGGTTCTGGTTTTTCCTGAAATTTGGATTTGTCCCAGTGTTTCTTGGTTGACCATCACAAGGGGATTTCCTTTCAATTTTTTCTACTTTATCTCCTAGCCTCTCCATACCTTTAATAATAGCATCCCGTTTTTGTTCAAAGGATGAGGCTTCTTATTTTAAAGGTATCCTCCTTTCAGCTCTGGCTTTACCTCATTTGGATATTAGGATGGCTTTAGCATTGACGGCTATACTTCGCATCTCTTCTAAGGTTCAAGGAGCTCTTTCCGTAAGTTGGTATGCCATATCTGAATCAAATCCATCAGTGAATTTGATCAATGCCAAATCTAGAGGAGGTCTAAGGTTTTGAGGGATAGCATTGTAAACATTATTTAACCTAGTACAATAATCTTGTACAGTTTCTTATGTTCCCTCTTCAATATTTCATATTCTGATAAGATCTGGAGAGGATCTTTCTTCTTTTCCCACCTATTTAATAATGTTGTATAAAGGGCTTATAGGTCATTGATACTGTTTGCAAGAAGGGCTCTAAACCATGTTATAACATCTCGAGTCATACTTTGAACGAATACCCTCATTCGAACATCATCAACATCAACCTCATATATCTCAAATTAGTCTGTCATCTTTTTAGTATGTTGTTGTGTAATGTAAGTACTAGAGCCATCGAAAGGAGTAATTTTACTTTGATAGTCTTCGGGCATAGCCCCTGGATTGGCAGGTAAATTGAGGGCAGTATACCTATTTTCCATTACAATAGGTTGGGTTGAAACAACAGCTGGGGTTGGTTTTGGAGTGGTGGATGGAGGGGTGGAACGGGTGGTTTGGGGTTGGGATGTCGAAGGTGCTATTGACGAACTTGGAGAAGTGGTAGTGATCACAGAAATGTTTGGTGTTCCTACAGGGTAATTTCAGACTGAATGGAATTTTGCAAATGTCTATCAAGATGCGAAGTGACAATCTCAAGTTGTAAATCTTTGATAAATAATGGATCATGAACTATGTGGGCTAACCCAGATTCAAAAAAAGTTACAAATAAGGAGGTCTCAAAAGACTCATCAAAGGGTTCGTTCTCAAGGTAAATCCACTTCATTGGACAGGATCTTGATCTATATAAAGGCCGAGAACTAGCAGAACTCTCTTGGATTTCTTGTCTCCTAAGAATTCTAGGGATCAGATTAGGGTTCGCAAACACAGGTGGTGGATTTGGATCAGGATTAGCTCTGGTGTAACGAGTCCTTTCTGAAGCCAGGTTTCTAGGTATATTTTGGTTTTTTCTCTGAATGGGTTGGATAATACAACTTCTTACAGTTTCTTTAAGAGGCTTGAGGTATGGGATTTTAACTTTCTTAAAGACTTATTTGATAAGAGGAACTGATCAAGAATTTGAAACTAGATGTTCAATCCATAAACTAGACCGGAGATAGTTTGAAACAAAATTCATTTACTTATGCAATTGCAAAGCAAGAGCAGTTCAAAGGCTACCTGGCTAACTTCAGGATCCGTTTATAGCCTATAAAGTAAACAATAGTAACAAACAAATTATTCAGATCCTCAGTGGAGTTGCCACTATGTTATCACTCAGATTTTCCTAGAAGTTGTTGGGAAGAGGAAAGGGGTCTGAGCTCTCTCTTTATGATTTAGCTTGGTTTTGAAAGATATTAGGCTAGTTGTAAAGTTTAGGAGTTTTGTTTGAGTTTGGGTGGTGAGATTCAGTAGTAGAGGGTAAAACAGAGTAGTTTAGGCCATTGGGCTAATGGAGTCAAAGAGGATGGTTTAATTGGACTTGATTTCTTAACAAAATATGTTTTCACAGGGCAAGATGGTCAAACAGTGAACAAATGGCAACTTGAGATAAATGGAATGGGTTTAAAATGGGTGAAGGGCAGTTAAGAATCCTTTAGCACATTTACAGAGGGAACTTGAATGATTACTACCAAAGAGCAGTTAAAAATTCCTTAATAAATAATCACAAAGAATGAACTAGAAAACAGGAGGAATCAAGATTTCACTATTTATACTAATTCAGAAGAAAACATGGAGAATAATAAGGATTGGAAATAGAGTGCAATCAAGCATGTTCTGAATTATTCTTTTTCGTTTATCATTCAAATGTGAAACATGGATGATATAATAAACAGGGAAAAATTTAAAACATAAGGTATAGAGAACTTATTGATCCGGTGTTTGCTTCAAGAAATCTATGAAAAGTCCTTTGCTTGAATTCTTTATCCAGCCTGCCATACAAAACTTGGTCCAATCAGTGCTTTATTCCAAAATAATCAATATTACAACAATGTCTAAGAATCGACCCTCAATACTCCAATTGAGGGGGTATTTATACAAAAAAAATAACAAAAAATATTTCATAACAGAGTGAGATATAAACTGGGGTGACTAATCCTGTCCTTCAAGAAAATAGGGCTAGAAGACCTCGTAGATGATAGATAAGGCAACCAAATGGTTTGTTGTCCCTATTTCTGAGAATGTGTAGGAGTTAGGCCCTATGATTTGGCCTCTTGCTGTCCTTGGTGTAATTATTTGTTGGTTGCTCTATTTTGACCTTTCTACTGATACACTTTACCTGCATCCGATATTCTTTATCTGTTGATCTCTTTTCATCGTCTTTATCTTCATTGACTATAGTAAAAAGCAAAATTCACCTTTTACTAAGGATAAATTTACAAAATTTCCAACATGTCTTCCCACCATTTTTGTTCTGGCAACCTGTGTTTCTAAAGTTTCCTCAGGGTCTCATCAGTTTCTGTATATCTGCAAAAGGTAGGCTGGATTGGGAAAAAGTGCTTTATCTCATGCTCAACATAGAATAAGTTCTCTAAGCTATCATAGAGAACTCGGCCTTTGGGGAGTGCTTTTATTCATGATGCAGTTGTTGATGAACTAGCTTGATGGCCAACATACTTATTCAATTTGTCTACATAATCTATATGCTTCATTAATTTTTCATTAATCACTAAAGGACTTGGCAACCTTTATGTATTGATTCACATAGCTTCGGACAAGGTAGTACTCCTCCTTGATGGCATCCCAGAATGAATCCCAAGTGGGTGCAGCTGAAAATAGTGAGCCTGTACTTTCATCCTTCTACTCGGAGTAGGTTTCCCACTAGTCCTTGACATGGGGAGTTGCTTGAGAAGAGAAAAAATAATCTTTTCCTGACTAGAAAAATCATGAACAAAAAAATAACCCTCCAGCAGATTTAAACATTTATCGACAACATCTGCATCTATTTAACCCTCGAATATAGGGATTTCAAAGTTAACGTGTACCTTAAATGGTGTGGCATTTCCAGAGTAGCTGTTGGAAGTTGATGTGTCACCCCTGGTAGCCGCTAAAGGATGTAGGCAAACTGTCCATCATCCCATTCCTTTGTCACTCGAGGGCTTCTTCGAGAAATATTTTGATAGGATTTCCTACCCCCTCATATTTCTTTTCATTCATCATGGGAGGTTGTTGGGATTTATGAGGCTGGTCTTGCCAAGGTTCGACCACTTCAAGCCCTAACTCCTTATATCCCGACCTCATTGGGGACATGCAAAGAAAAAGATAGAAAAAGAAGACCACTCTGATACCACTGATCTAGATTTAAATAGGAACACAACAAATTACAGAGATAACCATAAACACAGAGATGCAGCAGAAATAATACTTCATTTCATTAATGTAAGATACTGAAATATGCTAAAAGACAACAATGGAAATAAACCAGTTAGGGCGACGGTAGCTTATCTATGAGAAGAGATGTGGTGGCTACATGATTTTGAAATATGTTACAATGAGGCTTGAAGTCCTATTTATTGTTGAGAAACAATGGAAAACCCTAAACATCCAAAAACCTAACCCTAGAAGATGAAATGCCAAATTGTGGGCCCCGTTTGGGTAAATTTGTACATCAACTTCCTGGGGCTGTAAATTTGGTAAATGATCTCCATTTGATGCACACAATATCTCATTATAAATAAATATCCAAGAACTACAATTGTGGGAAGAGAAACATGGTCCATGGTGGACCATGTTGCTCCCAATTTTCCCAAAAAACATCATTTAGGGCCTCAAAACGACTCCGGAAGTTTAGGACCCGAAAAACTGCTAAAAATAGTAAAGTGTGCTACAATTAAGGAAACAAAAAAGCTGAAAGAAATAAAGGTGGGGGTCCAAGTAGACATGGCAGGTGGCCACCAATATCCACCTGGATCAAGAGTCCATAAAAATCCATCCTTCTAGTTCTAAAGAATTGATCCTGCAAATCTGATACTCATGCAATAACAACTTCAAAATTTATGCTGTATTGTGAATCCTACTGCAATACCATGTAGAAATTATTATGTAGATTTGCAACTTCTCATGAAGTTTTAATCAAAAGCATAAGACACAAACCTACTACACTGCTCTCCAGATAGGAATTCACAATTTATAACAAAAATATCATACATGCAATAATAAATCACACACATGCAAATAGTATTTTTCATGGGGAAAGAAAACTACTAAAAACCCCAATGCGTGCTTGCATTAATATGAGTAATAGTGATTTATTACAATTTCTTTGCTTAACTGAGCACACCCTGCAAGTGGATAACCTATCTCTCTGCTCACTAAAGGCCTCCGACCAAAACTTAGTAAAATTTTTCCTTTTCTTGAGCCCCTATTTTCTTTCACAATTCCTAATAAGCCCCTATTAATTAGGAATTTCCTCCAAAATTCTTTCACAATTCCTTAGGGTTGATCACTTTACCTCACATAACACTTGTACACGCAACTAGTTTAAAAATGATTGTACGCTAGCTTGATATCTCCATCTCAACTGGGGAACTCAAATTCTATGCATGAATCAATTATTTTTGGTTGATTGATTAGTTAACTGGCATATCATTGAGTGTGGTTGATGTTCCACTTCCACAACTTGACCTCCACTAGTTCTTTTAACAATTTTAACTAGTTTAACTAACCATAACTCAATTTAACTTAAATAGATTGCTACAAATTAGTAATCAATCATATTGATATAACTCATTCTTCCCCAACTCGAATTAAATGATTTATCTGAGTGACAAGTACCATGTCACCTCAATTAAATACCTCCAAGATTTCTGTTGAAATAGAAATTTGAATTTTCTTTAGTTTGACCAAAGTAAAGTAAAACTAAGATTTTCTTGTTGCATTTTCAACAACTAGGTTGGCATTAACGTAACTATAACTACATCCAGGGTCAATCAAAATAGAAATAAATTGACCAGAGAGCTCACCTTCCGTCTCAATAATGGATGTCTGGTGATCTTCCTGCTTGTTTTCTACAATTGCTTAAATATGAGGAATGCTATGGCCTATATCCCCAATCATATGTGCCTCTTGATCACTTTATATATGAGGCCTTCCATCATGGTACAATGGAAAATACTTCTTGTGATGATATTTTCCACATATCCAACACTACAATGGTCCCCTACCATCAAAATTTTAAGAAATAAGAATATATTGGGCATGCATTTTGAAGAAGTTCATAATAATACCACAAGTAAAATGAATAGATCTCTCCACCTATAACCCCGGTACCTGAAAGACCAAATTCGGGTTGTGTTCAAAGTTAGAGCTCTCCTACTAGATTTCCAACACTTGAAAGGTCCAAACACAACTGCGTTCAGATTCAGGTAGGAGTGTATCTAATGCATCAGAGCCATAGTAACCACATATTTAAGATTGTTAAAGAGGGAGTCCATACAGGTTGTTAGAATTTTTAATTTTGTGGAAAAACTAGTGAACAGTTTTGAAACCAATGTTTCGGACTAGCTTAGTGAGTCCATCATCAGGGCAATGAGATTTGTATTTGAGAAGAGAGAGCGTGAAATTACAGAGCTTATTATTAGTTATTTGAAAAATATTTCTGATGTCTGCTTTTGTAGTCATCCAACCCACATAAACATGAAAAACAAGTTCTATTATGCTTACCTTGGAGTACAAGCCTTTGCCTATTTTGGAGTCTCAAAATTATGAAGCATTGTGTCATGAACTTAGAGTCTTATAGTGAAAAAGCACTTAACAGTTTTAAAAATTAAATAATTTAGAAATTATATAAACATAATGAGTGACAAGCAAATTAAATTATCAATATTTCATAATGTAATAAAAGAATATAGATAAATTCCCATAATATTTTATCCTCTTAGGAATATTTAATATTAAAATGATACTATTTAAAGCACTTAAACATAAATGCATTTTATTAATAATGCCATTTTGATTCATGCTTTTGTAGCTGGGTAAGTGAGAGATATTGATCTCTCTATGAAAAAAATAGTGACTAAGAGTTTTAACAAAAACTTAAGACTGAGAATTACATTGAACACAAAACCCTAAGGATAAATTACGAAGGTAAAACTCTTTGTATAACATAGAAGGTCGGAAGTAAAAGTATATCCCAATTGCTATAGAAGCTTCAAAATTTTCATATCAATTATAGATACAAAGACTCTGCAAAATACTACCCCACTTTGCTTTGCATTATGCTTACATAAATATTACTATGATTTGTCACATTACATTTCAGGATTTTTTGTTCTCTATTACTCACATCAAAATAGTTGATTTTCTCTCTACTATTAGTGGGCATCATTTTTGCTTCGAATCACCCATCTACAAGTCAATTATTTGTTTCAAAATCTCAAACTTTGTAGGGTTTTCATGAAAATTATTTTATGTATTTGTGTGCTTGTCAAGGTATGTGTTTTTCTCATAGCATGGAGGTTTTTGATGTAGGTACAAGCCACGTCTTATAATGTACAATAAAAAAAAAGTAGATATATCGCATGATACTTTCCATAAATAAAACAATTTTTTTTTCTATATTTAGGTGGTTGTAAGATTATGAGTCGTGGAGGATTTTTATGTAGCTACAAGTTTTTCCCTATGGTATAAACGAAAAAATAATGTGGGAAACATTACAAATAATATAGCATATTTTGCATGGTCATATTTAAAAATAAAGTAAAATTATCAAATACAAGGTAAATCATCCAAGCCCAATTTTACTCCACAGATATCATAATCTTAGTTTTATTCAAAACAATGTCAAACTAGAGATGTTGTGAAGCAACAAGTCATTGTTTTTAGTCATCATAGATATAGGTCTCCAATTTCACCATGATTAAGTTTGATGGATTAGCCATTTGAATCAAGGAAGAGCCTATAGGTCGTATCAAGGAGTGGAAGGAAGAGATAAGGAGAGGAGAGAGAGAGGGAGAGGAGGGGAAGAAAGAGGGAGACAAAGAGATGGATGGGGGAGAGAGAGAGAAGGAGAGAGGGAGGGAGATATTGATAGAGCTGAAGAGAGAGTGTGTGATGGGAGGGGAGAGAGAGAAGAAGGTGGGAGAGATAAACAAGGAGAGAGGAGGGTAGGAAAATAAGGATAGAGGGAGGGAGAGAAAGATGGAGTTGGAGAGGGAGATAGTGATAAAGTTGGAGGGTGGAGGTAGAGAGTGATGGGATTGAGAGACATATTATTTGTACCATAATATGTATTTTTAATAGTATATCCCATGTTTTGTTTGATTTTGTTGTTGCTACAATTATGAAAAATTGAATCATGCATGACTTGTTGAATATAGAGAAGTGTATTTAATGAGTTATCAAGCAAATATTTGAGGAAACCATATCTACCTCATTGATTGTTTTCGGTTTTCGAGGGCTTGAACCTCTCCCTCCTACACTTGATCTCGATATCAATTTTTTCAATGCACTGGTTGCTAGTGGTCTAAGGTTACAACACTCCAAGCTAGACCAATTTGTGAATACATTGGATTATGTTCAAAAAATTGTAGTTCATTCCAATCGACCCCATGCGATGGATCTTAGACTGGAAAAGAGATGCCTAATCCTATTTTTTATGGGCTTATGGCCCTTGCTACTCTCTTTGAACCTATAGGTGGATAAAAACTAGACACCAATATTGAAGGACATCTTTATATTTCCTTTTATGAAAGATGGATTTTCTCTTTCCTCTTTGAAAAGAATGCATATTGAGATATGAATTTTCTAAGTGTGTCATATTTTATGGGTACTTAAGGTTTGTATCCAAATCCATGGAGACAAAATTTCTACCTAGAAAATGATGTTCAATCAATTGTTCCTCTTTGGGTTAAAATGCCATAATATCTCCTTCACTATTGGAATGAGGACACCTTTAGGAGCATTGGAAATTCTATGGGTCACTATATCAATTAAGCATAACCATAAGAAGGTATGCAATCTTGTGCGTGATTTGTGTAGAAGTGGATATTGATAAGTCATTGTTGATTGTAATAAATATCCAACTAGAGAATTGGACTCATTATTAGTAAGTGGATTATGATCAACTATCATTTAAACATAACATTGTCATGAATATGGGAATTTTTCTCGAAGATTCCCAAAAGAGAAAGACATCTTGAAAAATATTAAGGAAAGATAATAATGTTAGAAACCAAAAAGAAGAAAATGTGGCCCCCCAAAAAATATAGCCACAAGGACACATTAAGTAAATGAGTTGGAACCTAGAGGCCCTCCCTCTCCAGCAAAATCAACTGCCAAAGTTGAACAATTATCCTCTAGCAAGAACAAAATTTTGTTACGGAAAAAACTTGATATATTTAATGAGGTGAATGTTGAAAGGGAAATCCCTGATCCACTACACCAAAGATCTAGCTAGTCAATTCACAATGCATGAGTTTTGAGGATTAAAATGGCATTCCTCCACTAAAAGATGTTCCAAATTAAGAAAATTTATTTACAGAGGAAGTTGCTACATTAGAAGAGGAAGACGTATTTTATTCCCTTAAAAACATTGACAATCATCAAGGATCTATGATTTATGTACTTGTCGATGAAAAATAAGAGGGTGAAAAGGTAATCTATGAAAAATCACATAAGAAATTAGGTTGCTACACTAATAGATATGCTAGAAGTTTAGATGCAGAGAAGGATAAATATCTAGGAACTAAAAGGTCAATGGAAGTGGCCTTTCATACAACCTAGAAACAAACACAAAACAAGAACTGAAGGTGAGAGAAAGAAACCACACCTGCAAAAAAAGGAGAAAAAGAAGAAAGATGATATTGCACCTTCAAAAATAGTTAAAGATGATAATTTTTCCTCCTCTCAATCCTTTTAAAAAATGTTAAAAAAAACATTCCTCTCTCACCTCCTTTGAAAAGAGGTAGGAAAGAACGCAAAGAAAGAAACTTCATATCCCAAAAATATCCAAGCTTATATGATTTACTTGGAGTGTCTTTTGCTCATTCTTGATCATGCTTTGTTCTTGTATCAATTTGTTTATAGATTTTGGAGTTATAATCCCACCTTGTGTCGGTTAGTATGTGTTTTAAATTTTGTTAAATTTTGCATGTATTTTGGCATCTCGATGCATAAATGAATAGTTATTTATATATCAACGAAATTAGAATTTCTGGTCCACCAGGCATTTCAATGAGTCATGTCTGTGATTTAGATAACTGGAATAGCCCATATTTTGCTATGATTATTGCATCCACAATGAAGATTTTTATAAATATAATATTCTTCTTCTAGTTAAAAAAATATATATAGAGAAGTGCCTTTGAGTCCATTTTCTCATTCTCTTCCAATTGAAACTTAGTTAGCAACTCGATAAGAACCATCCAAAGTTATCAATTTTTAAGGTTGCATTTAGTGGTTCTTTTACCCACATTTTGAAAAGTGATCTCCTTTTTGGGGTTAAAATTACCACATTTTATGACCACTATCTTAACAATCTCATGATGTTTCCAATAAAAGATCCACCCCCAAATCAAAAGGTGGTACTACCAATAACAACCAAATTTTGTCAATCAAATCCCTTTATTAATTTGTTAAAATATTGCAAAATGCATATCCGAAATTCATTTTTCTTCCATCCTCACTTCAACTAGATTTGATGGCTCGAAGAAAAACAAAAAGGCTATTTAAAAAATGCCAAAAACTTTTAATAACTATACATTAGAAATACCAATACAACAAAAATAATCCTAGGATGAATACACAAACCACAAACATCAATGTATAGGTGGATGGTCCGGTTCAATATCTAGAGGATCAAGATGCCCAAATTCCTTGTTAATATGAAAATTGATTTTTTCTTAATTCTAGAGACAAGATTCAATCCTAAGACTTGTGACTTATAAGTCCACCATGCCTTCACAATACCACTCTCAATACACATTACCAACAACACCATTATCTTCAAAGCTAAAATTATGTATGTTTTGAAGCCATGTCCCACTTAAACAATTGGTATCTATGGAACCAAAATTCTAAAATCCAGCTCTTAATGGAAAAATAGTGCTCCTAAATACAGTGGTTAAAATATTACAATCTTTTTGAAAACATAATCTTAACAACTACAATGTGTTATAAAGTTTTTAAACTCCATTGTTTAAAGTTCTTATAAAATACAATTTAAATAAAAATCAAATAATTAAAATGATGAAATGGAAAAAGCTAAAAATTAAATACAATCTAAAATAAAAATTAAATATTAAAAGAAAATCTCAAATTTGTGTGAGGTGATTTAAAAAACTATAAAAGAAGAAGAGGAGAGGTGATTTAAAAAACTAGAAAAGAGGAAGAGGAAAAAAACACTTTAATTGAAAATTTGGGAAAAAAATCTCAAATTTACTATGGGGCGATTCAAGTTAAAAAAAATTCAAATGTGTGCCCAATGATTTAAGTTTATAATTAAAAGTAAATAAAAAAGATTGAGTTGTTTTTTAATGTTGTTTAATAATAATAATAATAATAGTAATAGTAATAGTAATAGTAATAGTAATAGTAATAGTAATAGTAATAGTAATAGTAATAGTAATAGAAATAGAAATAGTAATAGTAATAGTAGTAATAATAATAATAATTATTATTATTAAAAAAGGGATACCACTTTTCCACTCGAAGTGGATTTTAGGAGCTTCGTTGTATTGTACAAATTTTTAGGTCTAAATGTACTTTTAACCTACAAAAATAACAATGAATTTCAATAAAAACAAATATTTTGATATCCTTGATGGGGGTGGAGTTCCAAGAAAATTCAACAATAGTGGGTGGCATGCACTGCCATAGGACGAGATATAATGGTCCATAAAATTGATGTTGTGGCAGGGGCACATGTAAGCACATGGAATAATTGGGAGGCTTGGTGTGGTTATTCAATGTGCTCATGTAAGCAATCATAATGATCTGGATGGTTTTGGAACCTAGTAATATGAATTCTTTTTATACTAAGGATGAGAGTCTTCTTATTCTATCCATGCTTAGAGCTTCACAAGGTAGAAGTCAATGGTGGTGGCCTTGTATTATGAATTCATAGTTTCTAGTGTTGGTTGGGGATCTTTGGATTAGCCAAGGCCCTATGTGGGGTGGTAAGATCTCTTGGGAGTATCTTGTTTAGGGGTCAACTGTCAACATGAGTTTCATATCATCCCCAGACCCAGAGGAGTCTACAGGTACTTGCTCTATTATATAATATCAATGCTTGATTCTCAAGGTGATAAACAAGAGGTTGAAGTTTGTATGTCTAGTTATGTGGCTCTGTTTCTTGTCTATCATCTAAAGGTTGTTTTTTCAAGTTGGTGTCTCCGCTTGATGTGAATTAGGGGTGCTGGTTGGCTTCTTGGTTCCATGGGTGGCTGTATGCACCCATAAGTGGTGTGAGTGTCTTTGGGTCTGTTTTATTTGGTGGTGGTGGGGTTTCAACCATAAGTTGGTGATATTTCTTGATTACGGTGAGGTGGGGGCATTCTTTGTGATTGTGGCTCTCATTCTCCTCCACATGCTTTGTGGAGATCTTTTATCGAAACAATTATGCTTACCAGAAGGGAATGAGCACTTGAACTTTTGCTTGTTAGCTGAAGTGGTTCATGTTTATTTGGGTGTACTTTATTTAGTTTCTTTGTGGTGGGAAAATTTCTTTACCTGGAGGGGAAGCAGGACCTAGTAGTTTCATCAATGATGAAAATGGTTCATGTGAGTATGACCCTCATTCGGGTGGAAAGCAGGACTGAAGGAGCCATCGTAACCGTGGAGGTTTAGGAAGGTTTTTGGGTAGGAGTCCTTCCCCTTGAGCTGAGATTCAATGCAGTCAAGCAATGCATAGGAGCACCTCTCCTTAGCTCGAAGGAGGGTCATCAAGTGGGCACAATTCTATGGAAATATTAATGGTCGCAATTCAAATGCTTAAGGTCAACCTTGAATAGTTGGTTTATGGTAGGCACTAGGATTGAGGGGAAATTATGAATTTTTTTGGAAACTTGAATCACACTTAATGAAATTTTTTTGATAAAATGTTGAGCATCAAGCGGGGGTAAAGGCATATCCTAGAAAATATTGAGCATCATGAAGCCATCATGTCCTATATGGGGTCATGGCCATTGTGATTTTCATCTTACCCCCTCTCGTGATGCTAATCTGAGTCATGCTTCTCTCATTGTCTCAAGTGACTACTTATGTAGATAGTAGTCTTATTTATTTTAGGATCATACTGACATAGCTCACATGGAAAATATTTGGAAATTTTTTGCTTTTTGTATAGTCTCTATGTATATGAGTCTCTTCATGCAAGCAAAAAAAATCTAGTAGCTGTGAGGCTCCTATGGATATGGAGAAGCATGATGTAAAATTTAACTTTCTAGGTTAATAAAGCCTTTGATTAAAAAAAAACATTTATTTTGATAATTTTGATTCAAAAATGTATATTTTTAGTTCCCATTTTCAAGTCTCAATTTTTATTAAACTTGACATCTATAGGCATGTCTATTTTAGAATAGGTCTTTCACAATTTTAATTTGATTACTATTAATTATTAGATAGGTGGTAGAGATTTAAGCTCCATGGAATATATTGGAATATTCATAATAATATTCACATATCAAGGGTTAAGATTTATATCCAAGTTAGTTATGCTATTTTACTTAATTTATCTCAAATTCACTAATAAAAAATATTTCATATCAACGCATGTCATATTGAGCATGTGGTTTTGACAAGCCATGGTATTGGTCCACGGTATAAAGTGGGAAATCTTCATGGTTAATAATATTGTTAAATGTTTTTTAAAATTTGCATATGTTTAACACATATATTATTTTTTATAATTAATAACAATATTTATTTAAAATAATGTTATAATTTAGTTAAATTTTAGGTTTCTTTTTAAATTTTGGTAATGTATGATGTATAATGGGGCAAGTCTTTTAATGCTTATAATGAATTGACACCTATCAACATTTACCAACCATTTAATTTATATGACTATGCTAGTAAGTATACTCTAATTTCTTTGGCATTGTGTCCATTATTGTAAACAACTTTCCTACACTAATCTATTTTAACTAAATTCCATAAAATTTAAAAACATTATAATATTATTTCTATGCTTAAATTGAAAAATTGAAGCTAACTAAGACTAATTGTAACATCTTTTTACCCAAAAACTACCTTAATAAAAAATTTACTTTTATGGTACATGTTACATAAAATACTAAGATTAATGCCAATATTATTGTATTCTTATGGTAATATTTTTACTACTGGTGTGCACATCACCAAAAGTACCCCTACGTACTAGTAGAATTTACCCTCTTTCAAATTTGTAAAAGGCAATGAGTTATATATATAATTGAAGTGTTCCACTGAACATGCATATTGTAACTTATATTTATGCAAAATATGGTTGTGGTTGTATGTTTACCAACTTTGAAATTAATTACTGATATTAATAGTATTAATAGTGCTTGGTGATATATTGAACATGTTCGTTTGATGTGCAACGTATGGTTATCGGAGTTGCATTCTTATTAACTTTACAAACATTGGGTTTATTAATGTTTTAATGAATATAATACAAGAACTATAGGAGCCCATCAAGAACCTTCCCAACTTTCCAACTGTTAGACATGATGACATGAATTTTTGTACTACCGTGGGAATTTTCATTAGCCTTGATTTGATGGTGTAGTTTCTAGGTTTTGATTTCGACGGTGGATGTGTAACGAGGAGTTACAAAAGTAACCTTCACTTCCCTCTCACACCGTCTCACCTCATTTGAACTCTTGCTCACTGAAGAACTTCCCTCTCACACCGTCTCACCTCTTTTGAACTCTCGCTCACTGAAGAATTTCTCTGCAATATAAACCCTTTCGATGAGTCTTGGGGCGACACCAGGTATCTCCTTGGGGCAGGGTTTACGTTTTTAATGTTAGGTTATTACCATTTTTCTTTTACCTTCCAGAGTTAATTATCTTGTAAATTACAGATTAAATTTATGACGAGCACCATATGGAGTTATGTTTGCTTGGAGGATAGGCGATCTCCAACGTTTCGCTTCCATGTATGCATGTCGCGGTGTAAACACATTTTGCTTTTGGGTATGAAAATGAAAATTTATTCTTTAGTTTCATTTTCTCTTGGTTGGTAATGGTTTATTGAGCTCAAAGTTTTATTGAGCTGACAGGTTTATATTGAGTTTAGAGTTTTATTCTACAGGTTCATTCTACAGTTCAGTATGTATGATATGTAATGTTGTTTGTCCATTATCAATTTTGATGTTTAGGATTAGGATTGTTTAGAGTTATTCCTTCTAGACATTGATTAATAAGGTTTAGGATTGTTCAACTAGTCTTTCTAGAGATTGATTAATAAGGTTTAGTACTTTTCCCAGCTAGTCTTTTTAGAGATTGATTAATAAGGTTTATGAGTCTTCCCAGCTAGTTCTTGTGCAGATTGATTAATAAGGTTTAAGATTGTTCCGAGCTAGATGAACCTTGTTGGCTCTAGCTTGGAACTAACCTATACCAACACTACAAAGAAAGTTGAACATAATTCCTCAATAGGATACAAAGTCTTACACTTTACACAAAACTACAAAACATAATTAGGTTTAAGATTGTTCCCAGCTAGCTCGACCTTGTTGGCTCTAGCTTGGAACTAACCTATACCAAAACCACACAAAAAGTTGAACATAATTCCTCAATAAGTTACAAAGTCTTACACTTTACACAAAACTACAAAACATAATTCCTCAATTACATAGTGCATAACCATTCAACTCAAAACAAAATAGTTGTTCCACTTTTTTGTTTCTCATGTAATCGAGTTGCCACAAAATTACAAGACATAAAATGCTCCTCCTCCCAACAAGTGAGAATCAATACTCTCTAGTGAGGTGCCAGAGCTAGCTTCATATGTAGAACAATGGCATAACCAACCAGCTTCATATCTAGAACAATTGCAGAACATAGACCTAATAAGTCCAACCTAGAACATCCAAACCATATTTAGTCTAGGGTTTTAAACTGAATTCGTAGTTTTGGCAGTTTCCTACCTCCATCCAAAACCTTTTGGTAGTTTCCTACCTCCCTCCAAAACTTCTTGTAAGAGGTATTAAGTTTGCAGTATATCTCCTCTTCAAGGTTTCCTCCATTTTCTCTCCCCTCTTAGCTCCCTTTTTTACAACATTAAACAAAGTAACTTCAATATAGTAATTATTACTTGCTATGAATACTTTAAACTAAATTTAAAAACATTATAATAATATTTCTCCTCAAATTAAAACACATGAAACTAAATTTAAAAGCATTATAATTATATTTCTCCCCCTTAAAGATTTGCTTTAGTTAATTTAAGATTTTAGATCCATTGAGATAACCACCATCTAAAGTTTTTTCCTTATAACCTCTTTGTTCAAATGTGAATTAAAAAATTTGCTTTCTTATAAACTTAGTTTATATGAAAACAAATTAGAAAACTAAAAAATTCTGAAGTAATATATTTAATCACATTTCAAATTATGATCAAATAGTTAAACATATTACTATTAAAAATTATATATATCAATATAAATATAAATATATATTAATTATTTTCTTTAAAACTAATTTAAAACCAATGACATTATATAATCATAAAATTATTATGTAAAAACATGAATAATAATTTTTAAAACATTTAAAATTAAAATATGTCTGTTATATTACAATTCAAAATAATTGTTTAATAATATCTCAATATAATTAACCAAATCCAAAAACTATTCAAAATAATTAATTAACTTTAAAAATAAAAAATAAAAAAAATTAATCAATATTAGTAAATTGATTATCAATACATCTTTGAGCAAGTATTTGTTAACCTATTTATAAACAAAATTTACATTTGGTCATTAAGAAAGAAGAAAAGTCCAGTGAACAATTTTTGAAAAATACTAATGGTTTGGTATACTTAAAAAGATTATCATTCTTTTAGAAATTAAATTATTTAAATTTATATCAAAGTAATTGTCACACCCTTATAACTTATACATAAAAAAAAATTTACAATGCAAGAAATGACATTAAAACAAACCCATGTGTTTCAAAGGTTTCACGTTTAACTATTGGTTTTCCCCGCATTACTTTATATCAATTTAATCTTCATGTTAACCTTAGGTTTTACTGCATAATATTCTTATGCTGCACGGTGATCGATTTCGGTGGAATGGGTTTTGTTTAACACTAACCTACCCCCACCTTAGTACTTGGTATTCATTGAATAGGCACAGTGTTTGGTGGTCCGACCGCTGTCTCAGCCGGCGTCAAGTCATCATCCGCCTGTAAGGCTTGAGCTCACACGTTGACGGGTGGCATGGGTTGTCTGCGGGGCCATGTGACACCTCGGGCCTCCACACCTCGCTCTTCCCGCTCCAGCTTCCCGCGCAGTGTTGACGGTCAGGATCTAAGCTCTAGATCGGAGGGCTGGAGTGAGCCTAAGGGTTTAGGGTTAATACATAAACCCTCTTGCTGCATACCGAGTTCATTTGTTACACAGCGTTGCGATGTCATCGGGTTTCAGTCTTCGGCTGAGGTGCTGTTAGCCTTCCAACTGAGACTTGTCCATCGCACTACCCAGGTAACACGATACCCCTTCTGCACATTCACTTGCAACTATTCTCTTTTCCTTTTTGATTTCTCGTTCAGGCTAAATCGCATATGTATTCCTCAGAGATTTACACTGAATGTTTTCCTTGTTGATATTGCGTGCAGGTGGCTCCATTCAAGCTTCATTTGGCAGCATAACCCCAACGTCTCGGCTTGCTCTGCGATTTCCCAGGTTGGTTACATTTCATGTATGTTTACTCCTGGGTGCGAGAGCTTGAAGCTCCCTTGACCCTAATGCATACCCGTCTTGTCTATTGCAGTCTGGTCTTTATGTGGTCGATTCTCTTTGCTCTCGTATTGAAAAGGTACTCCCTGAGGAAAAAACCTCACGGTTTGTGAAGGTTGTCTGTTTTGTATAAGCCATGTCCGGCCACGGGGTTAAGGTCCACCGGAATTCTTGACCGAAATCACTTACAGTGGCTTGTTAAACATTTGCTGCCTATTGAGGGGTTTTGGCGCTGATGCCTCTGTTTTTTATTATCATGGCAATGTAATGAACTGACTGTATACCCAGCTCTCGGGTTACCAGAACTATATTATATGTTTTCTTACTCAGTTATGTATATATGAATGTTACTTTCCAGGCTTATAATGTCGGTATAATTCCTCTCTGGTATTTGAGATTTGCCCGCTGTTGAAATCTCTCACGGAATATTTATGTTTAAATACTATCTACTGTAATTTGCCGTTAACATTGTTGATAATGATTATTGTCTCTGGCTGTAACCCGTATGTCGATCTGTACCCGGACAACAGTGTTCTCCGTTTTTATATCGTTTCTTAACAACTGATAACAAGGAAAGTATTCTTACCCTCTGAGTAATCTGTGTCGTTGAATGATTTAGATAATATTTTGCTGGTTCGGGTTACGCGACGGCGTTTTAAATACTTTCTTTTCCTGCAGAATAGATTGTATTTCATCTAAGTTACATGGTAGCATATACAGGTTTCTGTTGATATGGTTTTATAGGGAATGATTTCATGCCGCCGGCTCACGACTGTGGCCATGCATACTCTGGACTGTCATACTTCCCTAATACAGTGTAGATTATATTCCGTAACTTGTGTATTTAAAGTTACTCTGCGGGTTGTATGTATTGAGCACTGTTTAAATGGCACTAGCTACTGTAGGGTTTCAGTATTTCCTGCGATCGCAGGGTCTGCCCTCTGTTTCCTAAGAACATGATAATCTCTATTATATATCAATCATTTGTATCCTATTGTGGATTCGACTTCTGTCTGTCAAGCTTAAAAGAGAAGGTTGTGGCCGGTTGTGCTCTTACGTGGCTCGACAAATTTTCCAATTATATTTTCGCTATTTTCTTAACTGTTTCAGTTCCATAGCATCTTTCAAATTACTTTATTGCATGCGTTTTACTTACAAAGAATTACCTCTATCTTTTTGTTCTTTTACTATGTATGAGGTTAATGGTCTGTATTTCTAAGGTTGACTGCCATCGGTTCTTTTATATTATCATAAAGATAATCTGATATTTAAGTTAACTACCACTGTTCAACCTAAATTATTCATTATGATAATAGTTAAAGAAACGAGTTCTCTGAACATGCAACATTCGTTATGCCTTTAGTTGTTCTTCAGTAGAGTTTAAAAGAATAAATCACACAGCCACATACAGACTACTATAAATCCTCTGTGTATTTTTCATTCTTATACGCTCAGTCTTTTTCAGCAGTATAAAATCGTACCTGGTTCACCAGGAATGCAAATGAGTTCTTCAGTAAATTCACCTACATGCTAGTTCTGCTCTCCACCCAGCCATGAGACCCATCCATCAGACGGAGTTCTCCCCCCGAGCCATCTTGTAGGCCTCTAGCCCTCAACAAGATAAGTGCACTTTGTGCCTGGTTATCTGGTCCTTACCAGACTTAACCTGTTTCTTTTTTTCTGTTGTCTTTTTCATTTTCCTTTAGAAAAGATTTTCTTCTGTCTGTCCCAACAGCACAGAACTTCCTCCCTACAACCAGGACTTTTCCTGTTTGGGAGGGAAGTTTCCAATCAGTTATTACAACTGATCTCTTTCTTTGAAATCCACCTCCCAGAGGCTGCCAACATTTCAAGAAAATATTTAAATTATTTAATAATGTAGTTTATCACAGTTTTCTTTCTTTTAAACATAAACAACAACTACTATATTGTCTTTTACCATAGTAAAATTCACATTTACATTTACTGGGGTCATTACATCTCCCCCTCCTGTGATTGGACATCGTCCCGATGTCTATTTTCCTTAAACAAATTCGGGTAAGCTTCTTTAAGGAGTTCCTCATCCTCCCAAGTGGCCTCTTCAGGCCCATAATGCTGCCACTGCACCTTAGCTTGGAAAATAACCCGTTTCCGCAGCCGCACTTCTCTCCGGTCGAGAATGGTCAGTGGTTCGACCAGAACCTCGCCTTCCGGCTCGACCTGCAATAGCAACAGATTTAGTTATTTCCTTGTTTAAGAATAAAGCTTATTTAGAATGACCAGATTTAATTCTTACCCGAACATTCTGCCATTGAATCACATGTTTAGGATCGTAGACATATTGTTTTAATACGGAAACGTGAAAAACATTGTGGATCTCAATATGGCTTGGTAGAGCGAGTTGATAAGCTACTGGCCCCACTCTTGCCAGGATTTGAAAAGGTCCAAAATAGCGAGGTGCGAGCTTAGCACACCCACTCCACTGCAAGGTACTCCTTCTGGTTTGGATCCTTACAAAAACATGGTCTCCGACCTGGAATTCCTTGAACCTTCTCTTTCGGTCTGCAAAACTCTTTTGTTTGTCCTGAGCAGCCTTTAAGTTGTTACACACCTTTTTCACCATGTCTTCCATTTCTTTGAGCATATCCGGACCAAACCTTAACCTATCCTCAGGTCCGCCCCAACTTGAGGGTGTGCGACATTTTCGCCCATACAGAACCTCAAAGGGACTCAGCTGTGTTGACGTATGATACCCGTTATTATATGCGAATTCAACCAGGTGGAGGTATTCCTCCCATTGGGTTGGTTTCATCATAACACATGCTCTCAGCATGTCCTCCACTATCTGGTTCACCCGCTCCGTTTGACCATCGGTCTGAGGATGATAGGCTGTGCTAAAGTTCAGTTGTGTTCCCAGTTCAGCAAACAATGTCCTCCAAAAAGTCGATGTGAACTTAACATCACGATCCGAGATTATTACTTTCGGAAGTCCATGCAACTTGAACACATTTTGCATGAAAATATGAGCGATTTGCACAGCTTTATACGTGGATTGTACCGGTATGAAGTGTGCTGCCTTACTCAACTTATCCACTACCACCATAATGGAATCATTATTTTTCTTGGTTCGAGGCAACCCGGTTATAAAGTCCATGGAAATAGTTTCCCATTTCCATTCCGGAATGGGTAAGGGTTGTAGCAACCCTGCTGGATGCAAATGCTCCACCTTAATCTATTGACATTCTAGACATCGCGCTAGATATTCAGCTACCTCCTTCTTCATTTTTGGCCAATAATATTCCTTCCGAAGTGCGGTGACCATTTTCTGGTATCCTGGATGCCCGGTGTAATGGCTGACATGAAATTCGTCTAGAATCAGTTTTCTAAGACTATCCTCATTGGGCACATACAGCCTTTTATGGAAATACAGCATTCCGACATCGTCTAGCTCGTATCCCTATTGTATTTCCTTATCAGAAAGTTGTTGTACCTGCTGTTTAATTTGCTGATAAACAACATCTTGATCAGCCGCTAATCTTATCTTTTCAAGTAAGGTACTTTGCCATTTACTGATCGAAATTCTGTACACACATTGCACTTTTCGACTCAATGCGTCAGCTACCTGGTTCTCCTTTCCCTTCAAGTGCTTAATCTCAAAGTCAAACCCGCTTAAGAAATCTGCCCAACGAGCTTGTCTCGTATTTAAGGTGGGTTGACTGAAATAATTTGTTAGACTATGATGGTCGGTCAATAGCAGAAATTTCCTTCCCAAGAGGTAATGTCGCCACATCTTTAGTGCATGAATAACAGTTGCTAATTCCAAGTCATAGGCAGAGTATTTCTGCTCATGTTCCTTTAGTTTTCTTGATTCGTATGCAATTACTCTTCCTTCCTGCATCAGCACTCCTCCCACACCTTCTTTACTTGCGTTAGTACAGACCACGTAATCCTTATTAGGATCAGCTATACTCAAGATAGGCGCGGTGGTGAGTAAGTGCTTGAGCTGCTCAAAGCTCCGCTGACATTCTGAGGTCCACTTAAATACCTTCCCCTTCTTTTGTAAGGAGGTGATAGGGTATGCTACCCTTGAAAAGCCTTCCACAAATCTTCTATAATAACCAGCTAGTCCCATAAAGGACCTAATGTCTGCCACGTCCTTTGGCACGGGCCACTCCATAATAGTTCTGATTTTTTCAGGATCTACTGCAATCCCTTCCTTTGTGATTACATGGCCTAAGTACTGTATCTCCTCCTTAAAGAAATCACACTTGCTAAACTTTGCATATAATTGATGTTCTCGCAAAGTTTGCAACACCACTCTAAGGTGTTCCTCATGCTCCTTCCTTGATCGGGAGTAAATCAGAATATCGTCTATGAATATCAACACAAATTTATCTAAAAACTTATGAAACACACTGTTCATCAAACACATGAATGTAGCAGGTGCATTGGTCAGACCAAAAGGTAGCACTACGAACTCGTAATGCCCATAACGCGTTCTGAAAGCTGTCTTAGCGATATCCTCCTCTTTAATTCTGATCTGATGATAACCAGATCGCAGATCGATCTTAGAGAACACCGTTGCCCCCTTCACCTGATCAAAAAGTTCGTCAATTCGGGGCAAAGGATATTTATTTTTGATCGTGAGCTTATTCAGCTGACGATAATCAATACACATCCGAAAAGTTCCATCCTTCTTTTTGACAAATAACACTGGGGCTCCCCAGGGTGATACGCTGGGACGGATGTAATTTTTGTCTAACAGCTCCTGTAGTTGCATTTTCAGTTCTGTTAGTTCTAGTACACTCATTCGGTATGGTGCCCGTGACACGGGTGCTGCTCCCGGAATCAATTCAATGGTGAAGTCCACATCTCTTTTAGGTGGTAATCCCGGTACTTCCTCGGGAAAAACATCTGCAAATTCTTGTACCACCGGAATGTTACCCAGCATAGCAGTTTTATCCTTCTGATTTGCGTATCCCACCTGAATAGCGTAAATTTGACATTTCTTCTTGATGCATTTAGCTAACTGAGATGCTGTAATGGGTCGAATTTGCACGGGATGCTTGATTCCTTGTAATTCCTGTTGCTCTCCACTGTCATCCTTATAGTAAATGGTCTTTGTCTTGCAATTCACTAAGGACCAATGTTTCTCCAGCCAATCCATCACAATCAGGATGTCATAGGAACCCAAGGGTAGTATGTTTAAGTCTGCCACTATTGGCTGCCCTGCTATGGTTAAAGAGCAATTATTTATTTTGGCCAAGACCCGTCTCTTGGCTCCTGTAGCTAATTGGACCAGCCACGGATTTCTGAATTTTTCAGATTGTAACTTACACTGTTCTACTATCTTTGGCCTAACATAACTTAAAGTAGCTCCTGGATCAATAAGAACAGCTATAGAAAGGTTTGAAATTTTACCTTCAAATTCAACCATAGACGGCTGGAATTCCGCTTGGCGGTCCTCCAAGGCTACATTAATTCTTGGTACACTACGTGCCACGTCCCCAACAGTCGATGCTTCATGAATTTGGGATATCTGCTCCGTCCCCTTTCGCTGTGGGCAGTTTTTAACATAGTGAGGTCCTCCACAGCCCCAGCATTGAACTGGAGGTCTGGTCATCCCTTCACCTTCTGGCCTAACAGGCTGCTCACTTACTTTGGATTCACTTATTGGCCTAGCTCGGGGCGCACTCCTTGCTACAGATCTACTGTTTAATCCTTTACCAGCTCCCTTACTCCCATTGCTGCGACCTCCCTTGCTGCTTCCAACCATCCGACTACTCTTTTTTTCATTCCATCTTTTATTTGAAGGATCCCCCTTCTGTTTATTCTGCTGGTAGCAGATCCTTGCTTTACGAATAGCCTCATCCATGGTTCTAGGATTGTCAAATTCAATCCTCTCTCTTATATATGAAGGTAAGCTGCTCACAAACCTTTGGACTTTGGCTTTCTCCTCTTTGATATAAGGTACATAACGTAGCAGAGAGGTAAAACGGTTAATGAAATCATCCATAGTCTGCTGCCCCAGTCTTAAATCATGGAATTCTCTCGCCTTTTCATCGTAAAAGCGCTCGGTCAGGTACCTTTCTTTGAAGTATTGCCATCTCCTTGCATTTCGTTACCTTTTTTGGCTTAACTGTTAGCTGTTATAATTTTGTGTCTCACCCCTAAATAGACAGAACAACAGTTAAGTAAATTATCAGTTTTTCATATGTATGCATAGTGTATGCTTCTGCACAGTGAAACATGTCATGCTTGAGGCCACAATGTTGTAACTTGGCTCTGATACCAATTTGTCACACCCTCATAACTTATACATAAAAAAAAAAATTTACAATGCAAGAAATGACATTAAAACAAACCCATGTGTTTCAAAGGTTTCACGTTTAACTGTTGGTTTTCCCCGCATTACTTTATATCAATTTAATCTTCATGTTAACCTTAGGTTTTACTGCATAATATTCTTATGCTGCACGGTGATCGATTTCGGTGGAATGGGTTTTGTTTAACACTAACCTACCCCCACCTTAGTACTTGGTATTCATTGAATAGGCACAGTGTTTGGTGGTCCGGCCGCTGTCTCAGCCGGCGTCAAGTCATAATCCGCCTGTAAGGCTTGAGCTCACACGTTGACGGGTGGCATGGGTTGTCTGCGGGGCCATGTGACACCTCGGGCCTCCACACCTCGCTCTTCCCGCTCCAGCTTCCCGTGCAGTGTTGACGGTCACGATATAAGCTCCAGATCGGAGGGCTGGAGTGAGCCTAAGGGTTTAGGGTTAATACATAAACCCTCTCGCTGCATACTAGTTCATTTGTTACACAGCGTTGCGATGTCATCGGGTTTCAGTCTTCGGCTGAGGTGCTGTTAGCCTTCCAGCTGAGACTTGTCCATCGCACTACCCAGGTAACACGATACCCCTTCTGCACATTCACTTGCAACTATTCTCTTTTCCTTTTTGATTTCTCGTTCAGGCTAAATCGCATATGTATTCCTCAGAGATTTACACTGAATGTTTTCCTTGTTGATATTGCGTGCAGGTGGCTCCATCCAAGCTTCATTTGGCAGCATAACCCCAACGTCTCGGCTTGCTTTGCGATTTCCCAGGTTGGTTACATTTCATGTATGTTTACTCCTGGGTGTGAGAGCTTGAAGCTCCCTTGACCCTAATGCATACCCGTCTTGTCTATTGCAGTCTGGTCTTTATGTGGTCGATTCTCTTTGCTCTCGTATTGAGAAGGTACTCCCTGAGGAAAAAACCTCATGGTTTGTGAAGGTTGTCTGTTTTGTATAAGCCATGTCCGGCCACGGGGTTAAGGTCCACCGGAATTCTTGACCGAAATCACTTACAGTGGCTTGTTAAACATTTGCTGCCCATTGAGGGGTTTTGGCGCTGATGCCTCTGTTTTTGATTATCATGGCAATGTAATGAACTGACTGTATACCCAGCTCTCGGGTTACCAGAACTATATTATATGTTTTCTTACTCAGTTATGTATATATGAATGTTACTTTCCAGGCTTATAATGTCGGTATAATTCCTATCTGGTATTTGAGATTTGCCCGCAGTTGAAATCTCTCACGGAATATTTATGTTTAAATACTATCTACTGTAATTTGCCGTTAACATTGTTGATAATGATTATTGTCTCTGGCTGTAACCCGTATGTCTATTTGTACCCCGACAATAGTGTTCTCCGTTTTTATATCGTTTCTTAACAACTGATAACAAGGAAAGTATTCTTACCCTCTGAGTAATCTGTGTCGTTGAATGATTTAGATAATATTTTGCTGGTTCGGGTTACGCGACGGCGTTTTAAATACTTTCTTTTCCTGCAGAATAGATTGTATTTCATCTAAGTTACATGGTAGCATATACAGGTTTCTGTTGATATGGTTTTATAGGGAATGATTTCACGCCGCCGGCTCACGGCTGTGGCCATGCATACTCTGGACTGTCATACTTCCCTAATACAGTGTAGATTATATTCCGTAACTTGTGTATTTAAAGTTACTCTGCGGGTTGTATGTATTGAGCACTGTTTAAATGGCACTAGCTACTGTAGGGTTTCAGTATTTCCTGCGACCGCAGGGTCTGCCCTCTATTTCCTAAGAACATGATAATCTCTATTATATATCAATCATTTATATCCTATTGTGGATTCGACTTCTGTCTGTCAAGCTTAAAAGAGAAGGTTGTGGCCGGTTGTGCTCTTACATGGCTCGACAAATTTTCCAATTATATTTTCGCTATTTTCTTAACTGTTTCAGTTCCATAGCATCTTTCAAATTACTTTATTGCATGCGTTTTACTTACAAAGAATTACCTCTATATTTCTGTTCTTTTACTATGTATGAGGTTAATGGTCTGTATTTCTAAGGTTGACTGCCATCGGTTCTTTTATATTATCATAAAGATAATCTGATATTTAAGTTAACTACCACTGTTCAACCTAAATTATTCATTATGATAATAGTTAAAGAAACGAGTTCTGTGAACATGCAACATTCGTTATGCCTTTAGTTGTTCTTCAGTAGAGTTTAAAAGAATAAAACACACAGCCACATACAGACTACTATAAATCCTCTGTGTATTTTTCATTCTTATACGCTCAGTCTTTTTCAGCAGTATAAAATCGTACCTGGTTCACCAGGAATGCAAATGAGTTCTTCAGTAAATTCACCTGCATGCTAGTTCTGCTCTCCACCCAGCCATGAGACCCATCCATCAGACGGAGTTCTCCCCCCGAGCCATCTTGCAGGCCTCTAGCCCTCAACAAGATAAGTGCACTTTGTGCCTGGTTATCTGGTCCTTACCAGACTTAACCTGTTTCTTTTTTTCTGTTGTCTTTTTCCTTTTCCTTTAGAAAAGATTTCTTCTGTCTGTCCCAACAGCACAGAACTTCCTCCCTACAACCAGGACTTTTCCTGTTTGGGAGGGCAGTTTCCAATCAGTTATTACAACTGATCTCTTTCTTTGAAATACACATTAGCACAAGATTTTAACTTATAGAGGAATTACATTGAATAAAAAAAAACTATAATTTTTTTCATAATGAAAAATAAAATTAAGATGAAGATTATGTATTATCAACTCTGATCTTAACTAACCTAGTCTATTTTTTTAAGGATGATTAAGATGAAGATGCTCATGATGTATTTTGAATGAAATGGGATGAAAATAGCATTGCAAGATTGGCCTAGAAACACAAAGAGGAAAAGAGAAGTGACATATTCCAAATTGTTTTCCCTTAAGTTCCATGCAAAGCGCCTTCTTGAAAATGTTCTTTGCCAACCAAACTCACATTAGAATTCAAGATTTTTGCTTGTCCAAATAAATGAACAAATAAATTTACAAATATTAATAGTATAATTTAATGTAGATAATAAACAAAATATTTTAACATAAAGTTGATGTGTATTTAAAAATATATTAATAACAAAAAGATCATTTTAATGTGAACAATATACTTTATAAATAAAATATTTTATTGAACATGCTAAATAAAACATTTCAATGTCAACTATGCATAAATTAAATGTGGGTTGGAAAACAAAACTATGTATATATTATACAAAGAAATTGAAAAAGAAATAATTTTACTAATTAATGTTTCAAGTATTTTCACAAGTCCATTTTTTCATTCAAATTTCCTAAAGTCTAATTAAGACATGTGGATTTATAGATTTAATCCTTATAGCTTAGACAATTCAAGTACCCACAAAGATTTTCAAGCTGTTGAATCCACTTACACATTGAAAATTATCTCTCTCTCTCTCTATATATATATATACATACTATGATTCTATTAAGCTCCAAGAGTTATATATATATATATATATATATATATATATATATATATATATATATATATATATATATATATATATATATATATATATATATATACTATGATTCTATTAAGCCCCAAGAGTGATCAAAGTGACCAAATTTATATATGTGTAAAGGTTTTTTCAAAATTTTTTATTCTAAATGAGGTTTGTACCTCAAGATATTTCATTCCTCTAATTAAGATGTAATTATATTGATTACACAATATTCAATGTTGATTTATATTGATATCTTTTATGATCATAGATATCCACCTTGCAGCAATATGGATATTAATTGTCAATCTATTATTTTTAATTTAATAGAGAAAATGGAATGATAATAAAATAATCATTGACTTATGGTATGATAGGTATAAGTATGTCTATTTTGGAATAAAGATTCCAAATTTTAATTTAATTATCAATAATTATTAACGGGATGATAGGGATTTAATAGGTATAGAATATTTTAGAATATTATTAGTACTATATAGAAATCATCAAAAGAACAAAAATAATTTTTTTATGCATTTAAATAAATTCATTAATTCAAAAAATGTCATATGAAATAATTTATATTTTTTGGGGGTGTGCTACAGTAAGGCATGGTAAAGTTCCATGATATTGTAAAAAAACTATTAATAGATTAAAAATATCTATGATAAAATGGGGCTAAATATCTTTAATTAAAAAATTAACTACATTTTCTTAAAAAATAGATATGTTTAACTTATATTGATGAACAATAACATTATTAATATATATATATATATATATATATATTCATTTTTAGCAATTTAAATTGTATAATAAAATAAGTGTATTTGTCTTTATTATAGATTAATGTTTATATACATGTATTCATTATTTAATTTATATCATTACTTTAATATTTATAATTTTTATTATTAATGATACCTTAAAATCAAATTGCACTGCTGTGTCATCAATAAAATGACAAAAAAAAATCACTCATATATTACAATCAATAACTTTTTCTATAAAAAAAATTGCCCTCATTAATTTTTTGTAAAAATATATTGCAATTATTAACTTATTATAAAATTATTAATATATTTATCCTTTTCATTTCCAGCTATATTAGCTATACCCTAATAGGATTGCACTGTAGTCATCTCATCATTAATTTATTACGTGATGTTTAATATATTTAAAATTTTGTTTTCACTTCTGTCATACCTAATCAAAATTGCACTGCAGTCCTATCAGTGTAACAAATTTTTGTTTTCACTTTTGTCATACCTAATCAAAATTGCACTGCAGTCCTATCAGTGTAACATCAACAGAAATGAAGTTGTTCTGAAGTTCAAGGGTTAAAGCGCGGGAAAGTCTGGTATATCAAAAAAGACCAACAAAGGACTCTTTACGTGTAAAAATTTAAAGAAAAAAAGAAGAAAATGAGTGCCTACCGACTGTATTTATTTATGTCTGTCGCACATACATTTTTCAATGATATCGTTCTCTACACGTCGCCTCCCAACACCTAAAGGCGTCGAATTTTTTAAGAAAGTGACTTTGCGGCCATGAAAGTGACTTGACGTCCGTTTCTTCATAGCACCTTCACAAATAATGAAAGGCATCGAATTTATCAAGGTAAGGTAAGACGTTCCCGCCATCAAATGCCCGGCCACGCCCGTATTCAGGTTACTTCACCCTGTATTCAGAATTCTAACCACCCTGATAAATTTTGAAGGCCATCAAATTCCCTGCCATGCCCAATGTGAGTTGCAGGTTTTACTACCTATAACTTAGATTTGGTCTACACCTGTGAATCTTTACCGCACATCCACAGTGATAATAAGAATAAGGATGAATGGAAAGGATAAGGATGAAGAAACCTGTGGTGTTCATGTAAATGGTAGTGAGAGGGGCGTTAAATTTACAGTCCAGTTGTTTTCATTGTAATCTTTATGGTAAAGAATGGTGGTAGAGATGAAAGTGTAAGGCTGGTAACTGAATTTAATGACAATGAGGCATAATAGGGTATATGTGGAGAATTATAATAATAATAATAATAATAATAATAATAATAATAATAATAATAATTATTATTATTATTATTATTATTATTAAGAATAAGGATGAATGGAAAGGATAAGGAGAAACATGTGGTGTTCATGCAAATGGTAGTGACAGGAGCGTTAAATTTACAGTCTAGTTGTTTTCATCGGAATGATAGTGATCTCTATGATAAAGAATGGTGGTTATGGGGATGATAAGTGTAAGTTTAATAATTGAATTTAGTGATAATGAGGAATGAATAATGAGAACCTATATCATCATATGGTTTTACTTTTCAACCCATCCCCTATCTATTACGGCAGCACAGTAACTTTTGTATTGACACGCTCTTATTCCAGATTTACTCAGTATCCGGGCCATGGCCGGTTCAAACAGATTTTCCCTTTAATACTCAATCAGGTCGAATCCCTTTATTTTGAACATAATGTCGATACGAAAAGAGACGTGTACCCTATCTCCGAGGAGGAGTGTCAACAAATAATAGCTGGTATAGTTTGGGAATCTTTAAAATTATTATTATTATTAATTAAATTAATTAATAATTTTTATTTTGTTTTAAAAGGGGTGAAGGGTTATCTGAAATTTATTTTAATAAATGATTTAATGAGATGTTTATAATTAATTGTATTTATAAGTGTTTTGCAGTTTAGAGATGTTGATGTTTAAATATTTTGATTTGGTGAAAATAAAATAAAGATAAAAAACAAAAATAATTTTAAACTAACAAGAAAAGTTTTGTTTTTATTACTTTTAATTGGGTAGGTAAGGTAAATTGTAGTTTTTTGAGTTTTAGTTTTATAAGAACTTACGATATTTATGTAGAATATAGCCTATTTAAAGGGGGAAATTTAATAGATCTAGATTGATCTTATCTAGCAAGTGTCTATAGAGATTAAATCTCTTGAGATTCAAATCTCTTTTAGAGTGAAAAGAGATTTGAGAGCTTGAGAGTTTACTCCTTAAACATTGCACAACTAACATCATGAATAGCTTCATCAGTGATAGCTTCCATGACTGAACACCCCATCAAATAATTTTATTAAAATAAATAATTATAATTTTTTTTTATAATAAATATATTATTATTTTTTAGAAAAAAAAGCTATTTTTTTTTTTAATAAAAATATCAAGTGAATAAGCATTTTAGGTTATATATATATAATTTATATATATAATTTTTTTTTTTTGAAATTTCACATAGGTTGATAGTTTGAAGTTATAAATTTTATTATATATAATATAATATTTTATTAAATAGTTAATTTAATTATTTAGGATGATTTTATTCGTGATTAGTATTTATGGTAATATTGGTAATTTAATTTTTTATTAAACATTAAAATTAATTATTAGGATAATAGTTTAGAGTTATTAAATAATACTATTATTTAATTTGAAATTTAATTAAATTTGATATATAGTTTTTTTATATTTAATTAAAAGATAAGATATATGTTTTAAAATAATTATTATATATTTCTTATAATTAATTCTGATGGTTAATATATTCCTAATTTCAGTAAGTTAAATGGTTAAAAATTATGGATATAATTTTGTTTTTTTGAAATTTCAAAATAAATAGGTTGATATTTAGAAGTTATAAATTTTATTATATATAATATAATATTTTTTTAAATAGTTAATTTAATTATTTAGGGTGATTTTATTCGTGATTAGTATTTATGGTAATATTGGTAATTTAATTTTTTATTAAACATTAAAATTAATTATTAGGATAATATTTTAGAGTTGTTTAGATAATCTTCGGCAAAATCACATAATCAATCTTTTGTGGACGCGTTTCGAACCAACCAATGTGGTTCATAATATTTTAGAGTTATTAAATAATACTATTATTTAATTTGAAATTTAATTAATTTTGATATATAATTTTTTATATTTAATTAAAAGATAAGATATATTGTTTTAAAATAATTATTATATATTTCTTATTATTAATTCTGATTGTTAATATATTCCTAATTTGAGTAAGTTAAATGGTTAAAAGTAGGTTTTATTTGATAAAAAATTATAAGTTTAAATTCAAAGATGATAGAGTATTTTTATTTTTTATAAATTTTTGTTATTAAATTGATATAGTAAAACTTTAAAAAGATATTATTATTGTTATTATAAGAATTAATACATAAAGTAAAATGAAAATACAACTTATATAAAAATTTAAAATAAAAAGTAATGTAAGACAAAATTATTTATTATAAAAAAACTATAATAATAATAATCTATGTTGAAATTTATGGATAATTTACACCAAAGTAATGTGTGTGAGGTTTATGTTTCCGGAACAAGAAAGACATAATTATTTGATGGCTGAAACCTATAAAAATATATATACTCTAAATTCTAAATTGATTTTTTTTTTCCCTTTAATTTATGAAAAAATAGTTAGCAAAACCAAAAATAACTACCAACATGCATGGTTTATTGCATGAACCCAAAGTAAAAATTTACATTTCTAGACATTAGGTTCTGGTGACTGGAGTTTTACTTGCCGATCATATCCACGACCATTATCATGTCAACATTATGCACTGCAACATTCAATTGGTGTATATATATTTTTAAGATACGTAATTAAGGCTTCACATCCAAATCTGTATGCTCCATACCAAATCCAAGGTGATTACAGCTAGGGAAGGTAATGTCCACTTCTGTCATTGTAGCTACCAGATTTTACATCCATTCATTTCCGTGACATGTTGCCTGCCCGTCTCACACACATGGGACCCTCAGTCGTCATCGCTCTCAGGTTCACTTATGTTTTTCACGAACAAAACATCAATTGTAATCTGCGTGTATGGAGATAAGGAAGCCATGAGTGCACAGATAAAGTGATAGGAAAGCGCAGTTTTAATGGAATCAAAACAAATTTGGTTACAGCGCAGCCAGCAGTTACAGGTGTTTTCCATTTCTAAAATGATTTTGTAAAGTGGCATATGCATTAAAAACATAAGAGGGCTCTTTTATGTTGCAGAGATTATTGATCATGTTATATGATATTAAATGTGGTTGGGCTGTATATACTTATTTTTAAATATATATTTATATAAATTTAAAAATGAGTATATACAACCCAATCGTATTTAATATCTTATAACATAGTAAATAAGCTTTGCCCTCTTATACCATGCAAATATATTGAAAAACACACCCTTCGGTCATGTGGAGAAGTTTCCCAGAAGCTATGTTTTATGGGGAGAGTGAAAAAATGGACACAACTGGCACAACAATGTTGCAGAAACAAACGTGTGCATAAATGACATAATAAAGTTGAACCCAGCTTTCCACTTAGGAATATAATTTATGGCTTCAAAATATTAAACATACAGTGAGTAAACCATTAATACATTGTTATTTTATTCTCATATTATCATAATATATCATGAGAATATTATTTATGTGATTATTTTGAGAGTATTTTACATTTTACTATAATTATGATAATATTATTTATGTGATTATTGTGTAATATTTAACATTTTATTATTATTTATGTGATTATTGTGTAATATTTAATATTTTACTATTGGGGTAATCTGTAATTTCTTATGTTTAATTTTTGGTAGTTGATGTATGTTTTTTAAAATAAAAATAAAATATTATCTAAAATAATATTGATTATAAAAAATAATTACTAATTATTTTTATAATCAATAAAATCAAAAACACCATTTGTGGAAACATACAAAGACAAAATCAATATTGAGTGCACATCATATCAAATATAGTAATAATAATTTTGGATATGGGTATGTGTCATTATATCTGCAACATTTGGATTTCTATTTTTTGATAAACAATACCACAATATTTTATTAGTTCAAATCTAGAATGAGAAATGCCACCATTCCATCTACATGCCCTACATCTTGCACCATCTAATAATATCTAGAACCACAATTTAAAGCATGTTGACATTGCTCTCAATTGTAGATCCACACTAGATCAAACCAAATCTATGCTGATCCAACTTCTTCACAAGGAGTACTCCTATTTTTACAAAGATTTGTCCACAATGGAACTTCAGACAATAGCAACAATAGTGGATCTTGGCAATTCTCCTTTGCATGCAACTATCTACAATCCACACACAAATAAAATATTCACACAAACAATAGATCAAACACTCTATTAAACTAATCTATGTACAAAGGAGTATCATGGTTAAAATTGCATGATCATGCAACTATCTACAATACACACACAAATCAAATATTCACACAAACAATAGATCAAACACTCTATTAAACTAATCTATGTACAAAAGAGTATCATGGCTAAAATTGCATGATCTAAGCCCCTCTAGTGAGAGAGTGGCTCAACCAACTCTAATACCATGTTAGAAAATAAAGAGAGATCAAAGAGCTATTACAAAACACAAAACATACACTTTGATATCTTTATTGATCACAACACTTACAAATATATAGGACTTACATATCTCACTTCCACACATCTAGATCATAACTACAACTCATACATAGGAAACAACAACTCCTAGAATTAAGCTTGGGAACTCATAACACATGGAAGAATTACTTCCAATATAAAGTTAGGTAATGTTGATGTGTATTTAAAAATATATTAATAACAAAAGGAACTTTTTAATGTGAAAAATATGCTTTATAAATAAAATATTTTAATAATATGTTAAACAAAATATTTCAATGTGAACTATGCATGTATTATATATGGTTTTAAAAATAAAACTATATAAATATTATAAGAAGATATTGAAAAAGAAATAATTTTAATGCTTAAAAGTTTCAAGTATTTTCACTATGTCTTTTATAGTCAAATTTTCTAGAGTCTCATAAAGATTTGGTGGAAATGTAAGTTTAATATTTATATTCTACCCAATTCAAGTGCCCAAAATGATTTTGAAGGTGTTTAATCCACTTATACATTCAAAAATTATATATTTATATATATAAACCACAAATCTATTAAGCCTCAAATTTATACATGTGTAAAGTTTTTTTCAATTTTTTATTCTAAAAGAGGTTTGAACCTTAAGATATTTCATTCTTCTAATTAAGATGGATTTATATTGATTATACAATATTCAATGTTATTGAATGTTGATTTATATTGTTATTTTCTATGGTCATACATATCCATTTTTGCAGCAATATGGATTTTAATTGTTAACCTATTATTTTAATTTAATAGAGAAAATGGAAAGATAGTAAATAGATCATTAACTTATGGCATGATAGTTAATATGCCAAAAAGTATGTCTATCTTGAAATAAAGATTCTAAATTTTAATTTAATTATCATTAATTATTAGATGAATGACAAGGATTTAATCAATATAGAATATTCTAGAATATTATTAGTAGTATACACAAATCAAAAACAAAATTTATTTGAAAAGTAGTTATGTTTTTTTATCCATTTAAATAAATTCATTAATTAAAAAAATATCTTATAACAAATGTCATATGAAAATGAGTTAGTTTTTTGGGCACCTGGTATTGGTAAGCCATGGTAAAGGTCCATGATATTGTAACATAAACTATTAATAGATTAAGAATCTCCAAGATAAAATGGCACTCAATCTCCCTAACTAAGAATCTTGCTACTTGCTTTTTAAGAATGTATATATGTTTAACTTATATTAATTAATAATAATATTATTAATTCTAAATAAAATTATAATTTAATTAATTTTTTTATTATAAATTTTACCATTTAAATAGTATTTAAATGATGAAGTGTATTTGTTCTTATCATAAATTAATGACTATATACATATAATGACCATTCAATTTATATAAATACCCTAGTATTTATAATTTCTGTAATTAATTGTGCCATATCCAATCAAGTTGTAGTGCAGTGTCTATTAATAGATAAAAAAAATAAAATCAATCACGAATATATTACAACCAATAAACAAGACAATCATTAAGATATTACAATCATTTACTTTTTCTAAAAGGTATTGCAATCATTAACTTATTATAAGATGCTGAATATATTTACCTTTTTTAGTTCCAGCTATGCCATATATTACAGCCAATAACTTTTTCTAAAAGATATTGCAATCATTAATATATTACAATGATTAACTTTTTATAAAAGATATTGCAATCATTAACTTATTATAAGATGCTGAATATATTTACTTTTTTCAGTTCTAATTATACCATAGTGAGATATACCATAGTTCTCACTATGACATATATTAAAACCAATAACCCTTTCTAAAAAATATTACAATCATTAGTATATTACAATCATTAACTTTTTCTAAAAGATATTACAATCATTAACTTATTATAAGAAGCTGAATATATTTACCCTTTTCAGTTCTAATTATGCCATAGTACCAGCTATAACATATATTAAAACTAATAACATTTTCTAAAAAATATTGCAATCATTAATATATTACAATTATTAATACATTATCATCATTAACTTTTTCTAAAAAATATTGTAATCATTAACTTATTATAAAATACTGAATATATTTACCCTTTACCCTTTTCAGTTCCAGTTCCAGCTATGCCATACCTAACCAGATTGTAGTCATCTAATCATTAATTTATTACATGTTTACATTTTTGTTTTCAATTGTGTGATACCTAATCAAAATTGCACTGCAGTCACATAAGTGTAACATCAGAAATGAAGTTGTTCTGAAGTTCAACGGTTAAAGCGCTGGAAAGTCTGGTATATCAGCAAAGACGAACAAAGGACTCTTTACGTGCAAAAATAACGAAAAAAAAGGAAGAAAATGAGGCCCTACCGACTGTATTTATTTGTGGGTCAGTTGTACAATTTTCGAGGGTATTGTTCTCTCCAACTCCCAACACCCAACATTTGACAAATTATGAAAGGCGTCGAATTTATCAAGAAAGTCCGTTTCTTCACAGCAGTGATTATTTCACTCTGAATTGTGGGTTGATATGGAATTTATTAAGGTAACGTAAGATTTTCCTGCCATCACATGCCTTGGCAACCCGTTTCCTTTTTTTAATAGGTATGGTTAGTTGGTGAGAATAAGTAATTTGCTAATGGGCATTTTTTTTTATAGGTATGGTTAGTTGGGTGAGAATAAGTAATTTGCTAATGGATATTAAATGAGAAGAGTTGTATATACTTATTTTTAAATTTTAATAAACTACTTATCCTATGAACCTATACCTATACCCTTTAGCAACCTACATATTTGACAAACTCTGCTCATTTGATACCCATCGACAAACTACCTATTTGTTGCCATCGTTACTTCGCTCTAAATTCATATTTCTAACCACCATGACAAATCATCAAATATGTCTAATTTATAAGGCAAGACTTTGGGGCCATTAAATTCCTTGCCACGCCCGTTACTTCATAGCTATGGTTAAAATATATCGAATTTGTTAAGGCAGGACTTTGGGGCCATTAAATTCCCTGCCACGCCAGTTTCTTCATAGCTATGGTTATTTCATTCACTCTCAATTGCAGGTTATATTTCAGCATAAATTGACTTTACCACCAATGACTTGGAATTGGTCTGCACCTGTGAATAAATTGCAGCTGCTATGAAAGAAACCTTTAGTGCACATGCACTGTCTTCATTATCAGAAGGGTGACAGTGCTGATAAGAATAAGGATGAATGGAAAGGGTAAGGATAAAGAAACCTGTGGTGTTCATGCAAATGGTAGTGACAGGGCCACTAAATTTAGAGTCTATTTGTTTTCGTTGTCAAGATAGTGAACTTTATGATAAAAAATGGTGGTAGGGATGATAAGGTAAGGTTAGTGTAATGAGGAATATTAGGTTGTAGTTAGGAATTTTTTAAAATTTATTATTATGGTAAATTAATTAATTATTTTTGTTATATTTTAAAAGTGGGGAAGCTTTATATAAAATTTATTTTAATAAATGATTTAATGATATGTTTATAATTAATTGTAGTTATAGGTGTTTTGTAGTTTAGAGATGTTGACATAAATATTTTGACTGGGTAAAAAGATAAATAATAAAAAAAATAAAAACTAAAATAATAAAAATAAAAATTATAAGTTATTATTATTATTTTTATTAATTTTCATTAGATAATTAAATTAAATTGTGGTTTTTTTAGCTTCAAGTTTATGAGAACTCATGGTATTCATGTGGAATATATCTTATTTAAAGGGGAGAATTAAACTAGCCTAGATCCATCTTAAGTTTGGATCTACCTCTTGAGATGCAAATCTATTTTAGAGTGAAAAGAGATTTGATACCGTTTAGGGCTTCGTAGATCCATAGTTAAGCTAAGATGGATCTAGGGATCAAATATTTTGAGATGAAAACACTTTTTAGAGTGAAAAGAGAGATGTATCTATAGATGAAATTTCTTGAGATGCAAACCTCTTTTAGAGTGAAAAGAGAGATGGATCTAGGGATCAAATCTCTTGGGGCTTGGTAGATCAAGAATTAAGCTAATATGGATCTAGCTATCAAATCCCTTTGGATGCAAACCTCTTTTAGAATGAACAAAGATTTGATACCTGTAGGGGCTTGGTAGATCGAGAGTTAAATTAAAATGGATCTAAGATGGTATTATAGTTTACTCTTATTTTGATTTTATTTTTTTATATTTATATTGGATGGTGAAATAACTTTAAATCTTTTATATTCATTACTTGTAGGGGCTTGGTAGATCCATAATTAAATTAATATGGATCTATGGATCTAGGCTCGTATTATAGTTTACTAGTATTTTGATTTTTCTTTTTGTGTAAATTTGTATAGGATGGTGAAATAACTTTAAATATGTTATATTCATGTGTTAATTTTTTACTTTTAATTTTTATTGAAGAATATCATAATTAAAATGAATAGAAGAGGTAAATATTTTTTGAAAATAAAGTAAGTGGAAGTTTCTTTTTTATCTCAGAGCAAGGAAGACTAGGGTTTGAAAGAGGGGGCAACAAAAGTGAGCTAGTAACTATGGAGGGGCAAGGAGGAGGGAGCTCCACTCCCTCCTATAGTAACATAGTTTTGAAGAGAGGCAGAGGGATGAGTGGGAACAAGCTCCAAAATTCTTTGGAGAATGAGACAAAGATTAATGGTTCCCCAAAGACAGAAGGAAGCAAACCGAAGGAAAAGAAAGGGACCCACGAGGAGGTTTGAAAGGATATGAAAGTTGGAGACAGTGGTCAAAGGATAGAGGGTAGAGCTACAACAGGACCCTGCAATTCCAAGTCTAATATTAAACCACGAGTGGTCCTGAATGATCGTGCTCTGCAGGTGCATAGAGATCACATGGCAACCTATGCGGTCATATGCAAGTTTATGGGCATTTGGCCCACAGAGAAAGCACTATACACTTGGATAAAAAACACGTCGAAACCAAAAGGAGAGATAAATATACATCTTGGGTCTAACGGTTTTTTTTATCGTGGTATTCACGAACTTGGAGGATAAAGGCAAAATTTTCAAAGGAGGACCATACTTCTATGCTACTGCAGGCCTCTACATGTGACCTTGGATGATGAACTTTGTTCTGGAGTGAGAAACGTTCACATCGGTCCCGGTATGGATTAGATTATATTCCTTACCTTTAGATTACTAGTTACTGGAATCCTTAAAAGCTATAGGTAACAAAATATGACATTTTATAAAGATATCAGAGGCAACTCTGCGAGGCAAATACACCTCCTTCACCTACATATGTGTAGAAATGGACTTATCGGGAGCACTCTCAAATGAAATCATCCTGGAAGTTTATGATGAGGAATTGATTTAGGCGGTTTATGAACATATCCCATTGAGATGTCGCAAATGTCAAGAACATGGGCACCTCTTCAGAGAATGCCCACTCAACAAAAGGGAGGACAACTTGAAAAGAAACATCGGAAAAGACCCTGAAGGATACACCAAAGTGGCAGGTAGGGGGAAAGGAGGGGAGAGAAAGCACGAAAAGAAACCTAGTGAGAACAAGCTACCAAGTCACAAAAGTTGTGAGGTTTTAGAAGAAGAGGGGGAAAGAAAATGGGAGTAAGGACTTGGAGAATATTTCAACAGAGAAAGGAAAAGAGGACAGCATGGACATCACACAAGAAAATAATGAACTAAAGGAGGATCCACCAAGCACTATAAGGCTTGGAAGAGACCAGGAGATGACCCCAAGTGAAGGAGGAATGTAGTACCAAGACCTACAGGAGACTCTTGATAGGGAGAACCTTGAACTAGAACAAGTTTTAGAATAGGGAACCAACAAAGGGATTGACTCTCTGCCACAAGAGGAGTTTGATAGAGTGCAATAGCTATTCCTCTGAAGGTCCCAATCAAAGACTGCAGGAGTCAAAAGGAACCATGATAGCCAGGAGAATAAAGGGGTCAAACTAATGGAGATTACATCAGGACACTCCACAAAAAACCCAAGCAAGAAAAGAGGGAGAAGGAGTTAGAATGATCTCCTGTTAGAATGTGGGAAACTCCTCATTAATTCAGGTAAGATGAAAGATCTTACCAGTTACTCTTTCATAAACACATCATTATGAAGTTCACAACGTGGAACATTAGGGGGCTAGGTAATAAGAGAAAGAAAATAAATCTCAGTAGCAGAATAAAAGTGGAAAACCCAGACATGGCGTTTATACAGGAAACTAAATGTTCAGTAGACAGGATCAGAGTACTTCACAGGAAATGGCTCAACAAATATGAGTTTCTTGAAGTCAAAGCAATCAACACAGCGGGGGGAATTCTTACCCTATGGAATCCGCAGAAATTTGAAATTAGAGATGCAGAAGCATCCAGAAATCACCATTCAATGGTAATACAACCTTTGGGGGAGAAAGAGTGCTACTTGATCACAAATGTCTATCGTCCTCAAATGCTAGAAGACAAACTAAAGCTCCTCACTTCTTTGGAGGAACTAAGAGAGAGACACTCTATTATCCCCTAGATTATGGGAGGGGACTTCACATGATCAGATCCCTCTCAGAGAAAAAAGGAGGAAGCAAAAGGTTAGGACGAGACTCACTTGCATTCCAGGATATCTAGACAACATGAGATTGGTAAGTATGGAAACAGAAAACGACACCTTCACATGGAATAACAGGAGAGGGGGAATCGCCCAAGTTGCCTTGAAATTAGACAGATTCCTAATCTCAGAGGATCTCCTCCTTTCCGGTCACACTATGACAACTTGGATCCTTCCTTTTGTTCGGTTTTGTTATATTCTTTCCACGACTAGCCCACGTAATTAACCGGGGGGTTAGAGGGGGGGCAGAGCCCCCCTTCGTTGCACCAATTGCGTAGTCCGGGGGGGGGGTCATAGGGGGTTTGAGGCATAATGGTAACCCCACTTTATGGGGTTTGAGGGAGCGCCCTGGAAAATTTTGGTTTTGGACCCTATATTAGGATGGGTGAACCCACCTATGGTTTTGTACATGATTTTCGCACATGTTTTTGGATGCGTTGGTTTTCGGTCCATGGTATTGGATACGATGGTTTTTGGTCCATGGTATTGGATGCTTCGGCATGTATAAATATGTATTATAACATTGAAAGGAACATAATGAAAAATCAAGCTGGTAGTCTCGATTTTGAGATCCAGGGGAAAATCTCTGTGTATATGTGTTATGCTCTCGCATTTTTTATTTTCTATGTTTTAGAATTCGTATGCAGGTAGTTTATGTACGGGGCTAAAACCTACATCTGGTATTGAATCTGTTTTGGCTTCAAGGGGATGCCTTTGTTGTTGAGTGGTTTCACTCAGGCCTGTGGTAGACCCTGTTCAGTAGGAGATCGATTCTGGTGGTGAAAGAAGATGGCGAGCAGTAGAAAGATAGAGATCGAGAATGGTCAGAGTTTTGAGTTGTGGAAACACAAGATGGAGGATCCATTGGTTGATAAAGATAAGTTGATTGCGGTAGATCCGGGTACTAAAACAATGGGAGTGTCCGATGAAGAATGGAAGAAGTTGGATCAGAAGGCAAAGAGCACAATATGATTGTGTGTCTCAGATTCAGTATTGCTGAATGTATCAGGGGAAGCTACGGCGAAGGCTTTGTGGGACAAGTTAGGGACTTTGTACCAATCTAAGTCTCTCGTGAATAAACTGTTCCTGTGCAAAAAGTTGTATAACCCGAGGATGAAAGATGGAGACACAGTGATAGAGCATCTGAATGCATTTAACACTGTGGTAAGTCAATTAGCATCTGTTGATATTAAAATTTCAGATGAAGATAAGTGCATCAGTTTGTTGTCTTCTCTACCAGATTCATGGGATAGTCTGGTTATTGCAATAGGTAGCAATGCAACTGCCTTGCATTTTGTGAAATAGTCTCATCCTTGTTCACAGAGGAGATGAGACGAAAAAATATGGAGAGCCAGAATGGTGATACCTTGTTTGTACGAGGAGGGTCCCATAATAGAAACAAAAATAAGTCATCGAGTGGGAGATCTAAATCTAGAGGGAGATCTAAATCTCCAGGAAAACCTCTAAAGGTGGTGTGCTAAAATGTGGAAAGGAAGGGCACTACAAAAGGGACTGTAAATCTAAAGCTCGTGATAAAGGAAATGGATTTGATAATGCTCCTTCTATAGAGGAGAAAACCAACTCAGATGAAGGTGGGGATGTGTACTTGGCTTCTTCAAGTACACATGTAGATCATGAGGCATGGTTGATTGACTCAGGTGCATCCTTTCACTTCACTCCCAATAGAAGTGGTTTTGTGAGTATGAGAAATACGATGGTGGTGATGTCTTCTTAGGGGATGATAGGAAGGCTAGAATCATTGGTCGTGGAAAAGTAAAGTTGAAGTTGCAAGGTGGAAGGGTTAGAAAACTTCCAAGTGTTTTTCATATTCGTGCATTGGCCAAAAATCTGATTTTTGTAACTAAGCTGGATGATGTAGGTGTAAAAAATAGTGTTTGAGAAGGATACCTGCAAAATGGTTTGGGGAGCATTGGTATTGATGCGGGGAGTTCGAATTGGAACTCTATACAATCTGCAAGGTAGCACTATCATTGATGGGTGCAATAGTTCTGTGGTTCCTGAAAGTGGAGCAAAAAATCTAGTGGTCTCTGGAGATAAGACCATGTCGTGGCATCAAAGGCTTGGAAATATTGGAGAGAAGGGCCTTCAATACTTCATGGTAAAGGTATGGCAGAAGGTATGAGTAATAGCTCTTCGGATTTTGATTTCTGTGAAAATTGTCTATATGGGAAGCAGAATCGAGTGAGTTTCCCCTCTGGTAGTAAGAGGGCGAAATAGATATTAGAACTTGTGCACAGTGATGTGTTTGGACCTGTGAAGGTTCCATCACTGGGTAAGTCTGTGTACTATGTATCATTTATAGATGACTTCTCAAGGAATACATGGATATATTTCCTTAAGAAGAAATCTAAAGCCTTTGATAGGTTTAAAGAATTTAAGGCTCTCATGGAGAATCAGATAGAGAACAAGATAAAGGTGCTGAGGACAGATAATGGTGGAGAGTTTTGCAACAAGGAATTTGAAGAATTCTATAAGAAGTGTGGTATAGCATGACAAAAGACTACTCCATATACACCTCAGCAAAATGGAGTTGCAGAAGGAATGAATAAGACATTATTGGAAAGGGCAAGAAGCATGCTTAGTGGTGCCGGGTTAGGAGAGGAATTTTGGGCAGAGGAGGTGGATACTGCATGTTACCTGGTCAACAGGTCACCTTCATCAACGTTGGAGGATAAGACTCCACAAGAGGTATGGACTAGTAAGAAACCCTCTCTTTCACATCTCAGGGTATTTGGATGTGATGCATATGTACATGTTCCAAAGGAGAAATGAACCAAGTTGGATAGTAAATCTAAAAAGTGCATCTTTATTGGGTATAAGGATGGTTTAAAGGGTTATAAGCTTTGGAACCTAGTCACACGAAAGGTTGTGTACAACCGAGATGTGGTGTTCAGGGAGGTAAAATATGTTATTAAACATGAAGTCCAACCAAAGAAACCATAGAAGATAGAGTTTGAACTTAAGGAGGAAGAATCAGACTTTATAGTAGAGGAGGAATTAGAAGATGAAGAGCCACAAACTCCAGGTGTGAGAATATCAGTTCTAGAAAGAAGGCAGAGAGAAAGGTATAGTCCATCTGCTTTCTGTTCAAATTTTGCTTTATCTATTACTGACGATGATCCCAAAACTGTGAATGAAGCAATAGATTCAGAGGATGGAAAACTCTAGAAAGAGGCCATGGTTAATGAAATGGCATCTTTGCACAAAAATGAGGCTTTGGATTTGGTGGAGTTTTCGGCTGGGAGGAAACCCATTGGCAACAAATGGGTGTTCAAGAAGAAGACAAATGCAAAAGGAAAGGTGGAGAAATACAAAGCTCGGTTGGTAGAAAAAGGTTATTCCCAGGTGTCGGGAATTGATTTTGGTGATATTTTTTCTCCTGTTGCCAAGGTAACTTCTATTAGATTACTTTTATCTATTGTTGATGCTTTTGATTTTGAGGTAGAAAAGATGGATGTGAGGACAACATTTCTCCACGGGGATCTAAAAGAGAAAATATACATGAAGCAACCTAAAGGCTTTGCTGTGAAGGGTAAGAAAGAACTGGTATGCAAGTTAAAGAAGTCTCTGTATGGGTTAAAATAGTCACCAAGGATGTGGTATCAGAAATTTGATACGTTTATACTGGGACTTGGCTTCACCAGAAGCAAAGGAGATCACTGTGTGTATTTTAAATTAATTGGTGGCCATGTTATTTATCTGGTCCTGTATGTGGATGATATGTTACTGGTTGGAAATGAAAAAGAAATTATCCAGGATTTGAAGGCCCAATTGTCCTCCAAATTCGACATGAAAGATCTTGGTGCTACAAACTATATTTTGGGCATGGAAATTAAAAGAGATCGGGTAAAGAGGAAGCTCTGGCTAAACCAGAGGAAGTATGTCGAGACAATACTACAGAGGTTTAATATGAAAGATAGTAAACCAGTGAAGGTTCCTATTCCTGTAGGTGTGAGGTTATCTGCTGAATAGTGTCCCCAGACACAAGAAGAGGAAGAGGACATGTCCCGTGTTCCATATGCAAGTGCAGTTGGTGGCCTGATGTATGCAATGCTATATACTAGACCAGACATTGCACATGAAATGGGAGTATTGAGCAGGTTTATGTCAAAACCAAGAAAGGAGCACTGGATAGCAGTGAAGCGATTTTCATGTATTTGCGTGGCACTAGCAATTATGGTTTGTGCTACCAAGGAAGATCAGGATTGGATAGAATGTTCGATATTCGTTGCTTTGTTGATGCAGACTAGGCTGGATATCTGGATCAGAGAAGATCTACAAGTGGGTATGTGTTTAACCTATTTGGAGGCGCAGTTAGTTGGATGAGTAAGAAATAATCTGTAGTGGCACTGTCAACTATAGAGGCAGAATACATGGCAGCCACTCATGCAAGCAAGGAAGTAGTTTGGTTGTAGAGATTGTGTTCAAGTATGGGGTTAGTGCAGGGAGCTATAAGGTTAGACTGTGACAGTCAAAGTGCAATTTTCTTGGCAAAGAACCCCGCATATCATTCAAAGACAAAGCACATTGATGTTCAGTATCACTTTGTGAGCGATATGATAGAAGACAAAAGGGCGTTGCTAGTAAAGGTGGACACTTTGAAGAATACTGTAGATGCATTGACAAAATATATGAGCTCTGAGAAGTTCTCTTCGTGTAGAGAGACAATGGGCATTTCAGGGCTGGAAACATGACTAATCTTTCTTGTTGCCCCCTGTGGAAAGAAAAAAACAAGTGGGAGAATGTTGGGTTGTGTTATATTCTTTCCACGACTAGCCCACATAGTTAACCGGGGGGTTAGAGGGGGGGCGGAGCCCCTGTTTGTTGTGCCAATTGTGTAGCGGGGGTGGGGGGGGGTTATAGGGGGTTTGAGGCATACCCATAACCCCACTTTATGGGGTCCGGGGTAGTGTCCTGGAAAATTTTGGTTTTGGACCCTATGTTAGGATGGGTAGACCCACCTATGGTTTTGTGGATGATTTTTGCACATGTTTTTGGACGCGTTAGTTTTCGATCCATGGTACTGGATGTGATGGTTTTCAGTCCATGGTATTGGATTCTTCGGCATGTATAAATATGTATTATAACATTGAAAGGAACATAATGAAAAATCAAGCTAGTAGTCCCAGTTTTGGAATCCAGGGGAAAATCTCTGTGTATATGTGTTTTATGTATTATGCTCTCACATTGTTTATTTTCTATTTTTTAGAATTCATATGCAGGTAATTTCTGTACAGGGTTAAAACCTACACCTTTTGGAGGCTTGGACCACTGGCCCATCCAATTGGAAGCTTCTTTTATTGGCACCCTGAGAAACAAACCTTTCAGGTTCAAAAATGCATGGCTCACTCACCCTAATTTCATCACTAATATTAGAAATTGGTGGGTGGAAGACATGCCCACCTAGGGCACAAAAATGTTCTTCCTGCATCAGATACTCAAACATATCAGACATAGGCTCAAAGATTGGAATAGAAATTAGTTTGGCAACATTTTTTAAGCCAAAAGAGAAGTAGGAAGAAAATTACATGAAACTAATCAAATTCTCATCAAGGAAGGATTCACAGAGGAAAGGAAATTACAGGGAGACTCTCTACAACAAGAATGGGACAATAGATGTTAGCAGGAGGAAATCTTCTAGAGATAGAAATCTAGAGTAAATTAGATTAAGGAAGGGGAGAGAAATACCAAATTCTTTCACAAGTCAACCATGAAACATAGGGCTCATAACATAATTGCAAAACTCCTAGATCTGCAAGGGAAAGAGTTAAATACTCACAAAGAAATGGAATCTATTATGGTGCAACATTTTCAAAGCATAGGAGAGGAAACAATTGCTGATAGATCTCAATTCATTAAGAGCTTCACAAAGAACATTCCAAAATTGGTGACTAGGGAAGATAACTATAATCTTAACAGGCCAGTAACGGAAGAAGAGGTCAATGAAGTAATCAAGGAGATACGCAATGGGAAAGCTCCAGGCCTGGATGGTTTCAATGTAGACATTCTAGATATGGTGGAGGATTCGAGAAAATCTAAAATAGTTCTTAAAGCAATTAATGAATCTTTCATCGCATTGATCCCTAAACAGGAAAAAGCCATGACACCAAAAAGATTTGGACCCATAGCTTTATGCAATGTGGTGTACAAAATCATTTCCAAAATTATTGCTAACAGACTCAAACCTCTACTACCATTGCTCGTGTCAGAGGAGCAAACAGGATATGTGGAAGGCAAACAAATTCTCAACAATATCATCCAAGCTCACGAAGTGGTGCACTCTCTCAAGATAAATAAATAGGCAGGGATGATTATAGAGCTGGACATAGCAAAAGCTTATGACAAGCTAAGCTAGCCTTACATAAAGCAAATCCTTAAAGCTTATGCCTTTGACTACAACTGGATAAGGTCTGTCATGGCCCTGGTTACCTCAGAAAACTGCTCTATCTTTCTCAATGGCTCTCCATCAAGAACCTTCAAGCCTTCAAGGGGCCTTAGGCAAGGTGATCCTCTTTCCTCATTCCTCTTCATTCTCATGATGGAAGGATTGGGTAGAATGATCAAATCTGCCAAGGAGGAAGGAAGAATCAAGGGGATAAAACTCACTCAGAATGGGGACACATTGACTCATCAACAATTTGTGGATGATACTATGTTGTAGGGTACTCCCACTGTCAAAGAAGCCAAAGCCTTCAAACAAATCCTGCATGATTTCGCAATGGCTACTGGCATGGAGGTAAGCCTCACAAAATCAAAAGTTTTCTTTTTTAATACAGATATTTCCATCCAAAGACATCTCTCCAGAATCTTGGGATTTCAAAGAGAGAATCTTCCCTCTAAATATCTATGAATGTCTCTCACTGACAAAACTTTGAATAAGGAAGTTTGGGAGTCAGTTGCAAATAAATTGAAGGACAAAGTCAATAACTGGACCTACAGATCTTTGAACTTAGTAGGAAGACTAGTTCTTACAGAGTTTTTTCTACAAACCATTCTAGTTTTCATGTTCTCAACCCTTCCTGTCCCAAAAGGAGTTTCATAGTAGATTAGGAATATTCAAAGAAACTTTCTTTGGGGAAAAGGGGAAGAGAAGAAGAAATGGGCCCTGGTAGTGTGGGAGAAGCTTTGCAAACCCAAAACCCATGGAGGTTTAGGTCTCCACGATCCAGACACCCTAAGCAAAGTCTTGGGGGGGGGGATTTTGGTGGAGATGGCTAAAGGAAACGAACAATCCATGGTCCAAGCTATGCAAACAAAAGTATGCAATGGATTGGTAGGAAAAGGACCACATTCAGATGTTAGGGCACATTAGGGGTTCTCATATCTGGAACAAGGCTTGGGAGAACAGAGCCTTAGCTCAGAAACCCAATTTCTGCGAGATAAGAAATGGGAATCTCGCTTGGTTCTGGGAGGACAACTGGCAGCAGGAACAAAATCTTTGTAGAGAAGGTCTAGAAAGCATAAAAAATGACACCCTTAACAAAGGACTAAAAAGTGTAAGGGACTTTTGGGATCAGTTTATAGAGGAAGGGAAATGGAGAATCTGGAAAGTTCCAAATTATAGTGAAGAGACCCCTTTGCAAGCCCAAGCTAAAGTTCTTGAAGAGATTTTCGTAAAGAGGCAAATTTTAACTTCAACCTCAAATGATCTACTAAGGTGGGGTAGAAACAATGAGGGAAACTTCAACCTCAAAGAAGCAAAAAGAATAATCACCGGATTTGACCATCCAAATCATGACAAGACTTGGAAAAGCCTTTGGAGCAACCCTCACTGGATGAAGATTAAACTGTTCATGTGGCTAGTTTAGCATAAAAATATTCTGACCTCGGAAAATATTAGAAAAAGAGGATTTGAAGGTCCTTCAAAATGCCGTTTATGTGGCTTGTAGGAGGAGACCATGGATCACATTCTCAACCTTTGCACGCTCACTTCCTCCATTTGGAATTGGGTTTCCTCTATCTTTAACCAAACAGCCAGAAAGGATGATGACATTACTGTAACTTTAAGGAATTGGAGAAAATACTTCTCACATAATGAGATAGTTAATGTAGCATGGACACTGAATCCTGGTTTTTTGATCTGGGATGTGTGGAAAGAATGCAACAATAGGATCTTCAAAGATAAATCTAGTTCAACTCAAGGAATCATGGCGTAGATCCTTAATAAGCTCGAGAAACAATTATTGTCTTTCTGAAGCATCCTCCTGAGAAACCCGCTTGTCAAAGGGACACTCAAGTCCTTGAACAGCTGGGACTTCAGTCTTATGGCCCTTTAGGCACCTAGAAGAAATCAAAGCATAGATTGGATAGCAAGGCTTTTTGGCGGCCACCTACCCATGGCTTCCTGAAACTCAACATAGATGGAGCCTCGAAAGGGAACCCAGGGCATGCAGGTTACGGGGGAGTCATAAGAGATGCAAAGGGAAATATCAAAGTCATTTTTGACAGTCATTTGGGGAAGGCTGCCAACAATATAGTAGAACTCATGGCCATTGAGCAAGGCCTAGAAATCCTGATGGACTACAATTGACATAATACAATCATAGAGGAAGACTTAGAATTAATGATTAATTTAGTCAAAAGGATAAGCACCGGCATAACACTAGACAAAGTTTTAAATCACTCGCAACTTTCCCAAGTTTTTCATCGAGTCCAATCTCATCTCAGAACACTTAGAACTTTGAGCTTTATTCACGTGTGCAAAGATGCCAACAGAGTGGTGGACAGGGTAGCTAATGAAGGGGTGATTTGCACACGAGAAAACAAGTGTTGCTTGTGGGAGTTTGCTCAGAATGGACAACTACGCAAAGATTGCAACAATTTGGTGCGTGAAGATAGGGATCATTATCAACACTCCAAGGGGAAACATCTAGCAGAAATCTAAGTTGACGAAAGTCTTGGTTTTAATTAACGAGTAGAGGAATGAAAATCAGAGGAAAAAGAGGGAAAACGAGAAAGTGGTGGTTTTGCAGTAGTTACCAAGGTTATCAGAGGACCGATTGTACCTAAATTGGTTTTATCGACAAGTCTATGATGCCACAAATGGAGTTACACGTGGTGCTAGTATGAAAGATAATTCTGCCTTCATCGGATGGTATCTCCCAATCTTCTCTTCTACCCAATATCCTTCGCAGTCGTCGGATTTGGTGGTATCAGATCTAGGGTTGAGGTTTGTTAGGCTTGTTGGTGGTGGGACTGCGACAGTTTTACTACAGCTTCCCTGGTTATTGGACGTCGGCAATACCATAAGCAGGTTTTTGGATAAGCCTTTGATGCCACTGTCCATGTAACATGTGTCCTCAGGCTATTTGTGATTACTGCCCTCATCGAGCAGGTAATCCTAGTGCTTTTTGTCTACCCAATTTCCCTTTCAGCCATTGGATATGGCAGATGTAGATCAACAGCTCTGTTTCGTCATGCTTGTCCACCATCATCGGGTCTCTCTTTCTCTATTGGGTCAGATCTTTGGCTTTGTGGGTTGTATAGTTTTGTGGGCCCTTAGCCACGTTCTTGTGCTTGTGGTCCATTTCGCTAACTTAGGGTGTATGTATATTATGTAACCTCTTTGTTGCTTAATTTGAATAGATGGTTCGATTCTTTCTTCGGCAAAAAAAAAAAATAAATATTTTATTAATAAATTTAATGGTGAAAAAAACTAAAATATACATAAGAATATTAAATATCTAGAATAGTGTGAGAATACTTGGGAAGAGATGTGATGGGTGTGTTTATTCATAAAATGCCTATAAGAAGAGGTTAGAAGTAAATATTAAAATGCAAGGACCCTAAACCTAGCATGATAGAGGTTGTAGGAAATTTTGAGTTGGGAAAATTTGAGTTGTTTGAGAAAAATGGGATCTTTGTTAACATCACAATTTATCACTCAACATTTATTTTTGGGTCTTTTTAGCTCATTGGAAAGAACATTAGTAGAATGATTTAACTCCCTAGGCTTTGTAATTTCCCCCTAAAATGTAAGATAAAAATTTAAAAAAAATGCTTTGAAGAGTTATGACTCTAAAATGGCCAATATCATAACCATTTCTAATATGACCTAATATGGAAACTTGGATCAATTATTCCACTTTCAGTAGACTTCTTCTTCATAAGCTTTTGTACCATACAAGTGAAATTTTGCTAGATCTAACTCATGGTAAAGCACATTGAAAATACAATTCAATAAATGTCATCAATATCCATACATACTACCAATGTTGAAATTACAATGGGTCAAATCAATCATATAGGGGTGACCATAGAAAGTCCGTTTCTTCATAGCAGTGATTATTTCACTCTGAATTGTAGGTTGATATCGAATTTATTAAGGTAACGTAACATTTTCCTGCCATCAAATGCCTTGCCAACCCGTTTGTTTTTTTTAATAGGTATGGTTAGTTGGGTGAGAATAAGTAATTTGCTAATGGGTATTAAATAAGAAGAGTTGTATATACTTATTTTTAAATTTTAATAAGCTACTTATCCTATGAACCTATACCCTTTAGCAACCTACATATTTGACAAATTCTGCTCATTTGATACACATCGACAAACTACCTATTTGTTGCCATCGTTACTTCGCTCTAAATTCATATTTCTAACCACCATGACAAATCATCAAATATGTCTAATTTATAAGGCAAGACTTTGGGGCCATTAAATTCCTTGCCACGCCCGTTACTTCATAGCTATGGTTAAAATATGTCGAATTTGTTAAGGCAGGACTTTGGGGCCATTAAATTCCCTGCCACGCCAGTTTCTTCATAGGTATGGTTATTTCATTCACTCTCAGTTGCAGGTTATATTTCAGCATAAATTGACTTTACCACCAATGACTTGGAATTGGTCTGCACCTGTGAATAAATTGCAGCTGCTATGAAAGAAACCTTTAGTGCACATGCACTGTCTTCATTATCAGAAGGGTGACAGTGCTGATAAGAATAAGGATGAATGGAAAGGGTAAGGATAAAGAAACCTGTGGTGTTCATGCAAATGGTAGTGACAGGGGCGTTAAATTTACAGTCTGATAAGGTAAGGTTACTGACTGAATTTAATGATAATGAGGAATAATAGGTTGTAGTGAGGAATTTTTTAAAATTTATTATTATGGTAAATTAATTAATTATTTTTATTATATTTTAAAAGTGGTGAAGTTTTATATAAAATTTATTTTAATAAATGATTTAATGATATGTTTATAATTAATTGTAGTTATAGGTGTTTTGTAGTTTAGAGATGTTGATATGTTGTAATGTCTAAATTTTTGGACTTGGTAAAAAAAAATAATAATAATAATAAAAACTAAAATAATAAAAATAAAAATTATAAGTTATTATTATTATTTTTATTAATTTTCATTGGTTAATTAAATTAAATTGTGGTTTTTTTAGCTTCAAGTTTATGAGAACTCATGGTATTCATGTGGAATATATTATATTTAAAGAGGAGAATTAAACTAGCCTAGATCCATCTTAAGTTTGGATCTAACTCTTGAGATGCAAATCTATTTTAGCGTGAAAAGAGATTTGATACCTTTTAGGGCTTGGTAGATCCATAGTTAAGCTAAGATGGATCTAGGGATCAAATATTTTGAGATGCAAACCCTTTTTAGAGTGAAAAGGGAGATTTATCTATCGATGAAATCTCTTGAGATGCAAACCTCTTTTAGAGTGAAAAGAGAGATGGATCTAGGGATCAAATCTCTTGGGGCTTGGTAGATCCAGAATTAAGCTAATATGGATCTAGCTATCAAATCCCTTGGGATGTAAACCTCTTTTAGAATGAACAAAGATTTGATACCTATAGGGGCTTGGTAGATCTAGAGTTAAATTAAAATGCATCTAAGATGGTATTATAGTTCACTCTTATTTTGATTTTATTTTTGTATATTTGTATTGGATGGTGAAATAACTTTAAATCTTTTATATTCATTACATGTAGGGGTTTGGTAGATCCATAATTAAATTAATATGGATCTAGGATGGTATTATAGTTTACTAGTATTTTGAATTTTTTTTTTTGTGTAAATTTGTATAGGATGGTGAAATAACTTTAAATATGTTATATTCATTTGTTAATTTTTTACTTTTAATTTTTTATTGAAGAATATCATAATTAAAATGAATAGAAAAGGTAAATATTTTTGAAAATAAAGTACGTGGAAGTTTCTTTTTTATCTAAGAGCAAGGAAGACTAGGGTTTGAAAGAGGGGGCGAAAGAAGTGAGCTAGTAACTATGGAGGGGCAAGGAGGAGGGAGCTCCACTCCCTCCTATAGTAACGTAGTTTCGAAGAGAGGGAGAGGGATGAGTGGGAACAAGCTCCAAAATTCTTGGGAGAATGAGACAAAGATTAATGGTTCCCAGAAGACGGAAGGAAGCAAACCCAAGGAAAAGAAAGGGACCCACGAGGAGGTTTGAAAGGATACGAAAGTTGGAGATAGTGGTCAAAGGATAGAGGGTAGAGCTACAACAGGACCCTGTAAGTCCAAGTCTAATATTAAACCACGAGTGGTCGTGAATGATCTTGCTCTGCAGGTGCATAGAGATCACATGGCAACCTATGCGGTCATATGGAAGTTTATGGGCATTTGGCCCACGGAGAAAGCACTATACACTTGGATAAAAAACACCTAGAAACCAAAAGGAGAGATAAATATACATCTTGGGTCTAAGGGTTTTTTTAATGTGGTATTCACAAACCTGGAGGATAAAGACAAAATTTTCGAAGGAGGACCATACTTCTTTGCTATTGCAGGCCTCTACATGTGACCTTGGACGATGAACTTTGTTCCGGAGTGAGAAATGTTCACATCGGTCCTGGTATGGATTAGATTATATTCCTTACCTTTAGATTACTAGTTACTGGAATCCTTAAAAGCTATAGGTAACAAAATATGACATTTTATAAAGATATCAGAGGCGACTCTGTGAGGCAAATACACCTCCTTCGCCTGCATATGTGTAGAAATGGACTTATTAGGAGCACTCTCGAATGAAATCATCCTGGAAGTTTATGATGAGGAATGGGTTTAGGTGGTCTATGAACATATCCCATTGAGATGCCACAAATGTCAGGAACATGGGCACCTCTTCAGAAAATGCCCACTCAACAAAAGAGAGGACAACTTGAAAAGAAACATTGGAAAAGACCCTGAAGGATACACCAAAGTGGTAGGTATGGGGAAAGGAGGGGAGAGAAAGCACCAAAAGAAACCTAGTGAGAACAAGCTACCAAGTCACAACAATTTTGAGATTTTAGAAGAAGAGGGGGAAAGAAAATGGGAGGAGTAAGGACTTGGAGAATATTTCAACAGAGAAAGGAAAAGAGGACAGCATGGACATCACACAAGAAAATAATGAACTAAAGGAGGATCCACTAAGCACTATAGGGCTTGGAAGAGACCAGGAGATGCCCCAAGTGAAGGAGGAATCGGGTACCAAGACCTACAGGAGACTCTTGATAGGGAGAACTTTGAACTAGAATAGTTTCTAGAATAGGGAACCAACAAAGGGATTGACTCTCTGCCATAAGAGGAGTTTGATAGAGTGCAATAGCTATTCCTCTGAAGGTCCCAATCAAAGACTGCAGGAGTCAAAAGGAACCATGATAGCCAGGAGAATAAAGGGGTCAAACTAATGGAGATTACGTCAGGACACTCCACAAAAAATACAGGCAAGAAAAGAGGGAGAAGGATTTAGAATGATCTCCTGTTAGAATATGGCAAACTCCTAATTAATTCAGGTAAGATGAAAGATCTTACCAGTTACTCTTTCACAAACACATCATTATGAAGTTCACAACCTGGAACATTAGGGGGCTAGGTAATAAGAGAAAGAAAAGAAATCTCAGTAACAGAATAAAAGTGGAAAACCCAGACATGGTGTTTATACAAGAAACTAAATGTTCAGTAGACAGGATCAGAGTACTTCATAGCGAATGGCTCAACAAATATGAGTTTCTTGAAGTCAAAGCAAACAACACAGTGGGGGGAATTCTTACCCTATGGAATCCGCAAAAATTTGAAATCAGAGATGCAAAAGCATCCAGAAATCACCATTCAATGGTAATACAACCTTTGGGGGACAAAGAGTGCTACTTGATCACAAATGTCTATCATCCTCAAATGCTAGAAGACAAACTAAAGCTCCTCACTTCTTTGGAGGAACTAAGAGAGAGACACTCTATTATCCCATGGATTATGGGAGGGGACTTCACACGATCAGATCCCTCTTAGAGAAAAAAGGAGGAAGCAAAAGGTTAGGACGAGACTCACTTGCATTCCAGGATTTACTAGACAACATGAGATTGATAAGTATGGAAACAACAAATGGCACCTTCACATGGAATAACAGGAGAGGGGGAATTGCCCAAGTCGCCTTGAAATTAGACAGATTCCTAATCTCAGAGGATCTCCTCCTTTCTGGTCACACTATGACAGCTTGGATCCTTCCTTTTGTTGGGTTTTATTATATTCTTTCCATGACTAGCCCACGTAGTTAACCGGGGGGTTAGAGGGGGAGCGGAGCCCCCCTTCGTTGCACCAATTGTGTAGCACGGGGAGGGGGGGTCATAGGGGGTTTGAGGCATATCGGTAACCCCACTTTATGGGGTCTAAGGCAGCGCCTTGGAAAATTTTGGTTTTGGACCCTATATTAGGATGGGCGAACCCACCTATGATTTTGTGCATGATTTTTGCACATGTTTTTGGATGCGTTGGTTTTTGGTCCATGGTATTGGATACGATGGTTTTTGGTCCATGGTATTGGATGCTTCGGCATGTATAAATATGTATTATAACATTGAAAGGAACATAACGAAAAATCAAGCTGGTAGTCCCGATTTTGGGATCCAGGGGAAAATCTCTGTGTATATGTGTTATGCTCTCACATTTTTTATTTTCTATGTTTTAGAATTCGTATGCAGGTAATTTATGTATGGGGCTAAAACCTACATTTGGTATCGAAGCTGTTTTGGCTTCAAGGGGATGCCTTTGTTGTTGAGTGGTTTCAGTCAGGCCTGTGGTAGACCCTGTTCAGTAGGAGATCGATTCTGGTGGTGAAAGAAGATGGCGAGCAGTAAAAAGATAGAGATCGATAAATTTAATGGTCAGAGTTTTGAGTTGTGGAAACTCAAGATGGAGGATCCATTAGTGGATAAATATGAGTTGATCGTGGTAGATTCGGGTACTAAACCAATGGGTGTGTCTGGTGAAGAATGGAAGAAGTTGGATCGAAGGCAAAGAGCACAATACGATTGTGTGTCTCAGATTCAGTATTGTTGAATGTATCAGGGGAAGCTACGGTGAAGGCTTTGTGGGACAATTTAGGGACTTTGTACCAATCTAAGTCTCTGGTGAATAAATTGTTCCTACGAAAAAAGTTGTATAACCTGAGGATGAAAGATGGAGACTCGGTGACAGAGCATCTGAATGCATTTAATACTGTGGTAAGTCAGTTAGCATCTGTTGATATTAAAATTTCAGATGAAGATAAGTGCATCAGTTTGTTGTGTTCTCTACCAGATTCATGGGATAGTCTGGTTATTGTAATAGGTAGCAATGCAACTGCCTTGCAGTTTGATGAAATAGTCTCATCCTTGTTGACGGAGGAGATGAGACGAAAAAATATGGAGAGCTAGAATGGTGATACCTTGTTTGTACGATGAGGGTCCCATAACAGAAACAAAAATAAGTCATCGAGTGGGAGATCTAAATCTAGAGGGAGATCTAAATCTCCAGGAAAACCTGTAAAGGTGGTGTGCTAGAAATGTGAAAAGGAAGGGAACTACAAAAGGGGCTGTAAATATAAAGCTCCTGATAAAGGAAATAGATCTGATAATGCTCCTTCTGTAGAGGTGAAAACCACCTCAGATGAAGGTGGGGATGTGTACTTGGCTTCTTCAAGTACACATGTAGATCATGAGGCATGGTTGATTGACTCAGGTGCATCCTTTCACTTCAATCCCCATAGAGAGTGGTTCTGTGAGTATGAGAAATACAATGGTGGTGATGTCTTCTTAGGGGATGATAGGAAGGCTAGAATCATTGGCCGTGGAAAAGTAAATTTGAAGTTGCAAGGTGGAAGGGTTAGAACACTTCCAAGTGTTTTGCATATTCCTGCATTGGCTAAAAATCTGATTTTTATAAACAAGCTAGATGATGTAGGTGTAAAAAATAGTGTTTGAGAAGGATACCTGCAAAATGGTTCGAGGAGAATTGGTATTGATGCGGGGAGTTCGAATTGGAACTCTGTACAATCTACAAGGTAGCACTATCATTGATGGGTGCAATAGTTCTGTGGTTCTTGAAAGTGGAGCAGAAAATCTAGTGGTCTCTCGAGAGAAGACCATGGCGTGGCATCAAAGGCTTGGAAATATTGGAGAGAAGGGCCTTCAAATATTTCATGGTAAAGGTATGGCCGAAGGTATGAGTAATAGCTCTTCGGGTTTTGATTTCTGTGAAAATTGTCTATATGGGAAGCAGAATCGAGTGAGTTTCCCCTCTGGTATTAAGAGGGTGAAATAGATATTAGAACTTGTGCACAGTGATGTGTTTGGACCTGTGAAGGTTCCATCACTGGGTAATTTTGTGTACTATGTATCATTTATAGATGACTTCTCAAGGAATACATGGATATATTTCCTTAAGAAGAAATCTAAAGCCTTTGATAGGTTTAAAGAATTTAAGGCTCTCATGGAGAATTAGATAGAGAACAAGATAAAGGTGCTGAGGATAGATAATGATGGAGAGTTTTGTAGCAAGGAATTTGAAGAATTCTATAAGAAGTGTGGTATAGCACGACAAAAGACTACTCCATATACACCTCAGCAAAATGGAGTTGCAGAAGGAATGAATAAGACGTTAATGGAAAGGGTAAGAAGCATGCTTAGTGGTGCCGGGTTAGGACAGGAATTTTGGGTAGAGGCAGTGGATACTGCATGTTACCTGGTCAACAGGTCACCTTCATCAATGTTGGAGGATAAGACTCCACAAGAGGTATGGACTGGTAAGAAACCCTCTCTTTCACATCTGAGGGTATTTGGATGTGATGCATATGTACATGTTCCAAAGGAGAAATGAACCAAGTTGGATAGTAAATCTGAAAAGTGCATCTTTATTGGGTATAAGGATGGTTTAATGGGTTATAAGCTTTGGAACCTAGTCACACGAAAGGTTATGTACAACCGAGATGTGGTGTTCAGAGAGGTAAAAGATGCTATTAAACATGAAGTCCAACCAAAGAAACCTTAGAAGATAGAGTTTGAGCTTAAGGAGGAAGAATCACACTTTATAGTAGAGGAGGAATTAGAAGATGAATAGCCACAAACTCCAGGTGTGAGAAGATCAGTTCTAGAAAGAAGGCAGAGAGAAAGGTATAGTCCATCTGCTTTCTTTTCAAATTTTGCTTTATCTATTACTGACGATGATCCCAAAACTGTGAAGGAAGCAGTAGATTCAGAGGATGGCAAACTCTAGAAAGAGGCCATGGTTAATGAAATGGAATCTTTGCACAAAAATGAGGCTTGGGATTTGGTGGAGTTGTCGGTTGGAAGGAAACCCATTGGCAGCAAATGGGTGTTCAAGAGGAAGACAAATGTAGAAGGAAAGGTGGAGAAATACAAATCTCGGTTGGTAGCAAAAGGTTATTCCAACGTGTCGGGAATTGATTTTGGTGATATTTTTTCTCCTGTTGCCAAGGTAACTTCTATTAGATTACTTTTATCTGTTGTTGCTACTTTTGATTTTGAGGTAGAAAAGATGGATGTGAAGACAACATTTCTTCACGGGGATCTAGAAGAGGAAACATACATGAATCAACGTGAAGGCTTTGCTGTGAAGGGTAAGAAAGAACTGGTATGCAAGTTAAAGAAGTCTCTCTATGGGTTAAAACAGTTACCAAGGATGTGGTATCAGAAATTTGATACATTTATACGGCGACTTGCCTTCACCAGAAGCAAAGAAGATCACTGTGTGTATTTTAAATTAATTGGTGGCCATGTTATTTATCTGGTCCTCTATGTGGATGATATGTTGCTAGTTGGAAATGAAAAAGAAATTATCCAGGATTTGAAGAGCCAATTGTCCTCCAAATTCGACATGAAAGATCTTGGTGCTGCAAACTATATTTTGGGCATGGAAATTAAAAGAGATCAGGTAAATAGGAAGCTCTAGTTAAACCATAGGAAGTATGTCGATACAATACTACAGAGGTTTAATATGCAAGATAGTAAATCGGTGAAGGTTCCTATTCCCGTAGGTGTGAGGTTATCTGCTGAATAGTGTTCCAAGACAAAAGAAGAGGAAGAGGACATGTCCCGTGTTCCATATGCAAGTGCAGTCGGTAGCGTAATGTATGCAATGGTCTATACTAGACCAGACATTGCACATGCAATGGGAGTATTGAGCAGGTTTATGTCAAAACTAGGGAAGGAGCACTGGATAGCAGTGAAGCGATTTTCATGTATTTCCGTGGCACTAGCGATTATGGTTTGTGCTACCAAGGAAGATCAGGATTGGATAGAATGTTGGATATTCGTTGCTTTGTTGATGTAGACTGGGCTGGATATCTAGATCAGAGAAGATCTACAAGTGGGTATGTGTTTAACCTATTTGGAGGTGCAGTTAGTTGGATGAGTAAGAAACAATCTGTAGTGGCACTATCAACTATAGAGGCAGAATACATGGCAGCCACTCATGTAAGCAAGGAAGCTGTTTGGTTGCAGAGATTGTGTTCAAGTATGGGGTTAGTATAGGGAGCTATAAGGTTAGACTGTGACAGCCAAAGTGCAATTTTCTTGGCAAAGAACCCCGCATATCATTCAAAGACAAAGCACATTGATGTTCAGTATCACTTTGTGAGGGATATGATAGAAGACAAAAAGGTGTTGCTAGTAAAGGTGGACACTTTGAAGAATACTGCAGATGCATTGACAAAATCTATGAGCTCTGAGAAGTTCTCTTGGTGTAGAGAGACAATGGGCGTTTCAGGGCTGGAAAATGAGTAAGCTTTCTTGTGGCCCACTGTGGAAAGAGAAAAACAAGTGGGAGAATGTTGGTTTGTGTTATATTCTTTCCACGACTAGCCCACGTATTTAACCGGGGGGTTAGAGGGGGGGCGGAACCCCCGTTTGTTGTGCCAATTGTGTATTGGGGGGGGGGGGGGGGGTCATAGGGGGTTTGAGGCATACCCATAACCCCACTTTATGGGGTCCAGGGTAGTGCCTTGGAAAATTTTGGTTTTGGACCCTATGCTAGGATGGGTAGACCCACCTATGGTTCTGTGCATGATTTTTGCACATGTTTTTGGACGCGTTGGTTTTCGATCCATGGTATTGGATGCGATGGTTTTCAGTCCATGGTATTGGATGCTTCGGCATGTATAAATATGTATTATAACATTGAAAGGTACATAATGAAAAATCAAGCTGGTAGTCCTGGTTTTGGAATCCAGGGGAAAATCTCTGTGTATATGTGTTTTATGTGTTATGCTCTCGCATTGTTTATTTTCTATGTTTTAGAATTCATATGCAGGTAATTTCTGTACAGGGTTAAAACCTACACCTTTTGGAGGCTTGGACCACTCGCCCATGCAATTGGAAGCTTCTTTTATTGGCACCCTGAGAAACAGACCTTTCAGGTTCAAAAATGCATGGCTCACTCACCCTAATTTCATCACTAATATTAGAAATTGGTGGAAGACATGCCCACTTAGGGCACGAAAATGTTCTTCCTGCATCAGATACTCAAACATATCAAACATAGGCTCAAAGATTGGAATAGAAATTAGTTTGGCAACATTTTTGAAGCCAAAAGAGAAGTAGGAAGAAAATTACATGAAACTAATCAAATTCTCATCAAGGAAGGATTCACAGAGGAAAGGAAATTACAGGCAGACTCCCTACAACAAGAATGGGACAATAGATGTCAGCAGGAGGAAATCTTCTAGAGATAGAAATCTAGAGAAAATGAGATTAAGGAAGGGGAGAGAAATACCAGATTCTTTCACAAGTCCACCATGAAACATAGGGCTCATAACAGAATCACAAAACTCCTAGATCTGCAAGGGAAAGAGTTAAATACTCACAAAGAAATGGAATCTGTTCTGGTGCAACATTTTCAAAGCATAGGAGAGGAAACAATTGTAGACAGATCTCAATTCATTAAGAGCTTCACAAAGAACATTCCAAAATTGGTGACCAGGGAAGATAACTATAATCTCAACAGGCCAGTAATGGAGGAAGAGGTCAATGAAGTAATCAAAGAGATGCACAATGGGAAAGCTCCAGGCCTAGATGGTTTCAATGTAGACTTCTTCAAAACGTGTTGGGAAATAGTCAAATATGACATTCTAGATATGGTGGAGTATTCGAGAAAATCTAAAACAGTTCTTAAATTGATTAATGAATCTTTCATCGCATTGATCCCTAAACATGAAAAGGCCATGACACCAAAAAGATTTGGACCCATAGCTTTATGCAATGTGGTGTACAAAATCATTTCCAAAATTATTAATAACAGACTCAAACCTCTACTATCATTGCTCGTGTCAGAGAAGCAAACAGGATATGTGGAAGGCAGACAAATTCTCAACAATATCATCCAAGCTCACGGAGTGGTGCACTCTCTCAAGATCAATAAACAGGCAGGGATGATTATAGAGCTAGACATAGCAAAAGATTATGACAAGCTAAGCTAGCCTTACATAAAGCAAATCCTTAAAGCTTATGCTTTTGACTACAACTGGATAAAGTGTGTCATGGCCCTGGTTACCTTAGCAAGCTGCTCTATCTTTCTCAATGGCTCTTCATCAAGGACCTTCAAGCCTTCAAGGGGCCTTAGGCAAGGTGATCCTCTTTCCCCATTCCTCTTCATTCTCATGATGGAAGGATTGGGAAGAATGATCAACTCTGCCAAGGAGCAAGGAAGAATTAAGGGGATAAAACTCACTCAGAATGGGGACACATTGACTCATCAACAATTTGTGGATCATACTATGTTGCAGGGTACTCCCACTACCAAAGAAGCCAAAGCCTTCAAACAAATCCTGCATGATTTCGCAATGGCTACTGGCGTGGAGATAAGCCTCAAAAAATCAAAAGTTTTCTTTTTTAATACAGATATTTCCATCCAAAGACATCTCTCTAGAATCCTGTGATTTCAAAGAGAGAATCTTCCCTCTAAATATCTAGGAATGCCTCTCACTGACAAAACTCTGAATAAGGAAGTTTGGGAGTCAGTTGCAAATAAATTGAAGGACAAAGTCAATAACTGGACCTATAGATCTTTGAACTTAGTAGGAAGACTAATTCTTACAAAGTTTTTTCTACAAACCATTCCAGTTTTCATGTTCTTAGCCCTTCCTGTCCCAAAAGGAGTTTCATAGCAAATTAGGAATATTCAAAGAAACTTTATTTGGGGAAAAGGGGAAGAGAAGAAGAAATGGGCGCTGGTAGTGTGGGAGAAGCTTTGCAAACCCAAAGCTCATGGAGGTTTAGGTCTCCATGATCCAGACACCCTAAGCAAAGTCTTGGGGGAAAAACTTTGGTGGAGATGGCTAAAGGAAACCAACAATCCATGGTCCAAGCTATGCAAACAAAAGCATGCAATGGATTGGTAGGAAAAGGACCACATTCGGATGTCAGAGCACATTAGGGGTTCTCATATCTAGAAGAAGGCTTGGGAGAATAGAGACTTAGCTCAGAAACACAGTTTCTGCGAGATAAGAAATGGGAATCTCGCTTGGTTCTGGGAGGACAACTGGCAGCAGGAACAAAATCTCTGTAGAGAAGGTCTAGAAAGCATAAAAAATGACACACTTAACAAAGGACTAAAAAGTGTAAGGGACTTTGGGATTAGTCTAGAGAGGAAGGGAAACGGAGAATCTGGAAAGTTCCAAATTATAGTGAAGAGACCCCTTTGAAAGCCCAAGCTAAAGTTCTTGAAGAGATTTTGGAAAAGAGGCAAATTTTAACTTCAACCTCAAATGATCTACTAAGGTGGGGTAGAAACAATGAGGGAAACTTCAACCTCAAAGAAGCCAAAAGAATAATCACCAGATTTGACCATCCAAATCATGACAAGACTTGGAAAAACCTTTGGAGCAACCCTCACTCGATGAAGATTAAACTGTTCATGTGGCTAGTTTAGCATAAAAATATTCTGACCTGGGAAAATCTTAGAAAAAGAGGATTTGAAGGTCCTTCAAAATGCCATTTATGTGGCCTGTAGGAGGAGACCATGGATCACATTCTCAACCTTTGCACGCTCACTTCCTCCATTTGGAATTGGGTTGCCTCTATGTTCAACCAAACAGTCAGAAAGGATGATGACATTACTGTAACTTTAAAGAATTGGAGAAAATACTTCTCGTATAATGAGACAGTTAATGTAGCCTGGACACTGATTCCTGGTTTTTTGATCTGGGATGTGTGGAAAGAATGCAACAATAGGATCTTCAAAGATAAATCTAGTTCAACTCAAGGAATCATGGTGTAGATCCTTAATCAGCTCAGAGAAACAATTACTGTCTTTCTGAACCATCCTCCTGAGAAACCTGCTTGTCAAAGGGACACTCACGTCCTTGAACAGCTGGGAATTCAGTCTTATGGCCCTTTAGGCACCTAGAAGAAATCAAAGCATTGATTAGATAGCAAGGCTTTCTGGTGGCCACCTCCCCATGGCTTCCTGAAACTCAACATAGATGGAGCCTCGAAAGGGAACCCAGGGCATGCGGGTTACGGGGGAGTCATAAGAGATTCAAAGGGAAATATCAAAGTCATTTTTTACAGTCATTTGGGGAAGGCTACCAACAATATAGTAGAACTCATGGCCATTGAGCAAGGCCTATAAATCCTGATGCAATACAATTGACATAATACAATCATAGAGGCAAACTCAAAATTGATGATTAATTCAGTCAAAAGGATAAGCACCGGCACAGCACTAGACAAAGTTTTAAATCACTGGAAACTTTCCCAAGTTTTTCATCGAGTCCAATCTCATCTCAGAACACTTAGAACTTTGAGCTTTATGCACGTGCGCAAAGATGCCAATAGTGTAGCGGACAGGGTAACTAATGAAGGGGTGATTTGCACATGAGAAAACAAGTGCTACTTGTGGGAGTTTGCTCAGAATGGACAACTGCGTGAATACTACAAAAATTTGGTGCGTGAAGATAGGGATCATTATCAACACTCCAAGGGGAAACATCTAGTGGAAATCTAAGTTGGCGAAAGTCTTGGTTTTAATTAACCAGTAGAGGAATGAAAAGCAGAGGAAAAAGAGGGAAAAACCAGAAAGTGGTGGTTTTGCAGCAGTTACCAAGGTTATCAGAGGACCGGTTGTACCTAAAGTGGTTTTATTGACAAGTCTATGATGCCACAAATGGAGTTACATGTGGTGCTAGGATGAAAGAGAATTCTGCCTTCATCGGATGGTATCTCCCAATCTTCTCTTCTACCTGATATCCTTCGTAGTCGTCAGATCTCGTGGTATCAGATCTAGGGCTGAGGTTTGTCAGGCTTTTTGGTGGTGGGACTGCGATGGTTTTACTACAACTTCCCTGGTTATTGGGCGTCAGCAATACCATAAGCGGGTTTTTGGACAACCCTTTGATGCCACTGTCCATGTAACACGTGTCCTCAGGCTATTTGTGATTACTGCCCTCATCGAGCAGGTAATCCTAGTGCTTTTTGTCTACCCAATATCCCCTTCAGCTGTCGGATATGGCAGATGTAGATTGATGACTCTATTTTGTCTTTCTTGTCCACCACCATCAGGTCTCTCTTTCTCTATTGGGTCAGATCTTTGGCTTTGTGGGTTGTATAGTTTTGTGGGCCCTTAGTCACGTTCTTGTGCTTGTGGCCCATTTCGCTAACTTAGGGTGTATGTATATTATGTAACCTCTTTGTTGCTTTAATTTGAATAGATGGTTTGATTCTTTCTTCAGCAAAAAAATAAAATTAATATTTTATTAATAAATTTAATGGTGAAAAAATCTAAAATATACATAAGAGTATAAAATATCTAGAATAGTGTGAGAATACTTGGGAAGAGATGAGATGGGTGTGTTTATTCATAAAATGCCTATAAGAAGAGGTTAGAAGTAAATATTAAAATGCAAGGTCCCTAAACCTAGCATGATAGAGGTTGTAGGAAATTTTGAGTTGGGAAAATTTGAGTTGTTTGAGAAAAATGGGATCTTTGTTAAGATCACAATTTATCACTCAACATTTATTTTTGGGTATTTTTAGCTCATTGGAAAGAACATTAGTAGAATGATTTGACTCCCTAGGCTTTGTAATTTCCCCCTAAAATGTAAGATAAAAATCTAAAAAAAAATGCTTTGAAGAGTTATGACTCTAAAATGGCCAATATCATAACCATTTCTGAGATGACCTAACATGGAAACTTGGATCAATTATTCCACATTCAGTAGACTTCTTCTTCATAAGCTTTTGTACCATACAAGTGAACTTTTGCTAGATCTAACTCATGGTAAAGCACATGCCCTAGTGAGGAAGTTGATGTTTTGATAATTCACTAAAGATGGATGTATTTCTAGTGTGTGATCTTTCTCTTAATGCCCATGTCTTGATCCAATATATTTTTCTTCACACAATTATAATTGACTAAAGATGGATGTCTTACTAGTGTGTGATCTTTCTCTTAATGCCCATGTCTTGATCCAATATAGTTTTCTTCATGAAATTATAGTGTTTGTATAGTTTCCAATTTCTCTAGGACCTCTAAGGTTTCAACCAAGTTTGAAAGTAGGGATAAAGTAAGTTCATGTTAAATATATGATGTAAGGTAATGAAGGGTATTAGATTCAATTTCGAAGTATTTTAACTCCCATCCTTGGTGTTAGTGGAATGTTGCTATAATATGGCTCTATAGAGTCATTGTTTTACATTGCCAAAACTAATTTTTTTCAGTTTAATTTCTTTTGATGTGATATAAAATTGACGATTATATAAAATTTCATCCATGAGAGTACTCTCTAGATGGAAAAATTGGAAAAATTGGTCTTTATGGTCCATTTTAGTGCTAGGTCCCAATTTGGAGATTTGGTGTTTGGAACCTTCCAAATCCATTTTGAGGCATCAATTAACACTGTTTGGGGTCAAAACTTTATAATTATAGCTCCTAGTACCTCAACATTTTTACCCTCAATGACTTTGACTTTGATTGATATCATTTTACCCTCCAGCGTGATAGGTTGTCTCCATGAAAAATGAGTTAGAAAAGACGAGATCTAACTCAAAGGTAGCCATAGGAGATAATTAATCAATAAGAAAAAGGCATATAGGAGAAGTTAGCAACAATATGATAAAAAATAATGATAGGTAGCATAACCAATAGTCAAGGAATGAGTGAGGAGAAGTACTTATATCAAGGAAATCCTTTTCTATTTTATTGAAAGATGTCAGTGCTTCTCTTGGCATAGCCCGAGGAATGTTGCAATTGATTGTAGGGGTAATCAAATAAAGGTTTATCAACAAAATATACAACAAAATATGTAGCATAAAAGTAATATTTCTCAAGCAGGCAAATGAGGAAGATCATTCCTACTAGAAGATCATCAGCCACCAGGTACACAAGTTCTTTTTATGTTTAGTATTAATCATGCCATTATTTTGTACATAAGGCTATTGATTGCAAATCCTATTCAAATAAGAGTTTGAGTGCATTGTATGTGGATTAAAACATGAGAAGACACAATTTTTTTCTTCCCTTTCCTAGTCACGGAAGATACTATAAATGTGACAATATTCTTGGCCACGTGGCTAAATATTGCAATTTACCCCATTCCTTAAAAGAAACCAGACAAATGAAGAAGATAATATAAAGAATATTACACAAGAAGACAAAAATCAGTGCATAAATTAGAAGGAAACCCACCAAAGTGTGTAAAAAGAATAAATGCATAAATTGAGGAGGAGTTTAGTTCAAAAGTCTGGTAGATGAGAAATGACATTAAAAGTATTGACACATCAATGTCTTCATAACATTCTAGCAATAATATACTTGCCAAAATAGGCATCTCTGAAGCCATTATGAAAGATATTGAGGCATCAAATATGTTTGGAAGTACTACAACATTGAGTTAGATAGAAAGACCTTTAGACAATGAAAGATGATCTTTGAGAGGTATGAATAAACAACATACAAATAAGCCATGGCAGTGAATGAATAATAATAAAAATCCTTCCTCCACACAAGGAAGAGTGCTTTTAGACCATATTTGTATAGATATGAATAACTCTGTGAAGATGTAATCACGAGAAGTAGGATTAGTGTTGGTAATTCACCAAAATATCATCAACCTCATGCACTAATTAAGTTATTCAAAAGAATATCTCAAGAAAAGGTTTCTGACTAATAGAAATCAGCCAGCGTTCTGAAAATATTAGCTTAGCCATCCTTCATATATGGCCATTTGGTGCTTTCAATTTGAACACTCACACAAATTGCAATCAAAACCAATATTTATATACACTGAGAGAGAAATTAAATGAATAACAGTGAGTCAACGCTACCTAGATATCCATACTAACAAAGAAATTAATAATAGTGACTATGAAATCACCTGATAAATACCATAGTCACAAGGAGAGTCACAACATCACTAGGATGACATCGACAACATTTGGAAATAACTCTATCTTTGATACATTCTATTATCGCTTAGATTTTCCTAGAAGTTGTTGGGAAGAGGAAAGGGGTCCGAGGTAACCACAAACCAACTTTTAGGTACAGAATCTAGCCAATCTATACTCAGAGAGGGCTCTCTCTTTATGATTTAGCTTGGTTTTGAAAGATAGTAGGCTAGTTGTGAAGTTTAGGAGTTTTGTTTGAGTTTGGGTGGTGAGATTCAATAGCAGAGGGTAAAACTGAGTAGTTCAGGCCATTGGGCTAGTGGAATCAAAGAGGATGGCTTAACTGGACTTGGTTTATTAACAAAAGATGTTTTCACAGGGCAAGATGGTCAAACAGGGAACAAATAGCAACTTGAGATAAATGGAATGGGTTTAAAATGGGTGAAGGGCAGTTAAGAATCCTTCAGCACATTTACAGAGGGAACTTGAATGATTACTACTAAAGAGAAGTTAAGAATTCTTTAATAAATAATCAAAATGAATGAACTAGAAAACAAGAGCAATCAAGATTTCACTGTTTATACTAATTTAGAAGAAAACATGGAGAATAATAACGATTGAAAACATAGTGAAATCAAGAATATTCGGAATTATTCTTTCTCGTTTATCATTCAGATGTGAAACATGGATGATATAATAAAAAAGAAAAACTTTAAAACATAAGGTATAGAGGACTTATTGATCCGGTGTTTGCTTCAAGAAATTTGTGAAAAGTCCTTTGCTTCAATTCTTTATCCATCCAGCCATACAAAATTTGGTCCAATCAGTGCTTTATTCCAAAATAATCAATATTACAGCAATGTCTAAGAATCCACCCTCAATACTCCAATTGAGGGGGTATTTATACAAAAAAATTTACAAAAAATATCTCATAACATAGTGAGATATAAACTGGGGTGACTAATCATGTCCTTCAAGAAAATAGGGCTAGAAGACCTCGTAGATGACAGATAAGGCAACCAAATGGTTTGCTGTCCCTATTTCTGAGAATGTGCTGGAGTTAGGCCCTATGATTTGGCCTCTTTCTGTCCTTGGTGTAATTATGTGTTGGCTACTCTGTTTTGACCTTTCTACTGATAAACTTTACCTACATCTAATACTCTTTATCTGTTGATCTCTTTTCATCCTCTTTATCTTCATTGACTGTAATAAAAAGAAAAATTTACCTTTTACTAAGGATAAATTTACAAAATTTCCAACATGTCTTCCCACCATTTTTGTTCTGGCAACCTGTGTTTCTAAAGTTTCCTCAGGGTCTCATCAGTTTCTGTATATCTGAAAAAGGTAGGTTGGATTGGGAACAAGTGCTTTATCTCATGCTCAATATAGAATAAGTTCTCTAAGCTGTCATAGAGAACTCAGCTTGTGGGGAGTGCTTTTATTCCTCATGCACTTGTTGATGAACTAGCTTGATGGCCAACATACTTATTCAATTTGTCTACATAATCTATATGCTTCATTAATCTGTCATTAATCACTAAAGGACTTGGTAGCCCTTTATTCTGCAAAATAGTGAACTTCTCCATAAAATAATTAATTTCCACCTGCATATCTTGACATCTTCTTTCTAAATTTTGCATCAAAGTTTTCTTGGTTAGCACCCTTTTGATTTCCAAAATAGTGTCTGTCCTGTATGAGATGCCAAGTTCTTCCAGTTGTTCCTTATTTCTGTTATTCAAAAAATGTATGAGCCGGTTGGCTTGATCAGGCATTTGTCCTAACAGAGCTTTTGTCCTTTGAATTTCTCCCTGTGCTGCTTTCACTAGATCAATCTGTTCATGGATCACTTGGATGGATGGCCAAACATCATTTATGGATTGAGTGATGTTGGTCCAAAGAATTCTTTTGATTTGTGTTAGAGGCTTGTCAAATGTAAGATCCTTCTCCAATGATTTTATTTTGTTTTCTAACATTTTAATCTGTCTTATTTTTTCTACAACATTTACTTTTGAGATATCGTAGCTTTGTTCCATTTTGGCATATTGCTCCTTTGTCTTATTTAGTTCTAAAACTTGTACTTTTAGGTCTTCCATTTCCTTTATCAGCTCTCCTATGCTCAAATTAACACTGTTGCCCTGTGATGTTCCTGCTGTTGTTGTACCTGTGACTGCCTTTGCTGTGACTGCTGGGATATTTGGTGCCAATGCTGCTCCAAGAGTTGATGGGATTGCTATTGATACTACTAGGATTACATTCGGAGGCTGGGAGGTTGACTCTCCCTGCTTGTCGTTCAATGCCTTTTCAAGTACTTGTTCAGTATCATTCAGTATTTCATTAAGCTCTAAGAGCAAATCCATCATTTCTTCTTCAGATTTCTGATTTATAACTTCATCAGTCTATGGGTGTCTTGAAGGTGGTAGTTTTAGTTGCTTCCTTAGGGCAGAAATATCTTCATCTTTCTTTTTTATTAGTGCTTCTACACCTTTCACATCTTTGGGATCATGTCACAATCCATTAATTATTTCTTCCAAAGACTTTATTCTATTATGTTTTGCTTGAGAGGAGGCCTTTGCCAAGTGTAGTTGAGTAGTAGTATTGTCCAAAGAATTTTGTAACCTGTGGGCCATCATTGCCTTACTAATCAAGGTTGAGTAAATTATTTCTCCTGTTTACTTATGCAACTCAATTTGATCCAAAGGATGAATATCCTTTGCCATGACTTCAAGGTTTGTTCTCATATAATCTGCTGCTGATGCAGGCTGCTGCACCTTGGGCTTGAAATAGCTTATTATCATCTTGCCTTCTTTGATGTCATAGGCTGACATCAATCTCTGTTGACTTGTAGGAGACATATTCAAATATCTGTTATAAACCTGCATCCTCAATGGATCATTCCTGGATTTTATTTCTATGAATGTTTTCTTGATGTCTGAGGCATCAGTCCCTGGTGGCTTGGAAGAAGATATCTCTACGCTTCTCTAGCTCCTGCCTCTGAGAGATAGTGGATGTTTCTCCTGTTGGGAAAGTTTGTTGGCTTTCCACTCTTTCTTACCTCTAACTATCTGTATTTTCTTCTACAAATTCCTCCTCTGAAAGGGGATTTAATCTCTGTCTCTTTGTTCCAAGTTGCCCTGATGGTTCACTGGCAGGGGTAGTTTTTTCCCTATCACTCTTTTGGTTTATTTCCTCGTTTACAGGAGTTTGTAGAATTGGAGGCTCTCCTATATTGACCTGAGTGAGGGGAGTTTGTATTTTGGCATGTTCTCTGGAAGTTTTAGGTTGCTTGGACATTGTAGGTTGTTCAGTGTGTTGAAAGCTAGTCTCTAATTCCTTGCCCTTCGATGACCCTGTAGCTGGTATAATTGTTTCCTGTGAAGGTTGCTGAGAGGTTCCAACATTGGAGGCACCAACTCCTGACATTTGAGATAACTTAAATGATACCTACCCAAAAGAATCCAAGTCAAGTGTTTTCTCAAGGTCTCTCATAACTTTCTCAAAATTGACCTGTTCACTATCATGCTCTACTAGGGTACCTTCCCTCGAGTCATCCATATTTGCATACTTTTCAATTTCTAGAATTCTATGGTGAATATAAGGGGACAACCTATTCTTCATTCTCCTATCACATATAAAACTATTAGGATCATATGGTTTCCACTCAAAACTCTTTTGTAACTTAAGTATCTCTTCTAGAATTTTTTCTACTTATTTCCATGCTTCCCTAGTGTTGCAGACAAAAGGGCCTAGCTGGTTCTTTATTCGAAGCTGATCTTTCTTCTTGGCATTACAAAAATGGACTAGGTATGCATTTTTCATTTGTCTAAAATATTCCAATGCAAAGAGTCTCATTGGAACATATTTTCACAGCTTGAATGGGCAGAGTTCACATCCATAAATTCTGATTTCTGTGTGATTCTTATATAGGTACCAGTCACCTATCCTGTACTGCTTGGAGAGCTGGAGGATTTTCTTCATGTCACCATTGATCCTAGGAGGGGAAACTCCTATCAATAGAGTGGTTGCTGGATGTACAAATAGGTCAATGAACTCACTATAAGTGTAAGGGGTCTCAAGGGATCTATGGAAAATGGGGCTCCAAAAAATGACAGACCTTGGATTGCCTCTAGTATCAATTTTTTTGACAGGGAAAGGGAAGCTGTCTTACTGATAATACAACAGAAGATGATAGATGAAAGTAGTGTATTTGAAGACTCCTTCATTGTTCAGTTTTAGGAATTGGTCATGAATTTTGTTGGAAATGTAAGAGGCGTAATCATATTTAACAGCAGGGGGCTATCCAGGAGTAAAAATAGACAATAATACCAAGTTTATTTCATCCACATACTCTCCGGAGTTGAATCCCATGATTGAGACTATCATATCAATAATAATTCTTCCTGTATTTGTAAAGATAACCTATAGATAAGGAGGTGGTCCTTTAGGCTGATGTTTAAGGTCCATGAACATCTGACAGATGCGAGTAAGTTCTACTTGAGACAATTGGTGAGCTCTTTCAAGTAAGTATCCCATAGAAAGGGGAGTGAGAGCATGACTAGAATGGAATTGCAGCATTTCATTTATGGACTGAACAGTTATGGGAAAAAGGACTTCTTGACTTGGGGACACGACTTCTCTTTGAGTAGGGTCATAATTAGCACAACAGTGATGAATGATATTTGGGAAAACATGGACTGTGGGTAGGAAGTACACGGGAAGGTTGGATTCCCATAGTCGTAAGATGTCAGAGCCATTAAGATAGCTGTCTCTGGCTTGGCAAAAGATCTTAAGGTGGTTTTCATTACCTGATAAGTATTTTATTTGAAAATCTTTATCAGCCAGGGGAAAATAATCTAAATCTTTGTGAGGGGCATTTATGGGTGTGACTTTTAGAGCTATAGGAGTTTCCATCACTGGTTCTTGTGGATTCAAGAATGGAACTTGGGTTTTCTGTGAGAAAATAGGTCAAATAACAGGTTTGGAAACTTTTATGGTAAACACAGATTGAACTAGAACTGAATTTGGCCCTTTCTTGTAGAATTTTCAGTAGAAAACCAAAATTATAGGGTTTCAGTGAAAATGGGTAAATACCTGTATTGGGGAAGTGAAGAATGCAATGGCAGGATGGATGACAAGTTCTGGACAGCGTCACTACAAATTTTCTGACTAGGTGGCAGTTGACGGGGACGTCGCTTTGCATGGGAAAACAGTCGCAGCATATAACAATAAAAAATGACATTAGATTGGTTTTATTCACAAAATCTAGGTTTGCGGGGGTTTTTTTGGATTATCAGGTGGGTGATGTAAGCGGCGAAAGGATGTTTTGTCGTTTTATCGAGGAGCGGTAAGCGGTATGTGCTCACACCGGTTTTGGGGCTGGGCAGTTTTGGACTGAGGGCAAGCGATCATATGGACTGCACGATGCGTGGCAGAGGTATGGGGAAAAACAACCTCGTGATTGCACGTTAAAGCACGGTCACCAGGGGGGAACGATATCGGTATTGACCATTGGATGATGGGAAAGCTATCGTGCGGTGGATGGGAAGTGAGGTACGATGGGAGTTTTACTTGTGGCGGGCTCGATTTAATAAAAATGTTTTAATTGTTTTGGGGTCAATGCGATTGGTTGGGGTGTGGTTGTTAATTAACCTTGAGGGTTAATTAAGTCCAATTTGCAGAGTGGGGAGGTTAGGTTATTAATAAATTTCGGATAAATCTATTAATCCCTTTTTAAAAGTGTCTATGGTTATAATTAACCAAGGCAGGATATATAATGTTTCAGGGATTAGTATATAACTAAATAATACGGGAAAGGGAAATAGGGTGGGATTTATATATTATGTATGTTAATAGTTAATATGACTATGAAGTGTAAAAGTGCCAAGTTAAAACATTTCACGTATATATTTGAACTTAGGCTAAAGATAAAAAGGGGTTTTTTAGGTGATATTGTGCATTATTCCTAAGTAAAATAGGATTTTACTTAGGAGAAACTTTAATAAACGAAATGAATGGTTTATGGATGATACTAAGTACTTAGACTTTTCCAATTATTGGGCCGAGGGTCTGGTCCCTCCAAAAGTCAGAGAAATGCTCTGAGACCCTTTAATTTTCAAAGACCTTAATACTTTAGGGGGAATTAGTGAAATCTTTAGGGAAAAATGTGAATGGAAGTTAGTTATTTGACCTTGTCTTGCTTGAACTGCATTAAGTATAATGTATGCCTTGCACTTGTGATAAAAGTGAAAATTAACACATTTCAGAAACATTATCCATCACAAATAATTCTGCAACATCATCTACCTACCCTACCTACTTTAGCCTAACATTTTTTCTTCTTTATTTGGGTGCACTGAGACTGGCAAACCCTTATCACACTTTTTCTTTTACGTATGGAAGTCTATCTAAATCTAACCTTATTACATCCAAGGGCTTAGATTACACTGTTGAGCTCCTTTTATTCACTCTACCTATCTACTTATCTGCCAAGATTAAATAGTTTGGTCAGATTTTATTCTCTATCTCTACAACATGAAACTGAAAAATGAATGAACCAAGTTTAAATAGTTTGACTCTTCATCAATTGTGGCATAAGTTCAACAAACTGCACACAATTTCTTATTACAGAAAATGAAATAGTAGTGCCATTTAGACTTGCACACTTTCCTTGGTCTTTCTTTTGGTAGGGTTCATCTTTCTTCACTTTTTTGACCATTTTATTTCTTTTCACCCTTTGATTTTTCTTTTAGGGTATACCCTCTTTACATTTTTAAATTTTTTTTTATTTTTTGACAATATGGAAAACCTTTGCAACAAGGAAAGGTATGAACATATTCATAGCTCATCAAGTCAATCATGAAATATGACACCTATTGGTATAGGATCATAACACTGGCTCCACTTGGGGATGGCTTTTCCTGGTGGAAAGTCAAAAATAGTAGGTCAGATGGCCTTTGAATGACTTTGACTATGCTATGAAATCTTCTTCTGCCTGTTTCTTTATTGTATATATGACGGTAACACTTCTGAAGCTTAGGGCCTTCTCTTCGGGCTTCAACTTCAGCAAGTCACTATCCAATCCAAACTGTGACATTACCAAGGATATAGTATTTACATGTTAAAATCAGAATACATTAAAAAGTAGGATCATAGTAATGCTTCAGCATCTGATCATTAACTGGCCCTTCTTCTGTTTCTGTGTCATCCAAGTTTTTGAGATAGTAAGTATTGTTCCCTTGTAAAGCATGGATAACAAAAGGTCCTTTCCATAGGAAGTCAAACTTCCCATGTTTTCCCTTATCCTCTCTCCTGGAATCCCATCTTAAAACTTTGTCTCCAATGTAGAAGTCTTCTGCCTTGGTTCTTTTATCAAATATTTTCTTAAGTTTCTCTTGTACCGCTTGGGATCTCTGATATACTTCTTCTCTGGTTTGCTGCAGATGGATAGTCTGGTTTATCCTTCTTTGAATATCATTGGGTTCCACTTGAGATTCTTGAAGTAATTTCATTACAGGAACTCCTAAAGATGAAGGAAATATAGCTTCCATGCCATATACTAATTCATAATGACTAGTTCCAATAGATTTCTTGGTTGTAAGTCTATCTGCCCATAGTGCATTAGTAAGTTTTTTGTGCCAATTTCTCTTATTTTCTTTCAATAATTTCTTAATAATATTAATTAGGATTTTATTGGAAGACTCAATTAGACCATTACCTTGTGGGTAATAGGCTGTGGAATGGCCTAAAGTGATATGGTACTTATTACAGAAACTTATCATTTTCTTGGATTTAAAGGCAGCAGCATTATCAGTTATGATTTTCTTGGGGACAGCCAAATCTAGACAATATGTTGGTTTCTAAGAATCCTATAATCACTGTGTCATTGGCTTGTCTAGAAGGAATAGCTTCTATCCATTTGGTGAAATAATTTGTGGCAATGAGAATCCATTTATGTTGGCCAGAAGAGGGAGGATGGATTTCTCCAATGAAGTCCAGGCCCCATTCTTGGAAGGGTTTTTCAATGGAAATTTGTCTCATGGGTAAAGGTAATAGTTTTCTCTTGCCTTCAAAAGTTTGACATTTATGACAAGCAATGACAAATTTCTTTACATCAGTGAATAAGGTTGGCCGATAAAATCCAGCCCTTAGGATCTTTTTTGCAGTTTCCTTCCAGTAAAGGTGTCCACCACAGTCTCTTGCATGAAATTCTTTGAGAAACTTGTCAGCTTCTTCTTTTAATAAACAATTCAATAGAATACCTTCATGATTTTTCCAAAAGAGAGAATTATCTAAAATACAAAACTTTAAAGCTTTCATCTTTAAAAACCTTTTATTTTTTTTGGATAACCCTGGAGGAGCTTGCAGGTTTAATAATACATAAGTTATGTCAGCATACCAAGGTAAATCTAAGAAGGCTTGGATGATTTGTGGAGTCGCCATCTCCTGTTCATTATCCAGTTCATTAATGTCTAGGGCTTGACAATTTGTTTCAGTCATGAGTTTGGTCAATCCCTGTCCTTTTATAAGCTTTGTGGGTTTTATTTCAATATCATATTCCAATATAGTAGTGCTCCATTTACCTCGTTTTCTCTCAATTCCATCCCGAATTAAGATGTATTTGACAACAACATTTGGTACATAGGCTATTACATGGGAATACAATATGTAGACTCTAAAGTTTTTAATAGCTTTTACAAGTGCAAAAGCTTGCTTTTCCATGATTTTGTATTTTAGTGGTGCATCCCTCAGTGCTTTACTAAAAAAGGCTATAGGTTTTTCACATCCTTGATCATCCTTCTGTAGTAAAACAGCTGCTATGGTGTGTTCTGATGCAAAGGAAAATATTATGAAGTCTCTATCAAACTTGGGACTTGTAAGGACTGGTGTTCTGGTCAAAGCCATTTTAATTTCTTCAAAGGCTTGTTTGGCTTAAACTGTCCATCTAATATTAGAATCCTTTTTCAACATATTATTAAGCAATATAGTTAATTTAGCTAAATTAGATATAAATCTTCTTAAAAAGTTAATCTTTCCTAGGAAAGCTTGAAGTTCTTTGACATTTCTAGGGTGGGGTATTTGTAGAATGGCTTCTATTCTAGCAGGATCAATCCTGATGCCCTCGTTGGAGATAATGTGACCTAAAAGTTTGCCTTCCTCTAGACCAAATAAGAACTTTTTAGGATTTAAAGAAATACCATATTTTCTACATTTCAAGAATACCTGTCTCAGATGATCCAAATTTTGTTGATCTGATTGAGAAAAAACAGTAAAGTCATCTAGATAAATAACCAAAAAATCATGAATTTCTTTTGCAAATGCAATATCCATGGTTCTTTGGAAGGTTGCCCCTGCATTTTTAAGTCCAAATGGCATTTTAACATATTTGAATGTGCCCCATGGTGTTGTAAAAGCAGTGTTTTCCTGGTCATCAGGATGAACCAAAATCTGGTTATAGCCTGAGAACCCATCCAAGAGTGAAATCCTAGAAGCACCTACCACCCTCTGTAAAATGTGATCCATCTTGGGTAAAGGGTAATTGTACTTCAGAGAAGCCTTATTAACATTCCTTAAATCAACACATAATCTGATTTCTCCAGTTTTCTTCCTAGTAGGTACTAAATAAGATATCCACTCTGAAAACCTAATAGGAGCGATTATCCTTGCTTCATACATTTATTTGATTTCTTTTTCAACTAAGGGAAGTAATACAGGGTTAATTCTCCTGAGCTTTTGCTTGAATGGTTTCTGATTTTCCTTCAGAGGTCTTGTATGTTGAATTATGGAGGTGTCAAAAGATTTCAAGTCTTCATAACTCCAAGCAAGGACATCCTGGAACTCTCTCATTAGTTCAACATATTTGAGTTTTTGGTTAGGGGGCAAAGATTTAGATAACTTTACCATTTTAGGATCATCCTCAGTTCCCAAATTATAGTCCTAAATATCTGCTTTCAAGGGTTCCATTTTAGGTTTCTTTGGAATATCATTGAAATCAAAGAGATCTTCCAAAGGAGTTAATCCCTGAGGAAAATGATTGTCTTTTAAATTGATTACTTCAGATTCTCCTTCAACAGTTTCATCAATATCCATTTCTTGAAGATCCTGCATTTCTTCTTTGGTAAATTTTGTTGGGTGAAGCATTTGAGTTGCACTTTCTACTGAAATGTCTGTTTCTATCTTATTTGTTTGATCAAACTCACTAACTGTATCTACATCTATATTAGCGTTACAAAATTCTTCATCTAAGGTCAATAAATTGTTAATCTGCTTATCACTATCAAACACTTGCCAATTCTTCAAATTGTCAGGTATAGCTGGCCTATGTCTAATCTCAACTGTGAACTGATGATTATGTTCGAATGGTAATTTGCAGGTGCTGGCAAACATTGCCAGACTATGAGCTTGCAAGTTATGTTTTCTTGGGATTTTGGAAATCTTAGTTTCCAGAAATGTGTTGAGAATGTCTATCAATGTATCTCTATAATACTTCAATCTGGGATCATTTGTTGAATACTGTCCTTTAATCTGTTGAACTATTAACTCAGAATCTCCTAAGATAGACACCCTAATTGCTCCTAATTTCTTAATCAATTTAAGACCTAGAAATAGAGCTTCATATTCTGCCATATTGTTGGTGCATCTAAAGTTTAATCTATAGGCATGGCCTTCAGCATGATCATTTTCAAGATTGTGCACCCAAACTCCTACTCCTGCTCCTAATTTGTTAACTGAACCATCAAATTCTAAGTGCCAGAGAATTTCATGTTCATAATTGGTGTCAGGAGTCTCAGGAATCTGTTTAATAGGGAGATCTAGTTTTTTAGTTTCTTCTGGTTTCTCTTGGGTGTCTGATGTGTCATTGTTCTCAGAAATTTCTTGTATTTGAACAGTTTTCATTTGTAATTTCTTTTGGTTCTGCTACTAAAACTTCCAATTCATTTGAGGAATCACTTTCAGCATTGTAAAGAATGAAAGAATCCATATCAGAGTGTATTGAGTAGATAGGGAAATTTTGGGGTTTCTCCTGACTACTTACAACGTATTTCATTAAGGTTTCTCTGTATAGTTTCTTGGGTTGACCGAATACTGAAATAGTAGCATAAGACATGTCTAGTTGTAGAGATCCTTGAAGTTTTGCACCCCAAGACTTGGACAATAACATGCCATACTTTGGTGGAATATTAGCTACTACTATGTCCATTAAGATTGTTTTGGCAGGATATTGAACTAGTGATACACACAAGTCTTTGATTAATCCTAAACATCTGACCTGACTTGAATCAAAAGAAAAAAGGTCCTTATACGGCCTGGTGATGTCTAGGTCCAATTTCTCCATTACAGATTTAGGCATTAAGTTATGAGATGCACCAGAATCAAACATGGCACTATGAAGTATTTTATCATTTATGTTCAAACTTACATAGAAAGGAGGAATTCATCCATTTACTAATTTCTCATTCACTTCAGGGCCAAAAATTAATTCAGGCTGGTCATCAAAAACATTTACTGAATCTTCATTAACCGAGATTTTGAGTGACTTGTTGATTTGGCTTCTGTAGACATCATGTTTAGCTAGTTCAGAAAACGGAACAACTATTTTTAATTTGCCTACTTCAACTTCCAGATTAAAAGGTTTTTCAATCTGAGTTCTTGCATTTCGGACAGTTGGATTGTCTTTTTCTTCTGTATTCTCTATGTTTCTCTCCTTTTCAGGAGTGGGACTATGGGCTGAAGTTGTTTCCACATCAACTTTTGGAGGTTCTTCCATGTTTCCTTTGGAAGGAAAGAAGTGGAATGTTGTTAGTTATTTGGTTGATTATTAGATACATCTTCAATAATTGGGTTAGCTGGATTAGGATATGGTCTGGAAAGAATATGTACAGGGGTGGTATTGGTCTTACCTTTGTTAGGCTACTTTGTGGCTTTCTTTTTATTGGTTTAAGGAATATCTATTCTTATGCTCCTCAGGTTATATTGTTTGTGGACTTCAAAAATGGTTGTATCATATCCCTCCCTAAAGTCAAATGATTCACCTGACTGAGTTTGGAATTGTTTCAGAATGTGAGCTTCTTGATCCTCTTGGGTCAAGAAAACTTGTTGTTCATTGTTGAGTCCCATCAAATTGATTTGGGTATCTTCTGTTGGTTCATCAAAAGTTGAGGCTTCAACATAATTTTCCTGGAATGGGGGCCTAAGGTTTTGATCAGGGCCGGTCTTTCCAGTGTTCTGGTTCTGGTTTTTCCTGAAATTTGGATTTCTCCCAGTGTTGCTTGGTTGACCATCCCAAGGGGATTTCCTTTCAATTGTTTCTACTCTATCTCCTAGCCTCTCCATACCTTTAATAATAGCATCCAATTTTTTTTCAAAGGCTAAGGGTTATTCTTTCAAAGGTATCATCCTTTCAGCTCTGGCCTTAGCTCGTTTGGATATCAGGTTGGCTTCAACACTGACGGCTATACTTTACATCTCTTCTAAGGTTCGAGGAGATCTTTCCCTAAGTTGGTATGCCATATTTGAATCAAATCCATCAGGGAATTTGATCAATGCCAAATCTGGTGGAGGCCTGAGGTTTTAAGGGATAGCATTGTAAAAATTATTGAACCTAGTACAGTAATCTTGTACAGTTTCTTGTGTTCCCTATTCAAGATTTCATATTTTGATAAGATCTGGAGAGGATCTTTATTCTTTTCCCACCTATTCAAGAATGTTGTATAAAGGGCTTGTAGGTCATTGATACTATTTGCAAGAAGGGCTCTAAACCATGTTCTAACATCTGCAAAATAGTGAATTTCTCCATAAAAGAATTAATTTCCACCTGCATATCTTGACATCTTCTTTCTAAATTCTGCATCAAAATTTTCTTGGTTAGCACCCTTTTGATTTCTAAAATAGTGTCTATCCTATCTGAGATGCCAAGTTCTTCCAGTTGTTCCTTATTTCTGTTATTCAAAAAATGTATGAGCCGGTTGGCTTGATCAAGCATTTGTCCTAACAGAGATTTTGTCCTTTCAATTTCTCCTTGTGCTACTTTCACTAGATCAATCTGTTCAAATATCACTTGGATGGATGGCCAAACATCATTTATGGATTGAGTGATGTTGGTCCAAAGAATTCTTTTGATTTGTGTTAGAGGCTTGTCGAATGTAAGATCCTTCTCCAATGATTTTATTTTGTTTTCTAACATTTTAATATCTCTTGTTTTTTTTGCAACATTTACTTTTGAGAGATCATAGCTTCATTCCATTTTGGCATATTGCTCCTTTAGCTTATTTAGTTTTGAAACTTGTAGTTTCATGTCCTCCATTACCTTTATCAGCTCTTCTGTGCTCAAATTAGCATTGCTGCCCTGTGTTGTTCCTGTTGTTGTTGTAACTGTGACTTCAACTGCTGTGACTGCTAGGATATTTGGTGCCAATGTTGCTCCAAGAGTTGATGGGACTACTGTTGATACTACTAGGATTACATTGGGAGGCTGGGAGGTCGACTCTCCCTACTTGTCCTTCAATGCCTTTTCAAGTGCTTATTCAGTATCATTTAGTCTTTCATTAAGCTTTAAGAGCAAATCCATCATTTCTTCTTCAGATTTTTTATTTATAACCTCATCAGTCTGTGGGTGCCTTGAAGGTGGCAGTTTCAGTTGCTTCCTTAGGGCAGCAATATCTTCATCTTTCTTTTTGATTAGTGCTTCTACACCTTTCACATCTTTGGGATCATGTCTCAATCCAATAATTATTTCTTCCAAAGACTTTACTCTGTTATCTTTAGATTAAGAGGAGGCCTTTTCCAAGTGTAGTTAAGTCCAAAGAATTTTGTAACCTATCGGCCATCATTGCCTTGCCAGTTAAGGTTGAGTATATCATTTCTCCCGTTTGCTTATGCAACTCAATTTGATCCAAAGGATGAATATCCTTTGCTATGACTTCAAGGTTTGTTTTGATATAATCTGTTGCTGATGTAGGCTGCTGCACCTTGCGCTTGAATTAGCTCATTATCATCTTGCCTTCTTTGATGTCATAGGCTAACATCAATCTCTGTTGATTTGTAGCAACCATCTTCAAATATCTGTTAAAAACCTGCATCCTCAATGGATCATTCTTGGCTTTTACTTCTGTGAATGTTTTCTTGATGTCTGAGGTATCAGTGCCTAGTGGCTTGGAAGAAGATATCTCTACGCTTTTCTGCCCCTCTAGCTCCTGCCTCTGAGAGCTAGTGGATGTTTCTCCTGTTGGGAAAGTTTCCTGGCTTTCCACTCTTTCTTCCCTCTGACTATTTATATTTTCTTCTGCAAATTCCTCCTCTAAAAGGGGATTTAATCTCTGTCTCTTTGTTCCAGGCTACCCTGATGGTTCACTGGCAAGGGTAGTTTTTTCCCTGTCTCTCTTTTTGTTTCTTTCCTCATTTACAAGAGTTTATAGAATTGGAGGCTCTCCTATATTGACGTGAGTGAGAGGAGTTTGTATTTGGGCCTGTTCTCTGGAAGTTTTAGGCTGCTTGGACATTGTAGGCTATTCAGTGTTTTGAAAGCTAGTCTCTAATTCCTTGCCCTTGGATAACCCTGTAGCTGGTATACTTGTTTCCTGTGAAGGTTGTTGAGAGGTTCTAGCACTGGAGGCACCAACTCCTGACCTTTTAGATAACTTAAATGATACCTGCCTAAAAGAATCCAAGTCAAGTGTTTTCTCAATATCTCTCATAACTTTATCAAAATTGACTTGTTCACTATAACGCTCTACTACGGTACCTTTCCTCTAGTCATCCATATTTGCATACTTTTCAATTTTTGGAATTCTATGGTGAATATAAGGGGACAACTTGTTCTTCATTCTCCTATCACATATAAAACTATTAGGATCATATGGTTTCCACTCAAAACTCTTTTGTAACTTAAGTTGCTCTTCTAGAATTTTTTCTACTTCTTTCCATGCTTCCCTAGTGTTGCAGACAAAAGGGCCTAGCTGGTTCTTTATTCTAAGCTGAGCTTTCTTCTTGGCATTACAAAAATGGACTAGGTCTGCATTTATCATTTGTCTGAAATATTCCAATGCAAAGAGTCTCATTGGAACATATTTTGGTAGCTTGAATGGGTAGAGTTCACATCCATAGATTCTGATTTCTGTGTGATTCTTATATAGGTACCAGTCACCTATCCTGTACTGCTTGGAGAGCTGGAGGATTTTATTCATGTCACCATTGATCCTAGGAGGGGAAACTCCTATCAACAGAGTGGTTTATGGATGTACAAATAGGTCAATGAACTCACTATAAGTGTAAGGGGTCTCAAGGGATCTATGGAAAATGGGGCTCCAAAAAATAACAAAACTTGGATTGCTTCTAATATCAAGTTTCTTGATAGGGAAAGGGAAGCTATCTGACTGATAATACAATAGAAGATGATAGATGAAAGTAGTGTATTTGAAGACTCCTTCTTTGTCTAGTTTTAGGAATTGGTTATGAATTTTGTTGGAAATGTAAGAGGCATAATCATATTTAACAACAGGGGGTTGTCCAGGAGTAAAAATAGACAATAATACCAAGGTTATTTCATCCACATACTCTCCAGAGTTGAATCCCATGATTGAGGCTATCATATCAATAATAATTCTTCATGTATCTGTAAAGAGAACCTGTAGATAAGCAGGTGGGCCTTTAGGCTGATGTTTAGGGTCCATGAACATCTGACAAATGCGAGTATGTTCTACATGAGACAATTGGGGAGCTCTTTCAAGTAAGTATCCCATAGAAAAGGGAGTGAGAGCATGACAAGAATGGAATTGCAGCATTTCATTGATGGACTGAGCAGTTATGGGAAAAAGGACTTCTTGACTTGGGGACAAGACTGCTCTTTGAGTAGGGTCATAATTAGCACAGCAGTGATGAATGATATCTGGGAAAACATGGACTGCAGGGAGGAAGTACATGGGAAGGTTGGATTCCCATAGTCCTAAGATGTCAGAGGCATTAAGATAGCTTTCTCTGGCTTGGAAAAAGATCTTAAGGTGGTTTTCATTACCTGATAAGTCTTTTATTTGAAAATCTTTATCGGCCAAGGGCAAATAATCTAAATCTTTTTGAGGGGCGTTTATGGGTGTGACATTCAGAGCTATAGGAGTTTCCATCACTGGTTCTTGTGGATTCAAGAATGGAACTTGGGTTTTCTGTGAGAAAATAGGCCAAACAACAGGTTTGGAAACTTTTATGGTAAACATAGAGTGAACTAGAACTGAATTTGGCCCTTTCTTGTAGAATTTTTAGTAGAAAACCAATATTACAGGGTTTCAATGAAAATGGGTAAATACCTGTATTGGGGAAGTGAAGAATGCAATGGTGGGATGGATGACAGGTTCTGGACAGCGTCACTGCAAATTTTCTGACAAGGTGGTGGTTGAAAAACTTTGGCAGTTGACAGGGACATCGCTTTGCATGGGAAAACAGTCGCAGCATATAACAGTAAAAATGACATTAGATTGGTTTTATTCACAAAATCTAGGTTGGTGGGGGTCTTTTTGGATTATCGGGCAGGTGATGTAAGTGGTGAAAGGATGTTTTGTCATTTTATGGAGGGGCGGTATGCAGTATGTGCTCACACCGATTTTGGGGCTGGGCAGTTTTGGATCGAGGGTGAGCGATCATATGGACTACACAACGCGTGGTGGAGGTACGGGCGAAAAACTGCCTGGCGATCACACGTTAAAGCACGGTCACTAGGGGGTTGCGATATCGGCGTCGACTGTTGGATGATGGGAAAGCGATCGTGCGGTGGACAGGAAGTGAGGTACGATGGGAATTTTATTTGCGGTGGGCCGATTTAATAAAAATGTTTTAATTGTATCGGGGTCAATGCGATTGGTTAGGGTGTGGTTGTTAATTAACTTTGAGGGTTAATTAAGTCCAATTTGCAGAGTGGGGAGGTTAGGTTACTAATAAATTTCATATAAATCTATTAATTCCTTTTTAAAAGTTTCTATGGTTATAATTAACCAGGGTGGGATATATAATGTTTCGGGGATTAGTATATAACTAAATATTATAGGAAAGGGAAATAGGGCAGGATTTATATATTATGTATGTTAATAGTTAATATCGCTATGAAGTGTAAAAGCGCCAAGTTAAAACATTTCACGTATATATTTGAACTTAGGATAAAGATTAAAAGGGTTTTTTTTAGGTGATATTGTGCATTATTCCTAAGTAAAATAAGATTTTACTTAGGAGAAACTTTATGAAATGAAATGAACGGTTTACGGTGTTATCACTCAAGTTGTCCTTAAGCTCCGGAAAAGGATACGGCTGAGGTAACCACAGACCAACTTTGGACTGCAGGTTCTAGCCAACCTGCAATCAGAGAGGGCTCTCTCTTTTAGATTTAGCTTTGTTGAAAAGGATTTTAGGCTAGGTCTTGGGTTCAGAGGGTTTTGTTTTGTTTTTGGTGGGAAAATTGATGTTTTCAGACAGAGAGGCAAGGCATAGTCTGGAAGTTTCAAACCATTGGGCATGGAGTCGAGGAGGAGAACTGTTGGTGCATTTCTTCGGCCACAAGAGAGGGAAAGTGGAGCAAGATAGTTGAGCATGAAACAATATTTCAGGTTTAAATGATGGGAAGAATGCTAAGTAATGAGAGGCAGTTAAGAATCTCTCATTCAGCTTAACAGAGAAGGCAACAGAGCGCTACCTAGGGGCAGTAAAGAATCCCTAGATAATTGGCAAACACAGGTGAATCGGGGTAAACATGAGCCAGGAGGAATTCATATTCATAACCAATTCATTCAGAGGAAAACATAAAGAAATAGCAGAAATTGAGCATAGAGAGTATTTAAACTAATTCTAAGCTATTCTTTCTTTCTGCTACTTAGATAGTGGTAAACAGTAAACAGAGGTAAGATGCACTTATTGCTTCAGGCTGCAGCACAAGAATTCCATCTTCATATCTCCAAAAACATTCATTTACAACAGTCAGTTTTCTTTCCAAGCTTTCAGCAATCTTTGATTATAAAAAAAACCAGGTATACAATGCGAGTCTCTAGTGAAAATTCTCAATCGACCAACCCTTGAAACAATGTAGAGGGCGGTATATATAGGGCAAAACTATCTACAGAGTTCCTTTATTACATCTTGACCTAATCTGGTCATAAAGAATAATTAATTGACCTAACTCTAGCAGAAATAAATGCATGAAACAACTCGGGCTGTGCTGAGGGAAACAACTTGGGCTGCGCTGAGGGCGGCCGTATCAAAACTGGATAAATTTTGTAGTCCTTGACGGCTTGGTGCAATGTTTTCTGCAATAAATGTGTATGGGTTTCTGCCTCTTTGCTGTCTGTCTGCATTTAAAGCTTTAACTCTGATTTGAGGGCAAGGATGGGCTTACGCCTCTTTGATTTGACTTTCTGGGGGGGCTCATCAATGTTCAGGTGCTTCGAGCCCCTAAAAAATCTTCGGCTGATACTCTTTGGCTTTTCCTATTCCGCTGATACTCTTTGGCAATAAACCGATGTTGTTCTAACATGCTGTGGGTCTTAATCATCATTTAATGGCTGCTGTTCGGCCTCTGCTTCCTTCAAAACTGTTTTCTGCTCCTCTCGGCAAGCTTCACGAAGAAAAATGGGTCTTTCGGCGCCGTTTGGGCTTCCTCGGGGCTGTAAAATGAAAAGATTCCCTGAAGATTCCCCATTCTGGCCCAAAAAATCTAGCGATAAGCAATTTGCGCTAGGCGCAAATCGCATCGCTCATCAAAAACTACCTCAGAATCTGATTCTGGGGCTCCGAAGTGCGATTTTTTCCCTTCGCGCCAAAAAAGTGCTGATGACGTCAGCATGACGTGACGTTGTACGGCGGGTGACGTCAGCGAGGACATCAGCATGATGACATGGTGGGATGATGTCAGCATGACGTCATCATGTACGGACGGTGACGTGGCATGTATAGTGGCAGGGTACGGTGGCAGGAGGCCACGTGGCAAGTGACTCAGCAAGTGACTGTGCAGAGGGGGGTGACGTAAGCGGTGACTGTGCAAGGGGGTGACGTAAGCGGTGACGTCACCGGGTAGGAGGCAGTAAGTGGTTTTGTGGCGCACCACCTTTGGGGGGGAGTAGTTTTGTCAGAGGGGGCTCCGCCACAGCCCAGGAGCTGACGCATGGTGGGAGTACGACGGTAATACCGCCCATCTCCAGGACGCTAAAGCTCAGGCGCTTTGGAGATGGGACGGCTCGCCCACTGTCGATCTGCGGGGTGGACAATCGGACGGCTGGCGGGAAGGACGAGGTGACAGCTGGTTAGGGCGGGGAATATGTGCAGAATATTCCCTTTTAAATATAGCGCACGGTGGGGTTTAGACTTAGGGAATGGGGCTTTTTGGGTTAAAAATGCACGGGGTTTAACGTATTTATGCGGAAACTTTGGTTTAGGGGCGGAAAAGGGGGTTTTTGAGGGTTTAGGACTAGGGGAGAGGTTATTAATCTGGCCAGGTGTCGGATTAATCCCTTTTAAGACACGGATGGGCTAAAAATAGCCTCGGATGGACCGTTTTTTCCCGGACTTATAAAAATATGGCTATATTGCCAGGGAGGGGATATTCACATAGGGGAATTTTATATACAAAATTTTAGTAGGGGAAGGGGGAAGACTGATAGGGAATTATATAATACTGTTAGTAGTTATTATGACGATGATCAACAAGCACTAAGGTCAGGGACCTTAGGCTATTTTGGGGAAAAGACCTTGAAAGGAAATAAAAATCCTTGAGTGAAGCAGATCTTCACCAAGGCAATTGATATGGATGATGATGAGATGGAGAGGAATCAAGCAGATCTTGACCTCTTTTGGAAATTAGTAAGTGACTTGGGGAATTTAGAAGAAGGGGGAGTTAGTGATGTTCACCTTTGAGCTCCTTTGCCTGAAAACTGCCTGCACTGTGATCTGTAAAGATAAAGCACTTTGTAACACAAAATTGATCATAAATTATCATTCTGCAAGCACACAGCTACCTACCCAGCCTACCTTCCTAACATTTTTTCTTCTTTTGAATTGGGTGCACTTAGACTTGCAGACCCAGATTTACAATTTTTCTTTTGAATTTTTCCTATCTAAATCTACACTTATTTCTGCCAGGGCCCAGATTAAACAGTTGGGTCCCTATGATTCTCTACCTATCTACAGATCTGCCAAGATTAAACTATTTGGATAGATATCACTCTATATTCTAAAACAGGAAATTGAAACCTAGGGAGACCAAGATTAAACAGTTTGGACCTCCCTTAAATGAAAACTCTTCAAAACTGGAACAACTCATCAAAAATTGAATCAGCAGTGGCATTTGGACCAGCACACTTCATGGCTTTCTTCTTTGGTCTCATCTGGAAATATGGAACACTGCAGCTTGCAGAGTATGACATATTTGGCATGTAAAAATGTGAATCATGAAAGATGAATACCTGCTGCAGCAGGAGGCTAACAGTGGCTCCACTTGGGGATGGCTTTCCCTTGTGAAAAGCCAAGAACAGCAGGTCAGACTGCCTTATTAATCCTACCTACCTACCCTAACCAGCACTTACTTTGCCGTTAGGTGAAATGAAACAGCCAATGCAGCCACTTAAGCATTATAAACATGAATGGCCTCTGCTGCTTGTGCTCGCTGTTACCCAAAATGGAGATCTTGCAATCTGATACAGCTTTATTAATTTTTGAGAAGATCAGGAAACTGCTGACCTTCTTTGCTGAAACAAGAAACTGTACAAAAGGATCCTACAGCCTATATACATTATTGTTGGACTGAATTAAAGGACTGTACAAAAGTTTGGGATAGCTATCCTGCTTTGGAATTGGGGAATCATCAACAACTTGATTTTGAGCTTTGCAGCCTTCTAATGGAGAAGAGCAGTGATTTATCTCCTCACACAGCTTGCCATCAGGTGAATCATACAAAACAAGGGGTGATACCTGTAATTCTTTGAAAGCTGGCTCAGATGGTACTTGACAGGTTTGCATTGACTGTTCTTCTTCTTCTTCAAATATCCGAGATGGCTGAAACCCACAAGGTAGGGGGTCTAGTTGAATTATCTGGTCACATGCTGCCGCTTCTGAGTCTTCCTCAATCTAAGATTCACTGACACTTTAGGGCTGCAAATCTAGTGTCAATGTATTAGGAGCGAGGCCTGAAATTTCTTCTGGCTGATCAGTATCAGAACATGGTGACACTTGCTTATTAACGGCATGATATTTTTCCCTAATAAACTGAAAAGACTTGAAACAAAATGGTAAAGCTCCTTCACTGACATCAAAATTTTCTGCCTTTTCTTCCTTTTCTTCATAGCTGAGATGGGCATTCTGATCATTGTGTTCAGGCAGCTGATCCTGAACTGTGCTCTCTGCAAAAATAAGGTGTAACTCCTCTGCAAGACTGATTTGGTTGTTAGGCTCACAATCATCATCATACTGATCATATTTGGGCAGACAGTTGAAAGAAGAGAAGGTATTATATTCATATATTATATCAGGAGACAGCTCCATCATGTATGGCGGTATGAATATGTCATCTGTTTTGTGGCAGGTTTGTTCATGAATATCATTACTTTCCTTTTGCAAAACAGATCTGTTCTGGTGCTCTAAACATTCAACTTCTACTGTGCACATCTGCTTTAATTCCTCTGCTTTCTTTACAAAGATATCAAGTTCATCCCCTTTTTCTGCTTCCAACTTCCTCTCCCTAATTTTCAGATTGACCTCTACATCTACTGCCATGTTCTGCATCTGTTGCATAGTAGAGGGGCTCCTTTCTCTCAGATGAAATTCTATTTCTGGATCAAATGTTGTTGGATAATGCAATAGAGCCAAATCAGAGGGAGGTCTTACATTCAATGGTATAGAATGATAAACTTGATTGAAGTGGTCAGAAAATTGCTGAACAGGTTCATTTGGAATCCTTTTTAACTGATTATATTCTTCTATCAGCATGAGGAAATTGACTTTGATCATCCATCTATCAAGGAAGAGTTTGAATAACTGTTGAAGATTTGAGATGCTAGCCTCAGGCAATGTTTTAAAAGAAGTCCTAAGTTCACCTTGCAAAGAAAGGGAAAACAGTCTAAGACTAACACCTTCCTCTTCCACTTCAAAGATATTAAGATAGTCTTCAAAAGCCCGGATATGCTTTTGGGCAGTAACTCCATTTTCTCCATCAAATCTTGGGAGATACATGGGATGATTTTTGGGCAAAGGATTGAGCACGGGAGGCAGAATGAGTGGCTTATATCTATCAAGAACCTTACGAGGTACGAGATTGTGTATAGGGACTAACTGACTGGGTTCGGTATGAATAGGGATAGGATGATTTGCTTCGACAGTGGTGTCCTCCTTGACTATAAGGTGAGCATTAGCAGCATTTAAAGGATGCTGTTCTGATGTGCAAGGAGGGGTTTCTTCAACATTTTCAACGGGAAAATCAAAAAAGTCAAATTTAAACAATATGCACAGCAAAATTTTATGGAGGAGAAAGAACATGACCTCTTGGATAATAATCTAGGTCAAAAGCCTGATCTGCTCATAAATTTCTTTTGGGTTCATCTCTCCAGTGGAGTCTTTATTATGAGGATGATGTGGAGTCGCCAGGTGAAAGATCAACTTTGGAGTGTCTAATCTCTGTCCACCATCAAAGATCAGAACTAAACTTTGAAAAAGTAGTTCTGAAGGTCTGGTTCTCTCAGTGGAGCTTTCTTACCTTCTTTGTGAAACTATCTGAGGAAGGTCCCCAGCGGAGTCGCCATTATGTTATCACTCAGGTTGTCCTTAAGCTCCAGAAAAGGATACGGCCGAGGTAACCACAGACCAACTTTGGACTACAGGTTCTAGCCAACCTGCAATCAGAGAGGGCTCTCTCTTTTAGATTTAGCTTTGTTGAAAAGGATTTTAGGCTAGGTCTTGGGTTCAGAGGGTTTTGTTTTGTTTTTGGTGGGAAAATTGATGTTTTCAGACAGAGAGGCAAGGCATAGTCTGGAAGTTTCAAACCATTGGGCGTGGAGTCGAGGAGGAGAACTGCTGGTGCATTTCTTCGGCCACAAGAGAGGGAAAGTGGAGCGAGATAGCTGAGCATGAAACAATATTTTAGGTTTAAATGATGGGAAGAATGCTAAGTAATGAGAGGCAATTAAGAATCTCTCATTCAGCTTAACAGAGAAGGCAATAGAGCGCTACCTAGGGGAAGTAAAGAATCCCTAGATAATTGGCAAACACAGGTGAATCGGGGTAAACATGAGCCAGGAGGAATTCATATTCATAACCAATTCATTCAGAGGAAAACATAAAGAAATAGCAGAAATTGAGCATAGAGAGTATTTAAACTAATTCTAAGCTATTCTTTCTTTCTGCTACTTAGATAGTGGTAAACAATAAACAGAGGTAAGATGCACTTATTGCTTCAGGCTGCAGCACAAGAATTCCATCTTCATATCTCCAAAAACATTCATTTACAACAGTCAGTTTGCTTTCCAAGCTTTCAGCAATCTTTGATTATAGAAAAAACCAGGTATACAATGCGAGTCTCTAGTGAAAATTCTCAATCAACCAACCCTTGAAACAATGTAGAGGGCGGTATATATAGGGCAAAACTATCTACAGAGTTCCTTTATTACATCTTGACCTAATCTGGTCATAAAGAATAATTAATTGACCTAACTCTAGCAGAAATAAATGCATGAAATAACTCGGGTTGCGCTGAGGGCAGCCGTATCAAAACTGGATAAATTTTGTAGTCCTTGACGGCTTGGTGCAGTGTTTTTTGCAATAAATGTGTATGGGTTTCTGCCTCTTTGCTGTCTGTCTGCATTTAAAGCTTTAACTCTGATTTGAGGGCAAGGATGGGCTTACGCCTCTTGATTTGACTTTCTGGGGGGGCTCATCAATGTTCAGGTGCTTCGAGCCCCTAAAAAATCTTCGGCTGATACTCTTTGGCTTTTCTTATTCCTCTGATACTCTTTGGCAATAAACCGATGTTGTTCTGACGTGTTGTGGGTCTTAATCATCATTTAATGGCCGCTGTTCGGCCTCTGCTTCCTTCAAAACTGTTTTCTGCTCCTCTCGGCAAGCTTCGCGAAGAAAAATGGGTCTTTCGGTGCCGTTCGGGCTTCCTGGGGGCTGTAAAATGAAAAGATTCCCTGAAGATTCCCCATTCTGGCCCAAAAATTTGGTGATGAGCAATTTGCGTTGGGCACAAATCGCATCGCTCATCAAAAACTACCTCAGAATCTGATTCCGGGGCTCCGAAGTGCGATTTTTGCCCTTCGCGCCAAAAAAGTGCTGATGACATCAGCATGACATGACGTTGTACGGCGGGTGATGTCAGTGATGACGTCAGCATGATGACGTGGTGGGATGATGTCAGCATGACATCATCATGTACGGACGGTGACGTGGCATGTACAGTGGCAGGGTACGGTGGCAGGAGGCCAAGTGGCAGGTGACTCGGCAAGTGACTGTGCAGAGGGGGGTGACGTAAGCGGTGACTATGCAGGGGGGTGACGTAAGCGGTGACGTCACCGGGCAGGAGGCGGTAAGTGGTTTTGTGGCGCACCACCTTTGGGGGGGGAGCGGTTTTGTCAGAGGGGGCTCCGCCACATCCCAGGAGCTAACGCGTGGCGGGAGTACGGCGGTAATACCGCCCATCTCCCGGATGCTAAAGCTCGGGCGCTTTGGAGATGGGACGGCCCGCCCACCATCGCTCTACGGGGTGGACGATCGGACGGCTAGTGGGAAGGACGAGGCGATGGCTGGTTAGGGTGGGGAATATGCACAGAATATTCCCTTTTAAATATAGCGCGCGGTGGGGTTTAGACTTAGGGAATGGGGGTTTTTGGGTTAAAAATGCACGGGGTTTAATGTATTTATGCAGAAACTTTGGTTTAGGGGCGGAAAAGGGGGTTTTTGAGGGTTTAGGGCTAGGGGAGAGGTTATTAATCTGGCCAGGTGTCGGATTAATCCCTTTTAAGACACGGATGGGCTAAAAACAGCCCCGGATGGACCGTTTTTTCCCGGACTTATAAAAATATGGCTATATTGCCAGGGAGGGGATATTCACATAGGGGAATTTTATATACAAAGTTTTAGTAGGGGAAGGGGGAAGACTGATAGGGAATTATATAATACTGTTAGTAGTTAATATGACGGTGATCAGCAAGCGCTAAGGTCAGGGACCTTAGGCTATTTTGGGGAAAAGACCTTGAAAAGAAATAAAAATCCTTGAGTGAAGAAGATCTTCACCAAGGCAACTGATATGGATGATGATGAGATGGAGAAGAATCAAGCAGATCTTGACCTCTTTGGGAAATTGGTAAGTGACTTGGGGAATTTAGAAGAAGGGGGAGTTAGTGATGTTCACCTTTGAGCTCCTTTGCCTGAAAACTGCCTGCACTGTGATCTGTAAAGATAAAGCACTTTGTAACACAAAATTGATCATAAATTATCATTCTGCAACCACACAGCTACCTACCCAGCCTACCTTCCTAACATTTTTTCTTCTTTTGAATTGGGTGCACTTAGACTTGCAGACCCAGATTTACAATTTTTCTTTTGAATTTTTCCTATCTAAATCTACACTTATTTCTGCCAGGGCCCAGATTAAACAGTTGGGTCCCTATGATTCTCTACCTATCTACAGATCTGCCAAGATTAAACTGTTTGGACAGATATCAATCTATATTCTAAAACAGGAAATTGAAACCTAGTGAGACCAAGATTAAACAGTTTGGACCTCCCTTAAATGAAAACTCTTCAAAACTGGAACAACTCATCAAAAATTGAATCAGCAGTGGCATTTGGACCAGCACACTTCATGGCTTTCTTCTTTGGTCTCATCTGGAAATATGGAACACTGTAGCTTGCAGAGTATGACATATTTGGCATGTAAAAATGTGAATCATGAAAGATGAATACCTGCTGCAGCAGGAGGCTAACATACGGATGATACTAAGTACTTAGGCTTTTCAAATTACTGGGCTAAGGGTCCGGTCCCTCCAAAAGTTAGAGAAATGCTCTGAGCCCCTTTAATTTTCAAAGACCTTAATACTTTAGTGGGAATTAGTGAAATCTTTAGGGAAAAATGTGAATGGAAGTTAGTTATTTGACCTTGTCTTTCTTGAACTGCATTAAGTATAATGTTTGCCTTGCACTTGTAATAAAAGTGAAAATTAACACATTTCAGAGACATTATCCATCACAAATAATTCTGCAACATCATCTACCTACCCTACCTACTTTAGCTTGACATTTTTTCTTCTTTATTTGGGTGCACTTAGACTGGAAAACCCTTATCACACTTTTTCTTTTACGTATGGAAGTCTATCTAAATCTAACCTTATTACATCCGAGGGTTTAGATTACACTGTTGAGCTCCTTTTATTCACTCTACCTATCTACTTATCTGCCAAGATTAAACAGTTTGGTCAGATTTTATTCTCTATCTCTATAGCATGAAATTGAAAAATGAATGAGCCAAGTTTAAACAGTTTGACTCTTCATCAATTGTGGCATAAGTTTAACAAGCTACACACAATTGCTTATTACAGAAAATGAAATAGTAGTGGCATTTAGACTTGCACACTTTCCTTGGTCTTTCTTTTGGTGGGGTTCATTTTTCTTCACTTTTTTGACCATTTTATTTCTTTTCACCCTTTGATTTTTCTTTTAGGGTATACCCTCTTTACATTTTTTAAAATTTTTTGATTTTTTGACAATATGGAAAACCTTTGCAACAAGGAAAGGTATGAACATATTCATAGCTCATCAAGTCAATCATGAAATATGACACCTATTAGTATAGGAGCATAACACGTTCCAAAGTCGCATCAGCCTAGAAGGAAAGACTTGAACAACCAGAGAAGAAAATGGGGAATCGAGCAAGAAGAAATCACTGTGTTCAACAAATAATCATTTTTGAAGTCAGTGTAATTCATACATAGCCATTGCTATAGGGATAAGTCACAACCTGTAAGTGTCTTCATGCAACAGGATCAACAACAATACAAGATGACAGAAAAGAGAATGGATTCCTTCACAAAAGGTGTTAAAATACTAAACTCTAGTTTGGTGACTCACCTAGGGATTGAGTAGAGACTGAGCATATGAAAAGAAATGTTACAAAACTAGCATCATGGAAGTATTTGAATGCTTGTTGATCGATTTTGTGAATGGTTACATAGTTTGGCACCCACTGTGGTATTGGTTGTATGAGCGTACAAAGAAAAACTAAATGTTTTCTAGACTTGACCAATATTAGACCTAATTATTTCCTTGCAAGTCAGAGGATTTGTGAATATCAGATTATAGGCAACGTGACAAGTCGAACCTGTGCAATATGCATATCAGTTACAAGTCAGACAAGTTAGAAGCATGAGTATGCATATGAATTACAAATTAGGAATGCAAAGTAGTATGGTTAGAAATGTTACATAGTTTCTGTAATTGTCAAGAAATAACAACTAGAGAAAAGCATGATAGATAGAAAAAAAATAAAGTTAGCTTTGGCATGAGCAAAGCATTTTGTAGTTTTCTCTTGTGTCTCTTTGAAACTGATTCCCATCTTACTCATTATTATCTGACTCCTTTTCTTCATTGTCATCAGATTCCTCAAGGGAGGTAATATGTTTCGTTTGTTCTTACAAACAAAGTCAGTGCTCTTTGGAATCTTGTGTGGAGCACTTGAAATCTTGCTATGATCACATAAAAATAAGGGTTGTGAGGGTTAAAAAATGGAATCTAACATGCTCCATAGAAGCTTTCTGGTTGGATACCTTAGCAAGGTTGTAATCTACTCGTTGTTAATAAAAATGGTAGCTACCATCTTCATATTTAAGTACATCAAGAGATACTAGCTAAATTATTGAATTTATAAGCATTCCATCAATCGATGTGGTGCCTAAGAGGCACCAAACATGATGAAAAATGATATGGCACATGCATGGGATTGTTGGAAAAGTAGTTAGTCATGCATGGTATTATATTAGTGTTTACTTCAATAGCTGGACGTTCTTGCTACATGTTGTGTCATGCTTTCTCATACATTTCGAGGAATACAAGGGAGATGAAAGATAAGATTGAAGAGACTCACCTATGTCAACATGCTTTTGTCATTCCTTAAAGCAGAGGAAAGGAATAGTTGGGTTGGTAACAATGACACATTTCTTGATTTCATTGGTTTGATTTCAAATTGTTTGTGTTAATGCATGTACATGGATCACATCTCATCGCATCAGTCTTTAGGCTCTCACCACAACACCAGAGGTTTCCTAATCTCCATGGGCATGCCAGTGCATCATGAAAAAAAAATCGAGTATTACTTTACTCATGATTTAGCGAAGTGGGGGATGAGTTCATTCATTTGATTAAATAATTAACTCCTAGGAAGATAATCTTGAAGGAAAGATGATAATCAAATGCAATTGGATTAAATAGTTCACAAAAGAAGAATATATATATCTGTATAATGCACAAAGTCTAGTTTGTTGTAGATCCTTAGAAAAGTTTGAAGAAATAGGATTTTTATCTTATTCGAGAGTTTCAAAAGATTTTTCAAGATCACCAATGAGGTTGTGACATGTACTGTAATCAACTGTATATTGTTTATCATATTGAATTGGAATCTTTTTGTTGGAACAGGAATATTTCTCTTGATGATAAAGGATATTTTTCTATTTTGTCAAAATAAATAAATGTTTAATGATGTTGTCATTGATGCCAACGTTGGTTCTAGAATGCTCTTAATATTTGTCTTGATTGCACTAATTGAAGCTCCAATAGTAAGCAATCCCTTGGAAACCATAGATTCCCTACAATTAATGTGAATTTGGATTGAAAACTCATTGTATTTGGACTTAGGATCATCATCATACAATTCTTCAAGTCATGTTGATTCCAATGGTATGTGGTACATCTCCTAAGTCCCGATGGTTGAGAAGATACATCGTTTTAAATATTGATATTGCTATTTTAGTCTAAAATCCCCAAAAATATATTAGTTTAATAGTATTTTAATTAAATTAAATTATAATGGGAATTCACCCAATGCTAGTAAAACATTAAAATCATGCTCCTCACCCAAGAAATGACTCTCCAACAACATCAAACAATTATAATTCAAAGGAGTTCAACACAGCCCCTAAGACACATCATATGGACCTAAGTTTAAATTTAAATGGCAAGGGTTGGTCAAAAATCATATTGATAATATAAAATTGAAAACCCTATTTTAAGGCATGTCAGCTCCTTAATAATAATAATAATAATAATAATAATAATAATAATAATAATAATAATAATAATTTATTGGTCATGGTTAGCTCTCGTTTTATAAAAAATCATCTTCTGCATTTCACGATCTTATGGTCATCCTTAGAACATAAAAAGATCTAGACTTATGTAGAGAATGCAAAAGAATATAGACATAAACATAAACACAGAGATGCATCATGAATACAAATTCATTTCATTAATATCAATGAACTGAAATATGATTACATACATAATGGAAATAAATTTGCTTGGGCAATGGTAACTTATCTCTGAGAAGAGATGTGGCATCTACATGCCTTTTAGTTGTGTTACAGTGAGGCTCAAGGGCCTTTTTATTATTGAACAACAAAGGGAAACCTTAAGCAACCAAAACCCTAACCCTAGGATATGGAACACCAAGAGTTTGTGGGCCCTGTTGGGGTTAGTTAGGAAACCAACTTCCCGGGGTTGTAACTTGGTCATATGATCTCCATTTGTCATGTACGATACCTTGTTAATAGATATTTCCAATTACTATAGGAATTGTGGTAGGCCCCTACCTATAATTGTGGGTCTACTGTGGACCTTAAAAAAATGTCGTTTAGGGGTCAAATCAGCTCTAGAAGTTCAAGACATGAAAAACTACTAAAAATAATAAATGTTTCTATAATCAAGGAACTGATGAAATTAATTGGAGGTCTAGGTGGAATAGGCGGGTGGCCACTAATATCCACCTATATCAATCCTCCTCCCTTAGGAAGGAATGATCGCCATTGCATGCAGAATCTATATGAGGTGAGGAAATTTTTCTTGAACCTTGTCCCTCGTGAATGACTTGCCCCAATGAAGGAGTTGGTCTCTTTTGACAACTTGATACAGTTGGATCATCTACTAGTGAGTGTTCCTAATTTGTGTGTCCATTATCCTATTAGTTGTTGCCTATTCGATACAACTTGGGTTGAGCTTTGTTGGTGTTAGCTTCTAAGCAATGTCAGATGCGTCCAACAATGGGGGAATGTATGGACACAACCGATCTACATTGAATACTGGGTATAGGCGAAGGAATGATGGAATGCTCAGCTCAAAAGAATTTTCACCCATAGACTTAGTGATGGTGTAAGACCCAATTAGAGTGGGCGAAGATTAGGTGCTCCTTCTACGAATGTAACCAAACTTTGTTTCCCACCTTGTACTTGTGTGGCACCCGATGTTGATCATAACATTGCTTGTACTTAGCATTTTCTCTATCCAATATGTCATGGAATTGTCGTGGATATGCTGAATATTCTCATTAAAGTTGTTAGTCCTCTCAATTTCAGATAAGATATGAACCAAATCTACCTCAGTGGCTGCAAATGGTATGGCAACATTAATGGGACATAGTGGCTGGAAACCCAATCCCACTTGAATGGGGTTGTGGCCAGTTGAGCTATGGAGAGCCCTGTTGTATTTATGTTGGGAATAGAGGAAGCTCTCATCCCATGTTCATGGGTGCTTCGAGTTGTACATCAAAGGATGTGCATGATCATCTTGTTGACGACCTTTGTTTGGCCATCATTTTCGGAGTGAAAAGACATGGACCTAGTGAGATTGGTATCTAAACATGACTAGAGGCTTGACCAAAATGAACTTAGGAACTACTTGTCCCAATCTGAGATAATGGACTATGGGATCCCAATGTGTACTAGTACTCATTCAAAGAAGCATTTAGTAGTGACTTCAGCTATGATACTCTTCTTGCTGTCCACCATAACGACCATCTTAGAGAATTTGTCATCGACCATGAAAACACAGTCATTGCCATGCTTGGTAGAAGGAAGGCCAGACATATAATCCATGGAGATGGATTCCCAGGGATAGTTAGGAGTTGGAAGATTAGTATACATGCCTTTCTTCTTAATTATAGGTTTGGGAATGATGCAGGAAGTGTAGGATCTTATGTACTTCCCAACATCCTATTGAAGTTTCATCCAATAAAAATACTTTTGCAACACTTCAAATGTGTTCTCTACCCCAAAACTTCCAACAACTCGATTGTAGTGCTCCTCTAAAATAATCTTGGAACGCTTGCTTGGAGGAACACAAAGGCATCCCATATGGAATAACAATGTGTCCTAGAGGTAAAAAAATGGAACTTTCTTACCTTCTAGGAGCTTCTAGTACGTGGTACTGAACTCTAGATCACTCTTGTAAAGATGTGGCCATCACGAAGTCTCGTGTCCATAGGAGTTGATAACAGTGGTTAGCGCCACAGCCAGTACTCAGATGAGGTAGTCTGCAACATTCTTGGTGTTTCCCTTCTTGTACTTAATGTTCAAATGGAATTGTTGTAGATATGTGGACTACTTTTGATGGCGATCATTTTACAACTCTCCTTGTGTTTATATGAACTTTAAGGGTCAGTGGTCTATGTGGATGACCATTTCATTCCCCATAATGTAATGCCTCAATTTTCGGTAGGCCTACACAATGGAATACATCTCCTTGTCATAATTGGGATACTTTTAGACTATATCTAAAATCATCTCACTGTCACATGCCACTAGATGCCCCTGCTGGGTAAAAACTACACCAATAACATAACTGAAGGCATTTATCTCAATTTTAAATGATTGTTGTAGGTCTGATAATGTGAGCATTGGTGTAGAGAAGAGGTGATGCTTCAAATCAGCAAATAACTTCAATTTATATTCATACCAAAATAAATTGTCTTTCACTCTACCTTTGGTGACTTAACTAAAAGGCCAAGTGATATGAGAAAATCCCAATAAAAACCTAGGAAAGAAATTGGCAAGGCCTAAAAATCTGTGGAGCTCTATTAGAGTGGTGGGAGTGGCCAATCCCAAATAACTTGTATCTTGGCTCGGTCCACATGCACTCCCCTCTCACAAATGATGTACCCTAGATATCGAACATGGGTCATACCAAAGGTGCATTTCTCCAAATTGGAACATAATTTATGTTTTTGTAGGGTTTGGAGAACCTGTCGAATATGGTGTATGTTCTCTTCACGACTATGGCTGAAGATGAGGATGTCATCTGGGTACAATACCATGAATGAATTGGTGAAGAGATGCAATATGTCATCCATTAGCTGCATGAAGGTTGTGAGGCCATTTGTTTACTCGAAAGGCATGACCAACCATTCCAAATGGCCCTCCTTGGATTTGAAGGTAGTATTCTACACATTAGAGGGTTGAATTGGTACCTCGTAATAACCAAACTTTAATTCAATCTTGCTGAAATATTTGGCCCCTTTGAGTTGGTCCAAAAGGTCATAAATCCATGGGATTGGATACCTATTATGGAAAGTGATCTTATTCAGTTCTCGATAGTCAACATTGAGCCTCCATGTTCCATCTTTCTTCTGTACAAACACGATCAAGCTCCCACAGGGTGATGAACTTGGTTTGATGTTCCCTTTATGTGATATATCTTGAATCTCCCTCTTGATTTCATCGTTCTCTATAATAGAGTGTCGATAAATTGGTCCATTAGGTGGTAATGTGCCCCGAGTCATATCGATGGAGTGCTTGATGTGATAGTGTAGAGGTACCCATATGGATGAGGTGAAGATGTCCCTAAACTCCTCAACGCCATTGTCCATTTGTTGTTGTCATGTGGATGAGCCGTGTCTAGACACCGTAGATGTGGCCATAACATTCCTCTTGTTATGAGGGTGAATCATAAGGAAGAAAAATGATCTTACAACATTGTTTAGCAGAGATCAAAGAAAGGGCGGTAGCCAACGTTACCTCCGGTATCTTCTACAATTTATTATCCAAAGTAATAATAACATAGCGAGGTATATATTCATATACATGATGATTTTTCCATAGGCATGGTTGACCTAATAAAACATCACGGACTTCCAAAGGGGTAATGCTGCACAATATCCCATCTGCAAAGGGCTTGATGCTATAAGGCATCTGAGATTATTGTCTGACATAGAGATATTTCCCTTGGTGGAGCTACTCGATGGTGTATGGTTGTGGGTGCAGTGTTGTTGGAAGCTTAAATCTCTTAATGACCTTGGGAGATGTCAGGTTCTTCTGGGTCCCACTACCAACAATGAACTATGCTAGCGAACCCTTTTCCCACATATGTGAGTGGAAGAAGAACCCCCCCCCCCTCCTCTGGATCCTCAATATCTACCTTTTGGAGCTTGGTGATGGCTATTGTTGCAGGGGGTTCAGTGTCAATGATCTACTTTCCCTTGTTGAGTTTTGGCTCAGAGTCATAGCATGCATCTATCTCTGAGTCGTTTAGCTCGGCCATTAGCACCTCCTTTATCCTACATTCTTTTGTGTTGTGAGTGGGAGTTTTATGGAACTCATAACACTTTTTGGTTTCCTTCTTCACCTTCCAATTATCATTTCCTTTCTTCTTTGAGGAGTTTTCCTGAGGGATCATGGCCTGACTCTACCCTTTTATCTATGGCTTGGGGGTGCCTTTTCTTTGCTTTGGGTTCACAGATCCAAAGTCTCGCTTCTTCTACCATAATTTTTTCTCAATATTGGTAACATATTGGTATTCTTCACCAAGCGAGAAGATGTCCAGGAATTCCATTTCCTCTTGAATTTACTTGTACAAGCAACAATGATACTTGAACACCAGATTTTTCTCAGAATCTTTGATACCCAACTTTGTGCATAGGGTATGGAAAGATTCGTCATCTCATGCACATATTGATCCCTCTTCTTCCATAGTGTAGTCCATTGTATGTACTTGTCCTCATAGCTCACCATGGGGTAATATTGTTCCTTGATGACATCTTGGAAAGAATTCCAAGTGGGTGAAGCTAAAAGTAGTGAGGGTTCTCTCCAATCCCTATGTTCACAGTAGGCTTCCCACTAGTCCTTGACATGGGGGGTGACTTTGGGAAGAGAAAAAGTAATCTTTTCCCAACTGGAAAAATCATGAACCAAAAAATATCCTTCCAACATATTTAACCAACTATCTACAATGTTTGCATTTATCTGGCCTTCAAATTTGGGAATGTCAAACTTGAGTTGTAGCTTGAAGGGAGTGGCACCTCCAGAGTGGCTGTCAGATGAGGATGCGTCACTTATGGGCATCCACCGAAGGATTTGGGCAAAGTTATCCATTATGGCTTTCCTCTTTCTCTTGAGGGATTGTTCAAGCAATATTTTGAAAGGATCTCCTTCTCCCTCGTCTTTCTTTTCTTCCGCCATGGGAGGCCATCAAGGTTTGTGAGGCTAGTCTTTCAAAGGTTCAACTAGTCCGATCCCTAACTCCATATACCCCAACCTTGTTGGGGACATGCAAATAAAATTGAGAAAAAGAAGACCACACTTATACCACTAATCTAGACTTATGTATGAATGCAATAGAATATAGATATAAACAAAAAAACAAAGATGTAACAAAAATAAATCTTCAATTCAGTAATATCAAAGAACTAAAATATGCTTACATATAGAATGGAAATAAACTAGCTTAAGTGATGGTAACTTATCTATAAGAAGAGATGTAATAGCTGCATGCCTCTAAATTGTGTTAGAATGAGACTGAAGGTCATTTTTATTATTGAACAACAAAGGGAAACCTTAAATAACCAAAAACCTAAACCTTGGGCATGGAACGCCAAAAAATTTTGGGCTTCATTGGAGTTAGTTCAAAAGCCAACTTCCTAGGGTCGTAACTTGGTCATATGATCTTCGTTTGGCGTGTACAATACCTTATTATAAATATCTCTCCAACTACTATAGGATCTTTGACAAACCCCTGCCCATGGATATAGTCCTATTATAGACCTCCAAAATGTTGTTTAGGGAGTCAAATCAACTCTCGAAGTTCAGGACCTGAAAAAGTGTTAAAAATAGTAAATGATACTATAATCAGGGAAACTGATGAAACTAACTAGAGGTCTAGGTTGAATACGGGGGTGGTCATTGATATCCACCTATATCATCAAAAATCTATATAATAAACCACCAAGAGCTCCAAAGATATCATTGAAGAATTACTTGAAAATAATAACATCTTGTTTCATGGTAAAATCCATTATTGGTTTTGTTCTATGTTGAGGAGTTTTGGACCATGGTCTGAGCATAATCTAGTATAAAATGACTAATTACTGTAGGGAAAATTTTAAGGATGGACATTTATCTTAAAGTTTAAAAACCTCGGCGAATCTCACAAGTCCCTAATATGCAAACTATAAAATGTTTGTTAATATATTTTTAGACTTATTTAAATTCTAATTGTTTTATATATAGTCTCTATAAAATTTTGGTGATTTTTAAGGTAAAATAATTTTATACTATAAAATCTGGGCGAATCAGTTTTAGGAAAAATGGAAATTGGAAATTTTTTTTTTGAAGACAAATGATAGAAAATTAGCCCACATACGAATATTAGCCCCTAAAATTTTCCTTGCTAATTAGTTACTAAAAAAACAACTAAAATTTGCATATAAACGACCATTTTTTAGTTGGTGACCAATAGTAGCCAATTTACAGTATCTTATAACACGACCAACTTTTATTCATTTTTAGCTTAGTCATTAACTAGTTTCCTCAATTTTACCATCTAGTAGTATATTTAGTCATAAATTTGGTTATTAATTTTTCATTCGTTTAGTCATTAATTGTCGCAATCAATGATCAAATATACAACAAAATCTATTACTATATGAATCCTTGATAAAACCAATTAATGACCAAAGAAATATGACCAAAATGTTGGTCGTGATATAAGATATTGTAAATTAGCTATTAATAGTCATATATATGCAAATTTTATTCATCATTTGAAACCAATTAATGACCAAATAAACATGACTAAATTATAGTCATGTTATAAGATACTATAATTAGCTACTAATAGTAATGTATATACAAAATTTAGTCATCATTTTAATAAAAAATTATCATTTGTAGTAGTCATTTATCTTTTTTTGGTATTTTCAACTGAATGAGTAACTTCTATTCATTTCATTTAATTTCATTCATAATCATTATAAACAACTAATTTAGTCATATATTCATTTTATTCGTATTCATCATTAATTAATATAAACTACTAATTTAGTAGTTTTATATTTATTTTATGTGTTCATTATTAATCAACATAAATGAATTGATATGATTTTGTGACTAAATTTAAAAAAAATGCCATACAATGTTCATGTTCATCTAATATGATAATGCAAAGTTAGATATGTTAATTACAAGACTAAATAATATCAAGTGCAAATAAAAATAATTTCAACCATAAAAATTTTATTATATAAAATATCTATTATTACAATATGAGTTTCCAACTTAATATTGGTTGGACTGCAATTTACACATGAAATATTTTTTCTTCATTTCAAAACATTATCACTCTGTTGCCAAAGCATTACAAGTGAATTCACCAACTCTTAAGGCTCGACCATCAGTCTCTATGAGTGTGCCTTATGCAAGATATTGGCTCTAAGGGTATCACTAGACATATTCTCTTCTCTCTCTCATTTTGCATTCATAGCTCTAATGTTATTATTCTCCTCTTCCTTTAATTGCTTCTTCTTACCATCAATATTGTGTTCCTCTCCTAAAAATGAAAGAGGATACAATGTCGAGTATAAGACATGAAAGAAGATGAATACTTGAATATAAAATAAAGTAGACTATACAATATTTATACGACATATACCTCAACATTCGATAGTGGCCATTATGCGGCCAAATGACCTGTATAAACAAAGAAAATAAAATGTCACCATAGAAAATAAATCTTTAGGAGTTTAGTATTCAACCTTCAACAAAACCTTAGGCACAATCATACCAACTAGGTTACATGTTAAACATATCAGGAAATAGATAACTTGTGAAAACAAATGGAAAAGAAAAATGATTAGCGTAAAAAATATCCTTATTGTTTGTTCTAAAAGATTCATGTTCCTTAAATTTGGATATTCTTTTTCACACAGCAAAACTTCCTCGCTATTATGACCTATGTTTTTAGGATCATGAGATTGATCCAACATCATATTGGATTGTGGAGACAAAAATATTCAACTTTCCAAGATGAGTACCTCACTCGGTTGATTGAAGGTGCTAGCTGTGAGTAGTGTCGAAGCCTTAGGAATGCATAACACTAAGGCCTAAGAAAATATATCACCACTTTTCCGCTGAAATAAAAAAATTCAATCCCACAATGGCCTTTGGGAGTACATTTCTTTGGATGGATATCACACTCAATGATTGTCTAATACAATGAGAAGTGTACATATATTGTCACAATGCCCCTCACAGTAAAACCCTATAGTTGTGTCCTATAATATTGATCATATTATATTATTTAATTATAAATTATGACTATCAAATAATTATTAGTTTGAATAATTAGTCTGAATTGTGTTTTTAGTATTTTTGTATACATGAAAATATTAGGAATAAAAAGGTACTTTTTGTGACTGGTTAATTTCGAGTTAATCTAAATACACAAGAAATTATGATGCTTTGATGTTTCTCTAGTGGTTATCCACTCATTGTACCAATTGCTCCCATGTCCTTTACTTCTTTTGGTGAATTCCTCTTTGATGATGTCCAACGCCAATGTAATGGACATTTAACCTCGATGTTTTTCTGAGCCAAAGAGAAGATCCACAAGTAAAAACCAGAAATCAGCCTCAAATATATTATTGGGGGCCAAAATGAAGTAATTATATGACAAGCCAAGAAACACTACATGTTAATCATCTTCCCTTTAATATTGATTAATAATTACTTTTCATGATCAAGTAATACTAAAGTGTCAAGTAGGGACATTTAAAGTTAGTCATCCATCAATATCACCTTTGAGAGTGCTTAGTAGTTAATACTTCCTATTACACACACAGTAGATCACCAACTTCAAGGACAACAATATAAACACAACAAAAATGAAATTAAAAGAAATTCTAGGAAGTCAAATGCGACTAATCTTGAGTCAAGAACATACCAAGCCCTTCACATTAGAAAGGAATTCTTAGGAACTAAAATAGAAAATCCTTCCACTGCAAAATTTTCACCTTTTCTTTAATTTCTTTAATTGAAAACATAACTTTCAAAAAAACAAAATCATTGAGAAAGATCTCAAAATCCTAATAAATGCTCGAGTGATTGTCGTATGAATTAAATAGAAAGGCAATCATTCAATATGCTTTTAACTTGCATAATATATTGAAGAATATGAAGCTTTCTCATCCCTTTGTTCTAATCAAATTGTAATCTATGGGCTCCAATCAAGTAATCAATTTCCCTCTAAGATAATTAAGAGATCACTTTGGAGAAGGACTTATAGAAGCATTGGGATAATAGAAATGGAATTAACTAAGAGGAAAATGAAGCACTTTAGTGGGTGCTCCAAAATATTTGAATGCAACTGAAAATGATTTTATACTCCCTCAACACATTTTAAAACAGAAGCCATTCAGTTGCATTTCATTTATTTTCCACCTTTCTCTAATATGTAGTTCTTTGATAAAGAATAAAGAATTCATAAATATTTCCATGGAAGAGGACCCTTCATAATCCTAATATGTTGGGCTCTAACAAATAAACAATTTGATGTAGTGAATAGATCTTACATGGTAGATTTCAGTGATTAAAGTGACAACTTTATTCTTAATCTCATTACAACAAAAATAAATTCAACCTAACTAGTTGGGATCTAAAAAATCAAGGATTTCATGCAGTAAAGTAAATTCACATGGTAGATCCCAATTATTTGCAATGACAACTTTATTCTTGATCTTATTACAACATAGATAAATTCAAGAGTACATACATATTTCCTTATTTGAGACAAACTTTGAACACATTATGATATTTCATAGAAATATAATGATACGATTTACGTGTAGGACATGAGAAAGCTATCTACATCTAACACCCATCACTAGACAATAATGTTATTGATACACCATCTCATGGCATTAGAATCGTGTAGATATATAGTGTTATAGAGATACTTTGCCACACATATTCATCACTACCTTCAAGCTTCAAATTCATCAATTGATTTACTTTAGTAAACAATTCTTGTGGGATTTCATTAAATACAACCCGACAAAGCCATTTATGATAGATGTTGTTTCCTTCTCTGGATCTATCCCCCTCTGGAAATAGAATAATTGATACTACCCAATTTTTGAGGTACTTGCTTCATGTCCAACATGGGCTATTGGGTTCTTCATGTGGAAAAGGTTGCAAATATTAGATCTATAATGGAAACAACCATGTAATTCAAGGTTTCTCCTAAAGTCTCTTAGGTGAATTATAAAACACCATCTAGTTAAAACATGATATATGGTAGTAACAAAAACCTACCCAAGATCCCACTTAAGAATTCAAAATGTTGCAAATAGGAGATGTCTTAAACAATATAAACTATTTAATTGGATAAGCACGCTGAAATAGACAAATCTTTAAAATGCTGAAAAGTGTGAAAAAAATGGAGTTGGAATATTATAGTTATGTCAAGGTAGATATAGCTATGTAAAATGTAAATTCTATCTAAAACACATAAATGTAACTTCTATAGCTACGTGAAATGTAACTTCTATATAAAAAAATGGAGTTGGAATATTATACTTATGTCAGCATAGATATAGCTACATGAAATATAACTTCTATATAACATTCTAAATATCCTTTTTTAGTCATTTAATAGACTAACCTTTTTCCATCTTCGGTTAATAACTTAATACTCCAACAAAAATAACATTGAATTGGTTCTTCACCAACCAAGGGGAAATTTTATATATAACACTCTAAATATCCTTTTTCACTTATTTAAGAGACTAACAGTTTTTTATCTTCGGTTAATAAATTAATACTCCACCAAAAATAGCATTGAATTGGTTCTTCACAACCAAGGGGAAATTTTAAACCAGTGTGAAAATACTTACTCAATCTCGTGTGACATTTCTAATATTTTATTTGTGTGTGGATTTAAGCTAGTGAAATATAACTTCTACATATTTGACAATTTAAATGCAAAATGTTACCCCGATTGAAGTTATATAATTAGCGTATGCAAAATAAGATACAATATGCATGAGTTATAAGTAATATGATGTTCACATGTTATATTAAGACAAACTTTCTCATATCTCATTAACTCTTATCTTATAGTTGGTGATGGATATAACCTTTAAAATTATGAGTCATCCTTGTCATATCTTATATTTAATGATGGATATAGCTTTTAAAAGCATCAACCTTGTTTGCTATTTTATGTACGGTCAATTTGAATTGAATTGCTCATAATTTTATTCAATATTATCTTGTACAACTAGAAATAAAATGATGTGGGGGTGGTGTTTCTAGTGATTTTCAAGCTTGATTTAATTACCTAAATTTAGCCTATTTAAACTAAATAGGGGTGGTGTTTCTAGTGATTTTCAAACTTGTTTTAATTACCTAAACGATCCAGATCTTGGGGGGAGGCCCCTAAGATTTGAAAAATTGAAATTACAGAAGAAAAAGAGGAGAGTGCTCAATAAACAAAACCACAAAGCAATTTTTTTATTAAAACAAAGAATAACTGTAAAAGCTACATTATGGTGGACAAACTGTCCTTTTACAAAATGTGATTTGTTATTTATAGTATTTTTCAGTTATAATACCATGGGTCAATTCCATGAATGAATGAATACCATGGGTGGATAAATACCATGGGTGGATAAATAACATGGGTGGACGCCACTTACAATACCATGGGAGGATGCCACTTACAAAGAATAATTGTAAAAGCTATATTGTGGCATACAAAATGTCCTTTTACAAAACATGACTTGTTACTTATAGTATTTTTCAGTTACAATACGATGAGTAAATTCCATGAGTGAATGCCTGCCATGGGTGGATGTCACTTACAATACCATGGGTGGATAAATACCATCGGTGGACGTCACAATACCATGGACAAATACCACGGGTGGATGTCACAATACCATGGGCAAATACCATGGGTGAATGAATGCCATGGGTGGATGTCACTTACAATACCATGGGTGGATTCCACTTACAATACCATGGGTGGATGAATAACATGGGTGGATGAATACCATGGTTTGATGCCATTTTCCATTAAGATCATTCCTTCCTCCTTAAGAAGTAATGGTCCCCATTGCATGAAGTTCCCTCCTGTGAAGCCTTTGTTGAATATGAAGAGCCGCTAAAGAGAAGGGGTTTATGTGGTTAACCCATAACCATGATGAATGAAGATTCGAGGATACAGATACCCCGTAATGCTTGTGACCAACTGTGATACTGATAGTGTGCAGCCTAGAAAATGGACTTTGATGAAGTGTGGGTTTGTTGATGACCCATAACCATGATGAACGAAGATCTAAGGATAGAGATACCATGTAATGTTTGTGACCAACTGTGATACTGACAGTGTGTGGCCTAGCAAATGGAATTCGATGAAGTGTGGGTTTTTGGATGACTCATAACCATGAAAAATGAATATCCGAGGATAGAGATACCTTGTAATGCTTGTGACCAACTATGATACTAATAGTGTGCAACCTAGAAAATGGACTTCGATGACAAGGATTTTGTGTGGTTCACCCATAACCGTGATGTTGGTTGTTGATGAGATAGCAGGTTCCTACATAGCCTAGGGTGGTAGTGCATGTCTCCAAAGAACCCAAGCTAAATGCTGTTATGCTGAAACTGATGAATGTGAAGCAGGTGCCTACTAAAGTGGGGTGGGATGGCATGTCTCCAAAGGGAACCCGCTCTGAATGCTGGTCAAGAATTAAAATGGACATAACTTGGTCAATATGACTTAGAATATTTACTATAACCTATTTTTGGAAACAGAAGGACCATTTTGCATCTTCCCATGTGTTGGAAATCCTTTTCTGGACTCTTAAAATCTCAGATTCACATTGTAACTTTTCCGCCATCACAAAAGTTTTGAAAAAATAGTTGATTTTAAATCAGTGATATCTCCCACATCTTAACTCCAATTCGACCCATTTGTTTTTTGAAATTGAGCGATTTTTTGAGAGGAGCTCAGATCTACAATAACGTTTCTGAAATTTTGCACCAAAATTTCATAAAAATATAGGAGGGCCGTCGTCCACAAATTTTCATCAGAAACATTTCTACAACATAGTTGATTTTGAATCAACGATATCTTGCTTATCCGAACTCCGATTCGGCTGATTTTTTTTTTTTTAATTTGGCTACTTTCTCATATGGAATCCATATCTGTTATTTTTTTTGTAAATTTTGTATGTAGGACCCATAAATATTGATTCTTCCATTTTTCTCTGTGATTGAAGATCCGATCCGATCTCAATGATCCATTCTTGTTGAGTTCATATAATGGATTCATTTTATAAAATTTTAGATCTGATCTACAAACTCGCTGCCCAAAAACATTCCTGCAAAAAAATGCAAAAAAAAAATCTTCCTGCTTGGCCTAAGAAAATGATTTATGGAGGACGTAGCACATGCTTAAATTTTGTTGAATATTGCCACAAAATTTGAAATTGAAATATGCATCAAACCCCCACTCCCATCGAATCATAAGCTTCTCTGATACCACTGATCCAAATCTTGGGGGGAGGCCCCCAAGATCTGAAAAATTGAAATGCTAGAAGAAAAAGAGGAGACTGCCCAATAAACAAAACCACAAAGATTTTTTTTATTAAAATAGATAATAATTATAAAAGCTACATTATGGCATACAAATGTCATTTTACAAAATGTGACTTGTTACTTATAGTATTTTTCAGTTACAATATGATGAGCCAATTCCATGAGTGAATAAATACCATGGGTGGATAAATACCATGGGTGGACGTCACAATACCATGGAAAAATACCATGGGTAAATGAATAACATGGGTGGATGTTATAATACCATGGGAAAATACCATGGGTGAATGGTTGCCATGGGTGGATGTCACTTACAATACCATGGGTGGATTCCACTTACAATGACTTGGTGGATGAATAACATGGGTGGACGAATACCATGGGTTGATGCCATTTTCCATTTAGGTCACTAAATTTAGCCTATTTAAAGTAAATAGTTTCACTGACCATCTTATCTTCAAGTTAGTAACTTTGCTTGAGGGCATCTTCATGACATCCACCATCTCTAAAAATTATAAAATATTAGTAGTATCTTACACTAAATAGACAATGTTTGCATAGAATATTTTATTCTATTTTTTACTCCATGTCAAAAATTTATTGATATTTTATGATTATTGGCTTCGATTTCCATGCTAAAATTGGATTCATCATGCCTGCTAGGATGTTTAGTTGTGCACACATCATATTTATCACTTCTAATTGTATAAACAACAGAGAGTATGCACAATGACATGTAATGACATGTGGGTGTCTATTTTACTCAATGATATGCTTGATTTTTTAACCCATTCCAATCCTACCACAATGAAATTAAGAAAGGAAAGGACACAAGAAGGACTATCAATAAATGAAATTAGAGACTTTAGAATGCAACACAAATTGTACCTAAATGTAATGATATGTATTTTCAGCTGCCTCGTCACTGATGAGCATAGAATCACACTATGAAAAATTTCTTGCATTATGAGAATTTGTTTGCACCTGCACTAATCCTCTGTAGTAGTTCCTCGACTTGCCTATAGATATAGTTTTAGAAACAATCCTAGTCTTGCAATTCTTACTGATATGGATCTTCTTTATGCCCCCTATTGATAGTTATTTTTTAAGGAAACAAAATAGATGTCTCTAATTTCATCATCGCCTTTCAAAACAATGCTTGAATATTTCGAGGTGATTGTTGAACCAGTCTCTACTCAAGTCCACAAAATCCTTGATTTGTTTCCATCACACAAACCTATTTTTGTAATAAAATTATAAATCCCACGTCTGCATTCCTCATCATCAACATAGAAATTCTTTATAGTGGAATATTTTATCGTTTCTCCCTCGATGCAATAGAGATCCACTGTTGTGGCATCGAGATGATTGGTGTCATAAAATGGTGCAATGCATCCTTCAATAGATGTGACAGATCTCCTCTCACCTCACAGAACTCCTCTCATCTACAACAATAAGAGTCCCCTCAAACTACCTGGTCTACATCTCTTTCATCCTAAAATAAGTGGATATTTCCATGGGTGAAAGTGTGCTTTGGGATTTAATAGAAGGTGGTATCACTAAAAAAAATATAATGCAACATAATAGTTATCAATAGGAGAAACAACCCTACCAAGATACTTCCTAATGAGATCAATATACTCTTGAATTACCTCTTATAACGAAGAAAAGATAACCTTAACTGCCTATAGAGTCTACCTGTGCACGGTAGAAATGAAAACATTGTAAAAAACAACATCTACAACAACATTGGTCAATCTCTTCTTCTAGTCAAGGGCATGCCCAACTTTTGAAAAGTATCAAGCAGGTAGGGTCCACCTCATCTAGGCTCCTCTTCTTCTTCTACTCTCTCTGTTTTGGCTCAGAATAATAGCAAAGGTATTGGAAGTTAATGGGTGTGTAAAAGTTATCAAACCATCTGGGTTCTTCCCTTTTTAATCATTGTTTGTAAGAATTGAGTCTAAATTGCAAAAGCAATTCAGGTTCCTTCTTTTTGGCTGAAATTAACCTAAGCTTTGGAGAGTTGTAAAGTTTAATGGATCTAATATATTCTACCTAAACTATAGTTACATGGTTTAAAATTGTAGGCATTAAGATTAGAATCTAAGGATGAAACAGAAAAAGATTTTATGTTCATGATTACAAGAAATTTTAATTTCATGTAACAAAGTTTGAGGAAGGTATAATATTTGTATCCTATCAGAAAATTTTCTTTCATCACCTGAGCCCTTTGAATTTTCACATGGTAGAGTCCATTACCAAACAATCAACCACTAAAAAAAAGGTGAAAAGAAAAAATTAAATTTCATGCATTCTGACCCTAGAAAAGTTAGGGAGGAGCGAACTAATCTGTACAATAAGGACATGCGAAATGCTTACTTTTCCATTTTCTTTTGATGAATTGTTGGCCGCAATCAAGATATGCATTATTATAATCATTAAACCCCTTCTACAATAATGATATGCAAAATGCTTACTTGTGCATTGTATTTTGATGAATTGTTGGTCCCAATCAGGATCTGCATTATCATAATCATTAAACCCTCAACTCTACATGAAATTTATGCTTTGATCATTTAAACCCTTGAAATTATTTACACATAAGAACAAAAATAATCTTTAGTAAAAAGGAAGAACTATCCACAGTCCAAATTCATAGCCATGTACAAATGGCCAAAATCTCCATGCCCAATGACCTTGCCCTTTCTCCATCTAATCGTTGATGCTCTCCTAAGGTGTTTCTCATGCAAACTCTATCTAGGGTTTGAATCCCATGAAATTCATAGATCACGTTGATGGTCTTCCTTCTTCTGGTATTTCCACACAGGGGTTTGAATCCCATGAAATTCGTAAATCATGTTGATGGTCTTCCTTCTTTTGGTATTTCCACATAGATATCAACAACGTCGAGAAAATGCAGTCCTACAACGTGATGTTGGAATCTGTGAATTTTTTATTTGAACCCAAAACTAAACTATAAATGAAAAACAAAATAAATATCTATAATGGAAAAAATAAACGAAATATTTATAATATAAAATAAAATATATAAATTTCAATTGAGTTAAATGATTTATTTTTAATAAGAAATTGTTATTTTTGGGTAAGATGTTAAATTAAGAAGAAGAAGAAGTTAAAAATGATATTGGGATGAGCGTAACCATTTAAATATGGCCTCAATTAATAATAAAAAGTTAAATTAATAAAAATAATAAAATTCAATTTGTTATATTTTGATATTGTTATTAACTTGTAAATAGGCTTTGATACAATACCATGGGCCAGTGCCATGGATTATCAATGCTACAATATCAAAAGATTATTAACTATGGATATTCACCCCACATTACGTAGATATTACGGTATATATTATTAACTTGCAAAAAATATGTCCAAAAACCATAACTTATTTCACAACCAAAATATTTTATAACAATATGACAAGATTCTTAACCGTGGATATTTACCAAACCCCACATTATGGTATATATTATTAACTGCTAAAAAATAGCCTTTGTTACAATACCATGGGTCAATACCATGGATTATCAATACCACATGCCCAAAAAACATAAATTATTTCACAATCAAAATATTTTATAACAATATGACAAGATTGTTAACCATGGATATTCACCCTCACTTTACCATGGATATTAACTTGTAAATTGTCTTTGTTACAATACCATGGGCCAATACCATGACTTATCAATACCACATGCCAAAAAACCATAACTTATTTCATAGTAAAAATATTTTATTTTAATTTAATTTTACAACACTTTTTTAATTGAATATAAAAGGGAAAATCTATATATCTAAACCCTCATGACTACTAAAAATATTCCCATATAAATTAATTTAACGTTTTAATAAAATTAAGTTAAGATGGATCAGTTCTTTATATATATATATATATATATATATATATATATATATAAAGAACCATAGAGATCATCTTAGCTAAGGATCCAAGGGATGAGAGCACGCAAATTGACTAATTATAATAGATTAAATATAGTGAATATGTTTTTAAATTTTTTCATTATTTTATTTTCTTTGACATGATTGATCCAAAATATAGGTTTAATATTTTGCAAATAATTAAGGTTTTTTAATTTAGATAATTTCTTAAACATAATACAATGTGATCAAATTTAAGAGAGAGTTGGGGAGGGGGTAGAGAGATGGAGGGAGGTAGTAAAAAAGTTGGAGGGCAGAGAGAGTGATGGGGGGGGAGTGTGAGGTGGGAGAGAGAGGGAGCGAGAGGAAGGAAGAGAGAGGAGAGACAAAGAGAGAGATATGGAGTCGGAGTGGGAGGGAGAGAGAGAAAAGAACAAATACATAGAGAGATAGATGTGGGGAGAGAGAGGAGTGACAAGGGAGAGATGGAGAGAGAGTGAGGGAGAGAGGGTAGGAGTGAAGAGAAAGAAGAGGAGAGGATAGAGATAGGGAGAGAAGGGGTAGGGAGAGAGATGGAGACATAGATATGGATAAGGACACGGAGGGGGAAGATAGTGACAGAGTTGGATGGAAGAGATAGATAGAGAGGGATAGTGATTTTGGGGGGAGAGATAGAGGGAGGTGTGGGATAAGGGATAGAGAGGAAGGAAGATCGAGATGAGGGGAGAGAGATGGAATTAGAGGGGGAAGGAGAGGGAGGAAATAAGAAAAACATAGAGGGAGAAAGGTGGAGAGGGAGACAGAGTGACAAGGGAGCCATGGAGAGAGAGTGAGGGAGAGATGAGAGTGGGAGGGAATAAAGAGAAGGAAATAGATAGAGAGGGAGAGAAGGGGAAGAGAGAGATATATAGAGAAGTGGAAGAGAGAGAGTGTTTTTGTGTATGTTTGGGGGGGTGAGATAGAGAGAGGGAATAAAAAAGAGACAAAAATACAAATATAGACATTATATAGTACTATATAACCAACCTATATCCATGTTAACCCTATAACTATCAAGTGCCGAGAGGGATCCAATCTCTCAAGGTGCAAACATTTCCTCAAGTTTTGCACTAGAAAAAAAAAGTTTTCACCTCGAGAGATTCGATCCCTCTCGACTCTTGATAGATCCGGGGTTAAGATGGATCTAGGTTAGCTAATAAGAATTTAAAGTGATTATTTTTAATATTATAGCCTTAAAAAATAAAATGCAACTCTTCAAATTAATTTCAAATTGGAACTAGATCCAATTAAATTCAATGAATAGATTTTAAAAAAATACATAATAATGTTTTTTATTAAAAAATATATTTTTAAAATTACAAATTATTAGAGATAAATAGTGAAAAGTTGGCTCACCTATACACCATGTGGGGATGAAGAAGTGTTTAAGGAAGGATAACCTTTCAACCAATCTTTAACAACCTTTCAATCCCCTATCACTTGTAAGTTTAGATTTCTCGACACAATCAAGATAACTAACATAAAAAAACTTATTCATATTATTGTAGTACTTGTTATGTAGTTGTATTTTTGTTCTTAGACTAAATTAGTCATTCATGTTAGTCATTTTTGGTTGTATTACTCATTAGCTAGTCACATATTTTAACCCATGACTAAATTAGTGATTTATGTTCGTCGTTTTTAGTTTGGTCACTTAAGATTGCTCATTTTTTGTAGTATTTCACTTGGAAAAGTTGTGGTGGCTAACCGTTTTAGTCACCTAGCCAATAATTTCCCATTTTAGACTAGCGATAGTATTACTAATTAATTCTAATTTTTGTTTCATTATGATTCATGGTATGAAGTATCGTTGAAGCAACTATTGGTTCATTGACATTGTTGGCAGTTGTAGTTATTCTAATGGATAATTTTGGCACTGCACTGGTCGTATAATATATGAAACCTAAATGTGAGATATGTATGTTTTGTTATGCACATGATGAGTGTGTTTGGGTAAGTGCATTTATGTTACAGTTCTAATGTACCCAATAACAATGCACATCAAATAGATCTATTCATTGCGATCAAAATTTAACATTGCCAAAATAGAGTATATGTTTCCCTAACAAGCTATAGATGCAGGATTGAATGTATTAGAGCACAAGGAGATGATGCAACTATTATTTTAGTTATCTTTATGGAAATACATATATATTTTGTCTTTCATTTCATAATGCATGAAAACTAAAGATCATAGATTATATTTACTCCTTAGCTTAGATCGATCCATTAAATGTAATCGGTTTTGAAGGTCTCTTTGACTCTAGCCACTGAAGGTTTCTTTCTGTGCATCATGTTTTAGCTAATGAAAATGTTTAATGTTCAGCTAAGGCATAGATTTGATTAGGCAGTGCGTGGATTTAATATAAAACTTGTTCTTTGGTCGATTGATATTGTTAAACACTTTTGGAATTTTTGTAAGCTTTAATTACTAGAGGTCCTATCACACTATTCAGAACACACAAAGGTTTATTGCAGAAGTATCCACAGAGAATATTCACTTGTTGTTTGGTCAATTTAGTGTCCTAAATTTCTCTACATAAATTAAATCAATCTGGGTATCGTAAACTGATGAAGTTTAGTGCACTATATGTGCTAGATGACCCTTCTTACTTCAACATTTTTGAGTTTTATGTTGTTTTAGGGCTTTTGATCCTTTAATCCTTAATGATTTACAATGTACTTAACAAAATCTTAAATCTACTTCTACTAATAATCTAAAGAAATAAAATGAGGACTAAAAGTGCTTTAAGCAAGATTTGGAAGTAAAGTTTAATCAAGAAATGAAAACAGAGTTTCTATTTCAGCTCTTATCATTGTTTCCAAATCATGAACTAAAAGAACTTAAAAGTGAAATTACAACTACTGTCTAATCACTTATAGAAACAAGACTAAATGAAATACTGAAAGTGAAATTACAACCACCTATTATGGAAACAAAACTAAAATGAAATACTGAAACTGAAAGTGAGATTACAACTATTGTTTAGTCTATTGCAGAAATAAAACTTAATGAAAAACTGAAGGTGACATTGCAACAAAACTAAATGAAATACTTAATTGCTTCGTCTCTCAATTTTGGAAGACAAACCTCCTTTGGATGACATTTTTAGGAATTCTATATTCCATTATCCTAAGAAGAGATAAATGTAGAAATGGAGAAAATACTCATTGCATGAATGAAGTATTCAACCACTTAGTTTGAGATGAGTTATCAACTAGAAGGCCTTTTAGAAACATTCATCTACACCATGAGTCACTAAGCTAGTAATAAAATGACAAGAACTGCAATGGTACTGATCAATCTAACTGAAAACTTAAAGACTAGTGAAACAATAAATGAAATAAACTACATTACGCTATTGTATTTGAACCTATAACTATTGATACAAACTAGAAAGAAATTAGAAAAAAATAAGCTATTCTGCATTGAAAGAAGCTATTTTGTGTTAGTAGGAAAATGATAAAGACTACATTATAAACAAGGTTAGTTATGGAAATGATTATGAACAGTGTGAAAGAAATAGTGAATTGACAGTTTAACTATAAAAGACACAACAAAATGAAATGAATCCTTAGTCAGCACAGGGGCGCTCTGCAACTGCTCATGTTATGTGTACTCAATCAAAACTACAGAAACACTTTTAGATATCCATAAAAGACATGGTCTTCATATTAGAAGCAGAGAATGAGCTTTTCAAAATTACAAAACAGTAGTCTGAGCTTAATACATGAGCAAATTCAAACTGGTTCTGCGTTCTTCACACAGGTATTTATAAGTAAATTATACAACTCTTTATGGAGAAAAATAAGCTACAGAAAAAAACACGTAGCAGACAGGCACATAGAATTCTCTTCCTTAGTTATTGGAGACATAAATCTAAGGTGATGGTTGTTGGATTCGATTGCACAGATGGCTGTTGAAGTCCGTGGGCCCAGGAAGTTGTTTCAGATCCCATCACTGTGAAACATGTACAAACAGAGTTCTGTTTGGCTTAGGTCTCTACGTTTGACTTCTCCTTTGATAGGAGTCTTGTACCATCTTCCATGTCAACCTGGGCTAGGTGAATAGGACATGATCCATGTCATGATGTTTTCCAAGTTACCCATGTAGCCAGTTTCCTTGTTTAACACCTATAACCTGTCGAAGCATGAAGATAGCTGTGGAATAGCCGATTAGCTACAGAATAGGCCCTGTTCCGTAGCTAAAAGCCAACAACTTATTCAAATAGCAAAAGATAAAAGCATAACATGTAAATCACTAAAATTTTCTCCTTAAGGCAATGTTTACTGGTTATTGATGATAGGGATGCATTTTCTTCATGGAAAAATAAAGAAAAGAGGAAAGAAAAGTTGTTAAGGAAGGGGCAATTTTGAGGCTCAACATACCCCCATTGCAAGTTTATTGCATGTCCCCCTGCAATTAAAATTGTGAACTTCCTCCTCTTACTGCATTTGTTCTGATACTTTAGCCAACACATCCAACTTCCTATTCTTTCTTTTCTTTGCACCAACTACCATCCTTGGCTTCCTCATGAGAAATATGTACTTGAGGTCAATTAGTGCCCTATTCAAATTCTTATCTTTCCTTTTTAGCTTTTCTTTCTTCTTGTGCCATAAACCCAAGTGTAGCATGGTGTTATCATGAATAACCCTATCCACCTTATTCTGTTCCTTCAAATTTTCATTTTCTTTTTGGATGTGCCTGTTCAGAATTTCTAGCTCATAGATCTCTTGTTTGAGAGAGCTGATTAGAGTTTCTTGTGTGGTGGTAGGCTGCTCTGGATTAGCGTAAATCCCTAGGTCTACTGATGTACTCTTTTTCTCTAATGACTCTATGTAGTCATATATTTGTTGTTGTATTGGATCAATGCCAGGAGAAGCTCTTCTTTGGCTGCCTTCAAAATTTTGTAGAGGAGAGTTCTATGGACTTTGTTCATATGGAATACTGTTAGGGGACTGAGCTGGAGTTTCTTCCTCTAAATTTATAAACTAGGCCTCTTTTGATTTCACCTTCTTCACTTTTCCTCGGAGTCTGGAACTTCTCAAGTTTTGGAAGCCTAGGGTTTCTTATTTTGTATCCTTTTTCCTCTTTCCTTTCTCTTTATCTTTCTTGATATGTTCTCTGATTTTGATTAGTCTTTCAGAAAGCAGTGTTTCATCCTCTTTAGGTGATGAAGGTTCAGGAATATCCCTGTGGATTTCTTCAACCCTTTCTTTCATTTTTCTCCTCTGCTTAGTCTGCTTTTTGATCTCTGTTAATTTTTTAGAGATTGGTTCTTCTTCATCATTTTTTTGTGTTGAAGTTTCAGGGGTGTTTTGGATGGTGAGATTGGTCATCTTTCTCCTACTTCTTTTAACATGACTTCCTTCAGAGAAATCTAGAGCATCTTGGAAGAAATTCCTTACCAGTAAGTCCTCCCATGTATTTCCTACACTTCTCAAATGAAATTCAACTAAAATCTTCACTAGTCCATGGTGATATAGAGTGGTTTCTATTGATTCAACTTTCTTTTGAACATTAGTTGCCATTCTTCTCAGACTATTTAAAAGGAAAAAGGGAAGATTGAGGGTTCCATTCTCTAGAAAATTCATTAACAATCTTATATGATAAGCATACATAGATCCAAACCTCCTTTCGCATCTTATAAATTTTGCAGTATTAACAACATGCTACTCCATTTGTTTTTGAGTGCAGAGATTGGAATCCCTTTTGTAAAACCTGAAACATCCATACTTGGATTTTTAAGAATCACCTTCTAGGATTCATCATGAAATTCTTTGTTCTTAAACCACCTTTCTCCTAGCCTTGGGAGTTCCATTGCTTCAGCTATGAAGGACTTGGTAATTGCAAATTTATTGTCACCTATTTCCACTTCCATTCCATCAAATGACCTGGCAAGGGATTTAGTGATTTCCTTATGGTAACCGTTGAATTTTTCAATAAAACACAACCAACCAGCCTTCTATAACATTCCCTTCAGCTGTGGATAACCCTCCATGTATTTTACCCCTATGGGTTTAGTTCTAACAATAAGCCCCATAACCTCTATTATGGGCTACCCTTTAAAACTATTCTCACTATCTAAGAAATGAAATAATTGTGTATATGATAATAAGAAGACCATGTATACAAATGAAAAATGATTATGGATATGGAAACAGAATGATATATGGGAATAGAATGACCGTGAATATGAAACAAAATGACTGTATATATGGAATATATGGAAACAGAGTGGCTGTATACACAAAAGCTGTGGAAACAGAGTGACTGTATGCACAAAGTATATGGAAATAGAGTGACTGTATGCACAAAGTGGCTATGTAAATATGAGAGAAAAACTTAAGAGTTGGCATGTAATAATAAACAGTCAGGGTTTGAAGAGTCGTATATAGGTAGGTCACGTCATTAACCTGACCGTTAACAAATGTAGCTGTGGAGGACCGGTTAAGTACGAGTTATGGAGTTTAAAGCAGAGATCAGTTATGAAGGAATTATTGGACCATTTGGCATTGAAGACGGAAGATATGGCGTAGACATCGTGGTGGTCAAATCACATAATGATTAATCAAGGAGACATGTGATCATACATGTTATATAAGCTTATGTTTTTGAATTGATTTTTGAAATAAATTTTTGTTTTTACCTTTGGAACCTTACCTTCCACTTGCTAATATTTTGATGTTTGCTCCATAGGTGCTTTAGGCATGATTGGTCTTCAAAGTTGTTTTTTTTTCAATTACCTACATACAAGATTTTATTATGGACTGGTCACTTGTGCTTGGACTAATAATCAAACTATTGCTCTAGAATCAGATTAGCTACAAAACAGGATCAACTACGGAATGGAACCAGTTGCAGAATATGGAATGAGCTGCAGAATGTGAAACAGAGAGTAAAATATGGGAATGAATGAAATGGAAATGGCTATGTAAGTGAAAATAAGACAAGACGATAAATGAAAATGGAGATGAAAGAAATGCTGGAAAAGAAAAAATTATTGGTGAAATATGGCAATGGAATGAAGTGAAACTGTAAAAGTAAATCAGAGTGAAATGAAATGAGACAATGAATTTTACAGAATGTAGAGTGACTGTGGCTTTTTGTCACCACTTTTTCAGAAATGAAATGGAAAATATAGGGTGTCAGAAACTTTTGATTTTCACCCCATATTTTTTGTATAAGCATGCCAATCAGTGATTGATTTTCAACCTTATACAATTTATTTTATTATTATTATTATTAATTTTCTTTAGATAGGAAAAATAAATATTAAGTTGGTGGAGAAGAAGGATTCTTCTTCACTAACTTCATTTCAGAATTGTTTTGGAAGATCTTGATGAACCCCTCCTTTGGGATTGGTTTTTGATATATTTTCAATCAATGACCATTCACAAGAAGAGGAGTTTGACTTGCATCTATTGTTCTAATCCTCACTGCTCCATTAATGAAGAATTTTTCAATCTCATATGGCCCAAGCCAATGAGTTTGAAACTTCCTATGAAAATTTTTAAACTTTGAATCAAATAACAATGCCCAATCTCCTTCTTGAAACTTCTTGTTCTTGATGTATTTGTCATGCCATTTAGCCCTCTATTGTTGTACTAGACCAGTCCTTTGAACTGCCTCTTGTTTGATTTCATCAAGTTCATTTAATTGCTCCAGCCTATGTTTTTGAGCTTCTGATAATTCCATCTCCCGCTGGACTACCATCTTGAAAGTTCCGATTTGGAACTCTATAGGGAACATGACTTGTTTCCCATAAATAAGTTCATAGGGTTTATGTCCCGTTGTGTTCCTCCATGTAGTTCTATGGCCCATAAGGCTTCAGGAAGCCTTTCTTCCCAATCTCTTCTACGTAGATGCATAGTTTTGGTGAGAATTCCTTCAATCACTTTATTTATAGACTCCACTTGACCATTTTCTTGTGGATGATAAGGAGTTGATCTACTATGCTTGATCTTGTACTCCTCCATAAGCTTTTCTATCATGTTGGATGTGAATTGAGATCCCTGATCTGTCACAATTTCTCTTGGAACACCAAAACGAGTAAAGATGTCCTCAAAAAGAAAATTAACTATAGATTTTTCGTTAGCAAAAGGTAATGCTTTGGCTTCTACCCATTTGGTGACATAATCAGTGCATACCAATATATACTTTTTCTTCTTAGATGGAGGATTAATTGGTCCAATAAAGTCTAAAGCCCACTTTTCAAAGGGTTCAATAAGTACCTGAGTTTGTAATGGCATTTCATTTGAGGGAGCAGGTTTCCCTACCCTTTGGCAGCTGTCGCACCTCCTGACATATTCTTTAGCATCTTTGAAGATGGATGGCCAATAATATCCTAAAGAAAGGATTTTATAGGCTATCCTCTTGTCATTAAAGTGTCCACCACAGAGCTCATCATGACATGATTTGAGAATATCAGGCATTTCATCTTCCCTGACACACCTTCTGATTATAAGATCTACCCCTGTTTTATACAATTCGTTAGTGATCCACGAATATCTTGCACTTTCTTGAATAATGTTTCTTTTCTCTCTAGGAAACAAATGTGAAGGTAAATTCCTTGTAAGTAAGTAATTAGCAACATCTGCAAACCAAGGAGTTTGAGTAGTTACTACAAAAAGATATTCATCAGGAAAATTATCTTCAACCGGAGAGTTTTCTTTGATATTCTGAATCCTGGACAAGAAATCAACAACTGTGTTTTGTTTTCCAAGTCTATCTAGCACAGTAATGTTGAATTCTTGCAAAAGTAAAATTCGTCTTGTAACTCTACCATTAGTAATAGGTTTATTCATCAAATATCTAATTATAGAGTGATCTATATGAACAAAGGTTTCATAGCCTATTATATAGTGTTTGAACTTGTTAATTGCATGAACAACAACTAAAAATTTCTTTTCAATCACAGTATAATTCAACTCAGTGGGAGTCAAATTCTTACTTGTATATTCAATGGCATAAGGAATCAAATCTTTTTTCCCAATACAGATCCCATAGCTCTATCTGAAGCATCTGTGGAAATATGGAAAGGAAGTTTCCAATTTGGACCTCTTAAAATAGGTGCTTCAGAAATTTTTTCTTTCAAGGTTTCGAATGTTAGTTGGAAATCAGGATTCCAATTGAATTAACAATATTTTATAAGCAATTTGAAGAGTGGAGACGCTATTTTAGCGAAGTTTTCTATAAACCTTCTATATTATCCTGTAAATCCTAGAAAACTTCTAACATCCTTTTGGCAACTTGGAATTGATAACTTAGAGATGAATTCAACTTTAGATTTGTCAACTTTAATCCCATCTCCTGAAATGTGATGTCCTAAAACAATACCTTCTATAAAAATCATAAAACATTTTTCATGGCTTAGTGAAAGGTTTGTTTCTTTACATCTTTTAAGAACTTTTTCCAAATTTTCCAAAGCTTCTTCAAATGTGTTTCCACAGATTGTAAAATCATCCATATATACCTCTACAAAATCATGTATTAGATCAAAAAAGATTCCTAGTATTGCTCTTTGGAATGTTACAAGCGCATTACATAACCCAAAAGGAAGTACTCGATAGGCAAAAGTTCCACATGGACAAGTAAATGTGGTTTTATTCTGATCCTCAGGCGCTACCTAAATTTGATTATAACCACTAAAACCATCCAAGAATGAGAAATACTTCTTACTTGCTAATGTATCTAATACTTGATCTATGAAGGGTAAAGGAAAATGATCTCTAAGGGTTTCTTTATTCAATTCTCGGTAATCAATGCACACCCTCCATTTACCATTCTTTTTAGGCACAATTACCAAAGGAGAAACCCATTGGCTATTTGAAATTGGGTAAATGAAGTTTACATTGAGTAATTTTTGGAGCTCTTCTTTCACAATTTACCTAAGATTTGGATTCATTCTTCTCTGAGGTTGTTTGATTGGTCTACTATTTTCCTCAATATAGATATGATGGATACAAGTCTTAGGATGAATACCTTTCATGTCGGTGTATTCTCATGCAAATGCAGCAGAATGTTTTGGTAATGCTTTGGTTAGCTCTTCTTATTGTAGTTTCTCCAAGTTTTTGTTGATGTTAAATGTCCTACCTAGAAAAATTTCAATTGTAGAGCTACCAAACTATTCCATAGAATAGAGAGGCATCTGCCTAGATGACAAGTATTCAACATTAGATTTTTCTTGAAATTGTGCATGATCATATTTTGAAGATGTTTCAAAATTTTCCAATGTATTCAAAATTTGTCTGTCTTCACTAATTTCTGACATAGTAAAGAGAGGTTGAATATCATCTTAATCATCAATCCATTCCTTGTCATCTATTTCTGTGATTGCTTTTGCTGGAGGATACAAAGTAAATTTCTTTGTTGAATTAACATCAGAAATATACATGTCACCAGATCTACAACTAATTAAAGCATCAACTGTGGCCAGCCAAGGTCTTCCTAATATGAGTGGGTGTCCTCTTAGATTATTCTTGGGAGTTAGGATCATGAAATCAACAAGATATTCCCAAGAATCTAAGGAGACTGAAATATCTTCTAGCACACCATCTGGTTTGATTACCGATCTATCTGCAAGTTGCAGTAAGGTAGGTGTGTAAAGAAGGTTGGGAAGTTTAAGCTGCTCCATAGTTTTTCGACTCATGATATTTATTGTTGCCCCTAAGTCAATTAATGTATTTTGAATTTCAATTCCATTTATATGTGTCTTGACAATTAGAATTCTTGGATCCGCATATTTCTGCATGGCAATTTTTCCCATCATTACGTCTGCTGTCTTTCCTACTAGGTGAATTCTTTTTGTTTCTCTTGGTTTTCTTCCTAGTCTTTTGATGCTGAACTCCTTTATTGTCTTGGCTAGAATTGGACTTTATCTAATGGCTTGTAATAAAGGAATTTTGATACAGACATTCTTCAATTCATTTAGAAAATCATAATTGGGCAGCAAGATCTATTTTTCTACCCCTCTATCAATTTGAAATCTCTTGGGAAAAGGAGGTGTAGAAGCAGATGCTAGTTGCTCAATGATAGGAGTTGTGTTCATTGATTCTTTTTGTTTTTCTTTTTCAATATTTTTGTTTTGGAGAGATGTTTCCTCACAACTTTTATTGACTCACAGAGAATATTCCTTGGAAGTGTCTTGTTCTTGAATAAATACAGAAGGTCTTTCCTTTTCTAATATCCCACCAGATCTTAGTTGAACATCGTTAAGATCTAATGGAGTAATCATATAAGTTGGAAATTGTTGTCCTTCTACCATATAAGTATTTTGAGGGTTTTTATTGTTGGGGTTTGGTAATGGTTGGGAAGGTAGCTGATTTGGTTTCTGCTGAAATGGCAGTAATAGTTGAGGGTTTTGACTTTGTTGTGGAGGTTGTTGTGGAAATCGTAATGAAAGTTGAGGGTTTTGATTTTGAAGTTGTGGTTGTTGATTTTGTCACTAATTTTGTTGGGGAGGATAATTCTAATAGGATGGAGGGTATTGATAATATTGAGAAAATATCCCATAAGGATTTTTTACTCCTTGTACCCACAGTTGAGATTCATACTGAAATTGAGGTTGAGGCCAAGGTTTCTGCCAAGAATTCTAGTTTGGTGGGGGCTGAAGATACATTGGATTGTTAAGTCTTTGATTTGTGGCCCCTGCCAAGGTCTTCTTGCAACAAAACAAAGAGGTTCTGTAGAACTTGGGATTGTTTCCTCTTGAAAGACATCCTTAAGACCTGGGATTGAAGGACAACCCTTGGTTTCATGGCTTTCCAAATAGATCATACAAGTTTCTACAATTTTTGCATCTAAAGGGCATTCCCTTAGAGCATGTTTCTTTCTCCATTTTGGACAAAAAATGGCTAAAGCATCAGCCTCTGTTTTCTGCTTGTTTTGAATTTTAAGGGTGTCTAGTTGCTCATTAGGGCTCCCTAAAATATCAGTTTTAAACTCATCAAGCATATTGCTAATTTCTGCCCTACTTATAGATCTAGTTGTAGATTTGTTTGGTCTAAAAAGAGAAGGACCTCTTGGCCCTTTTCCTATTTTAGATTTCCCTCTTGATAGATGAACACATAGTTCTCCTATGTCACTCAGTGGAAGTTGAGAGATATCTCCCTTCCCTATCATGTTAAGGATATCTATCCACTCATCTCTAATGGCCTTTAACAAAAGAGCCTTCAAAGTTTCGTCATCTAAATAGTTCATCTTTGCTCTTTTCAAATTATAGTTGAATCTCTCAATCAAATCTTCTAAGTTTTCATCTTCTCTTTGCATCATTTTGAAGACCTCATCTTTATGATTGGTAGGCATACAATAATCCAAGTATCTATCCAAAAATGCCTTTTTCATGTCATTCCACATTCTAATGGATTGAGTGACTAACCCCATTAACCATTTCAAAGAAGCCCCTTTTAGTGTTGAAGGAAAAAATTTGAGTTTTTGAGAGTCTTCTAGATAGTCATAATTTTGGCACAAGACTTCAAACTCAAACAAAAATGTTTCAGGGTCCTCACTTCTCAACCATATAAATTTGGGAGAACAGATGGTGAGATATTTTTCATTGTGGTATGTGTTTCCTCATCCACTATAGGAAATCCGAAAGAGTTATATACTTCCCTATTTCCTTTGCCTCCTCCATTGTTACCTCTAACTCCCCCATTATTTCCTCTACCTCTCCCTCTACCCCCTCCTCCAAATAGTGACAATTCTCCATCTTGTTCTTCTTTTGCCATTATAGTTTCTTCAGAGTCAGTATAGGGCTCATCTTGCAAGGTTATTCCCTCCTCCTCTGGTTATTATATTAATGGACTATGGGAGAGAGTTTCTACTTTTTCTTCCTCACCAGGTATTTCTAATTCTTCAAATACAATAGGCTCTCCTATGGAGGTAAAAATGGTTATCCCTGCTATTGGAGATTCAAAATTATTCTCTCCTAGGACTATTTTAGTAGATGAAGTAGGAGAATCTTATGATTGAGTTTCCGCCCCTTGAATTCCAGGAATCCTATGGCTGGGAGTATGAGTTTGGGATGGAAGTGTGTCTTTTCTAACTCTTGGTGGAGTAGGTCGAGTTGTGGGAATTGAACTTCTGCCCCTAGCTATAAATCTACTGCTAGAGTCTCTTTCTCTATGCATGTAATTGTTTTGTTTTGTTGTTTTTTTTTTTTTTTTTGAATGTAAGAGATAAGGCTACCTAGTTACACTTCCCCAGTAACGATGCCAAAATGCTTGGTCAATTTAGTGTCCTAAATTTCTCTACATAAATTATCAATCCGGGTGTCGTAAACTGATGAAGTGTAGTGCACTATATGTGCTAGATGACCCTTCTTACTTCAATGTTTTTGAGTTTTATATTGTTTTGGGGTTTTTGATCCTTTAATCCCTAATGATTTACAGTGTACTTAACAAAATCTTAAATCTACCTCTGCTAAGAATCTAAAGAAATGAAATGAAGAATAAAAGTGATTTAAGCAAGATTTGGAAGTAAAGTTTAATCAACAAATGAAAACAATGTTTCTATTTCTGCTCTTATCATTGTTTCAAAATAATGAACTAAAAGAACTTAAAAGTGAAATTACAACTATTGTCTAATCACTTATAGAAACAAGACTAAATGAAATACTAAAAGTGAAATTACAACTACCTATTATGGAAAAAAAACTAAAATGAAATACTAAAACTGAAAGTGAGATTATAACTACTGTTTACTCTATTGCAAAGATAAAACTTAGTGAAAAACTGAAAGTGACATTGCAACAAAACTAAATGAAATACTTAGTTACTCTGCCTCTCAATTTTGGAAGACAAACCCCCTTGGGATGACATTTTGAGGAATTTTGTACTTCAATATCCTAAGAGAAGATAAATGCAGAAACGCAGAAAAGACTCATTGCATGAATGAAGTATTCAACCACTTATTTTGAGATGAGTTATCAACTAGAAGGGCCTTTTAGAAACATTCATCTACACCATGAGTCACTAAGCTAGTAATAAAATGACAAGAACTGTAACGGTACTGATCAGTCTAACTGAAAAATTAAAGAATAGTGAAACAGTAAATGAAATAAACTAAATTACACTACTGTATTTCAACCTCTAACTACTGATAGAAACTAGAAAGAAATTAGACAAAAAGAAGCTATTCTGCACTGAAAGAAGCTATTCTGCGTTAGTAGGAAAATGATAAAGACTGCATTATAAACAAGGTTAGTATGGAAATTATTATGAACACTGTGAAATAAATAGTGAATTGACAATTTAACTATAAAAGACACAACAAAATGAAATGAAACCTTAGTCAGCGTAGGGGCCCTTCGCAACTGCTCAAGTTATGTGTACTCAATCAAAACTCCAAAAAAGATTTTAGATATCCATAAAACACATGGTCTTCATATTAAAAATAGAGAATGAGTTTTTCAAAATTACAAAATAGTAGTCTGAGCTTAATACATGAGCAAATTCGAACTGGTTCTGCATTCTTCACACAGGTATTTATAAGGAAATTATACAACTGTTTATGGTGAAAACTAAGCTACAACAAAAAACATGTAGTAGACAAGCACACGAAATTCTCTTCCTTGGTTGCTGGAAACATAAATCTAAGGTGATGGCTCTTGGATTTGGTTGCACAAATGGTTGTTGAAGTCCATGGGCTCAGGAAGTTGTTTTGGACCCCATCACTGTGAAATGTGTACAAAACAGAGTCTTGTTTTCCTTAGGTCTCTATGTTTGACTTCTCCACTGACCAAAGTCTTGTACCATCTTCCTTGTCAACTTGGGCTAGGTGAATAGGACACGATCCATGTCATGATGTTTTCCAAGCTGCCCATGTAGTCGGTTTCCTCGTTTGACAGTTGTAACCTGTCAAAGCATTAAGATAACTTTGGAATAGCTGATTAGCTGCAGAATAGGCTGTGTTCCATAGCTAAAATACAAAACTTATTCAAATAGTAAAACATAAAACCATAACATGTAAATCACTAAAATGTTTTCCTTAAGGCAATGTATACTAGTTATTGATGATAGGGATGCATTTTCTTCCTGGAAAAACAAAGAAAAGAGGAAAGAAAAGTTGCTAAGGAAAGGGGAGTTTTGAGGCTCAACACTTGCTAAGGAAAAATATGTTTCATATTTGATCAATCTACAAGGTTGAATAAATGTATTAATCTAGATTCTCTCAGCTACTAGAATTAACCAAGATCTTTTACTTATGTGATGTTAGTAGAATTTCATGTGAAAGGGTATGAAAAACCACATGTGCATAATTTAAAGGAGATGAAACATAAAGGAAACCATAAAATCTAAGGTCACACATAAGTTGATAATAGAGCTCACCATGGGTGGACTACGTCTTCGAGCCAGGTGTCAAGAGTGGGGAGGTCGCTTCATTTAATGTTACAAGATGATGATGAGTACATGATGTATTCTTTGTTAATATAAGGAAAAATCCCTTAACTAGAGTGGCATGTCTCTCCATAATAAATTCTCCTATAAGAACTCATTAAGTGCCATTTTGTCTATTAGTTAATAACCACCAAATTTAGCATCTTCTACCAAATTTAGTGAAACATAAAATTTTAGTGGACCTCCAAATTCAATTGGTGCTCTGTTAAATTTAGCCAATGGGACAATTTGACCAAAACTTTGACTACGCATATCTTGAGTTTACAAAGTCAAATTTGAGTTTTGTTTGAGCCGTTGGAAATAGAATGAAGAGCTCTACGTTTTGGTCCTAGTTTCGAAAAAATCCAAGGACTTTGAGTTTTGAACCTTTCTAGAGCCACCTGGATCATGTATTGCTTTATTCTTGTGACCTTACTTACTACTCTTATATAGGAGAATGATTCATAGTGACAGAGGTTTAGAATTGCGTTCATATCACGTAGTATTGTTTCTATGGAATCGTTGTGCACAGAAATTAGTACCCTGGCAAAGATTTATTTTGATTATAATTGTTTGGCTATGGATGAAATAAGATTGTGAACAAATTTTTGTAGGACCATTGTGGGCTTAGCGCATGGATTTTAGAACAATGTGTAGAGAAAATTACTTTTGGGGCAACATTGGAGGATAACTATTTTTGATTGATATACCCTTTATCTTAATTAATGAATAGTGTGACTAATGAATTTTGTAGTGAATATAGATTGAGATTGAAATTCAATTCTCATGTTTATGTTGATGAAGCGCAAAGATTATTTTCATGTGTGCATGATGCAGGAGTTTGATGTCTGAGATCACAAATATATATTTCTATAATTGTATTGGGTAATATTTGAAGGGAAAGTGATATATTTGTTATCATTGATGAACATGAGAGACCCATGTATGTTGAGGGTTGTGTCACAAAGGTTTTGATAGTTTGAATGATGTCATATGTTGTTGTTGTGCCATAGTGAGCAGTCATTGATTTTGTGGCAAATATTTTGCTACTAGGGTTTATAAATGGAAGAAGTATTTTCTATCTCTTGATAGCTTCATAATACGTATTGTTGATGAGATTGAATGTATGATCCCACTATAAGTATGAAGAGTTAGGGTTTTAAGTATGTTGTTAGGGTTTGATCTCATTCATGTTTATTGTCAATGCTTGATGTTATGATTTGATACAAATATGTTTTTGAGAGTTATAATGTTAATATAAGTTGTTGATTGTCATTATGGATTATTAGAAGTAGTCGGAGTGATGATTTATGTGAAGCATTACATGATAGCCAGTTTTAATAATTGGGTATTGCTTATTATTGAGGAATTTTTTTTTTTTGGTACTAGTTATTGATGTCGATGAAGAAATTAGTCTCATAAGGCTTGATGATAAGAAATTTTGAGATTGGCTACCAAAGTTGATCATATATCATTAGGGTTTTTTATTGGATACATGGGTTATTGAGATTGATTATGTAAACAATGAATGATTTATTATAATGAGGTTCCATCAACTAATTTGTTGTCTGATCTCAGACTATTTTGATCCATATTATTTTTTGAAACTTACTTTCAGATTAATCAAATCATCATTATTTGTTGGTTGATGTTTTAAACCCTCTAATGTGATTCATCCTCATGACCAAGATCCTGGTCCTGGGGATGAAACACATTAGAGGGTTCAAAACTTCGACCAATGAATAATGATGATCATATTTGATGTCATTTAGTGCACTGATGTATATGGGAGGGTTTGATGGTATAATAAGCAACATTATTTGTTGATTATAGATTTGTTGCAAAAGCATATTTGATTGAATCTAGGGTCTGATGTATAGATTGAGAACAAATAGATTTAACTGATGAGAGATTGTATTATAGGTTGTTTTGTATTCATTTTGAGCATAGGTGGATCCAGTTTGAAAATATATGAAACATGGTTCACTATGGTGACAGAAGGTTGGACTCTTTAGGGCAAGTGGTATCTTTCTCCGTACGGTGGCAGGCCGGTGCAAGGCCAGAGAGTGGAGTCTCCTTTAGGTTGGAGATAGAGAAACTTTTAGGGTGACAAGGTGCAGCTAGGGTAGGTTGTGTCCTAAGAACACTTTAGGGTGACAGGGTGGAGCTAGGTGTTATAGACATATTTGGGCACTTCAACCCCAATCTTATATGTCGATAAACTAGGGCTCTTTAACCCCTAAAAGTGTTGTTTCATACCCTAAAAGGTCTTGGTCAACTGATTACATCATTCCCCAAAAGTTCCACCTGAAACACCATCCAGAAATGGCCAAAATAGGACCATACAGACTGCTCCACTGACAGGGTGGGATGCATACTAACTTCTACACTAGCCAGGTGTGATGCATACTGAAGAGGCCTTCTGTTGGGTGTAATGAGTGAGGGTGGACAAATTTCCATGACAGTTTGCTAAGTGGATGCTCATGGAATCTTCCAGAAACTTCTCCTATGACACCTGCCTCTCTGAACTCACCCAGGGATGAGTAAGAGATCCAAGAAATCTCCAAGTGGAACCAAAAAAAAAAAGTGGAATGACACTAATCAAAAACCCAGAGATGACTCACACCCTTGCATACATCTATAAATGGATCACTCATCTGAGAGATCTAGAGGCTGGAATTTGGTAATTTGTAAGGAGGTGTTGATAGTTTGTATCTGAGAAAGAGCATTGTATTGTTGGGTGATCTTGCTTTTCATGAGGTGAATAGGGCTTTGATGCTGGTAGGATGATGCTGGATCAGACAGCTAGGTTGTAATTCTCCCTTCTATTTTAATAAATTTCTTTGAGTTTTCCTCCATACAATTATGTATTTGTAAATGTTGTTATTTGTGAATGCTATTGTATTTTCATTGTATTTCTAATTTTTCAATGCTTATGATATAATAGATCAAGATGCTTGGATGGTGTTTTGTCACTTTGTCTCTACAGGTATTCACTAAGCGGGATAAGTAGGAGAAGAGGTGCAAGCTCTGTCAAGGGGAAGAGATATCAAGCAAGGAGTTAAGAGGAAGATCCAGGTTGGTTCCTTTGCCTCTCTCTTATCTATCATACATTGAGGAAATCACAAATTGGTTTAATCTGTTTGTTTCTAGGATAACTGCCAATCCTAGAGGGCTAGTCGATCGAAAAGACACTAGTTTTCCTGGAAACAAAATGGCGACTCCACTGGGGATAGAATAGATGTTTGTTGGTTATTTTTGTTTGTTTTATAAACTATAAATGGAGCCTGAAGTTAGCCAGATAGCCTTCGAACTGCTCTTGCTCTGCAATTGCATAGTAGATGAATGTTGCTTCAGTCAATCTCTAGTTTAGTTTATGAACTGAACATCTGACTTACAAACATTCTAGATGCCCTTGTGGTAGCTCAGTAACCTCCCAAGATCATACCTCTATACTTTGATTTTTATTGTCTATCATAGCTCAGCTTAACTCACTGAAATCAGCTGCAAATTTGAGCCAAAACCCATCTCAGTTGCGCTCCCTGGCCCATCGCACTATCTGTCACTATCTGCCAGTATGCATCGCTCCTCCTGAGTCTGAAAAGTGCGATGCATCCTTGTTTCTGTGAAGCCTAGGTGCAATGATTGATTGAGCCTATTTCCCTTCTTGAAATTTGGGTTTTTTGTCCTTGTTTTCATCTCTATTTAGTTGTTTTGTTACTTATGAACAATACCTCTTTACTGAAGCATCCTTACATTAGATAGATCAGCCTCCATTGATTAGGATTAGTAGAATTTTTTATGTATTTTTCCATCATTTACGATCCTTTGTCGAAAAGTTGCTTAAATCGATCAGTCGTCTTGGTACAAAAAGTGTTGTAACTGTCATTTTGTGTCAAAAAGAGAAGTGTCGTTGAGTCTTCCTTCCCTGGATAGTTGATTGAACTTATTGTCATGTATTTGATTTGATTTGTTGATATTTGAAGTGTCGAAATAATTTTCTATTCGATATTCAAAAGTTTCATTTAGTCTTCCTTTCTATTTTGAAAAGGAAATTGTCAAAATGTCGCTTTGAGTAAAAATATTTCAAATCTTTGCTACATTTAGTTTTATTTTTTGGAATTTTCACATTAAAGAGAAGAGAAACAAATACATGCATCTGCATTTGTATTTAGACTGTGTACAAAAAATGATTTAGGAAAAGTGCATTTAGTGTGTGCTCTTTTCTCTTTGTTTGAAAGAATCGTAATATTCTTTCCTTAGTAGCTAGGATTTTCATTGATCAAAATAAACAACAATTGTTTATCATTGTAGACTACATATTTAGGAATTTTAAATCTACATCACACGGTGAACCATTGAAAGGTGAACTTTTAAACAAGATCAACTCTAAAATAAATTTCAATGAACTTAACAATGCTTTGGAACCTAATGCAACACATCTAGAGATCTAGGCTAGAGACGTGTTTCAGCATCATAAAATCTAGTAACTATCATTTTCATTGAAGTTTGGGTGATTCCTCCTCCTTGATACGAAAAGTGCTAGCACGGACTTGTGCCCCCCGTACCGTCGCGTATATATTGGGAGACCACAATAGGATTATATCCTTTATCCATAGGAAGTCATGTCTGCTGCCCTGTCAATCGCAATGCACTAAACACAACATTCAAGAAGATTGATTGACGTACATAAGTCCTTGGTAATTTCTCTTTAATTTATCACCAAGGTGTATATTGCAGTTTTGCGATTGGTTTGGTAATCCCTTTGTCTATATCTCTAGAGTAGTGACTTTCATTTCTTTTTTACTCTTTAAAAGGAAAGGTCCATCTGAGCACTTGTCACTTCAGGCTCATTAAAAATCGAAGGGGACTAGAATAATCTTTAGCTTTTTCTCGACTCTTAAAAATTGAAAGGCAAAGTTGTGTCAAAGCGTCATTAAAATTTATTAATTTCGGAATAACATCCCTGTTTCCATCATTGATCTTAGGTTGAGATAATGGATTCCACCAATCATGGAATCCATTTTGAGGGGAATCCTAGTCCTTTTACATCTTGGGGAAATATTGGTGCTCCTCATATGGCCACTTTGTCCCTTCCAGGACTTACTATTGGCCTGCGAGTATGGCTATTCTCAACCTTTGTGGTTCAAAATAATGTGATTCCTCAACAATCAAATCAACATCTAGTTGATGATAAGGTTGACCCCTCGCTTTCTTCTTCATTTGTTTCTCCCTCCCCTTCTTCCTCATCACTTGGTGAAAGTAGTGATGCTAATAACCAAGTGACTAAGAAGAAGAAGAAAGGTAAGGAGAAGAAGAAGAAGCCAATTCAGCAATGGGGCAACCAAGCAACCATATATTTGGATGCATCAGCTGGTGAAAATATGCACATTAAAACTCATAAACCCAGATATCCATGCATAATCTGTAGAGGAGATCATTTTCATCGAGATTGTTCATGCATTCCTCGGATCGTGATAGAATGGTCCCCCCATTTGCACCAACCGGTGTCATTAACCTTTGCTGATCATGTTAATAATACACCATCAACTAGTGATGGTGAAGTCCACGTATAGAAAGGAAAAAGTTCCATGTGAGTTATGTGAAGGGAACCATACACTTCCCCGTTGTCCTTTTTTGGGTGAGGCCAAAAGAGTCTTGCATAACCGTCCTACTTCACCGAAGCGACTTCCATCTGGATACAGGAAACTCTCCCCTAGTCCTTTACTAGTGGAAAATTCAACTGACTTAACTGAACCGTCGGTTAGAACAGCTATCATTGAGAGTGAATCTTCTGAGTCCATATTGGACTAAAGTCAACAGGTCGAGATGGCAGTCGACCCAGTTTTACCTTCAGAAGATCATATCCATCCTCAAGACAGTGAGAAAGATACCATTCAAATTCTCTTTGTTACTTCAGAGTCTGACAAACCTGGGGGCAATCCGCCCGTTCCTTCACAACAGAAAGAGAATCCCCCAGTTCCTGGTACTCAATGGGTTACTTCACCCATTTATTCGGTACCCCCTCCAAGCAGTCTAATCGCTTCCTTTGATTGGAATTGACTAGCAAGACATCGCATTCCTTATTATGTACCTTTCCAGATCATAGTACAAGTTTACAAAATGATCGTGTTAGGCACTATCATAGATGAGGGTCCGTCAGTGAGTATCCCTTCCTCAACTGCTTGGAAAGTGCTTGGTTCACCATTGCTTACGCCTGTTACACAGAATTTGTCAAGATTTAACAAAGGAACCAGTTTACCGTTAGGGATCCTTCCTAAGTTACCGATAACTTTAGGAAGGAAAATTGTTCACCTGAACGTGATGGTACTCCCAGGACCGTTAGATTACAATCTACTCCTTGGATGTGACTATTTTTATAACATGGAAGCTATTGTTTCAACACTCTTCCAAAAGATGTGTTTCCTGCTTGAAGGAAAAATTGTCACCATTGACCAGCTTTCATTTCCCAGTTCAAGCATAGCTCCTAGTCAACCATCATCCCTAAATGCTCCTTTTATATCCACGATGTCTCTTCAACCTTCATTCTGTCCACCTAATTACCATGAGTAATCTGGTGAATGTAATGAAGCTTGGGGGCATGCACCCTTATTTATTTTGCGGACAAACCCAGCTAAAAAAATAGGTATCCCTGTAGGTTATGTGATTGGTCTGGGATACCTTTCAACTTTGTCTATTTGGTGGATGAAGTGCATGAAGTGTTTTGTCAGTTCCGTGGACAAAACCGTCCTGCATAACCACGGTAAGTTTCCATATGGCTACTGGAGACTCTCCTTTTCATCATACTGGGGGCATGCAAACTTTTTATGCAAGCTAAAAACGACTAATTTCATTTCCTAGTTTTTTTAACTTTTTAGTTTCTTTGCTTTTTAGCTGTTTAGCTTCTTAGGTTAGGTGATTGGTCTGACACACCATTCAACTTCATCTATTTTGCAGACGAAGCAAAGGAAGTGTTTTGTCTAACTGCTGATGAAACCATCCTACCTAACCTCAGTAGTTCCTTAGTTTTTTTGTTAGTTTTTCTTGCTTTTAGTTTGATCATTTCTAGTTCACATAAAAAGATAAACCCACAATGAGCATAGTTTCCACAAGGTTCAAGCTTGTTCAAAAATGAACCCGCACCCAAATAGAGCATATGTTCCACCAGAGTTCAAGCTCTTTAAAAAATGAACCTACCTTCAGTAAAAAACCTTTGTGATTCCCATTACATCAGCCTTTTGAGCCTTGGTTGTGTTCCTGCCATCACCTCCATTCTTTTGGCTGATCATATGCTTCCACTTGATTGTTTACATTTTTTAGGAACAACGGCGACAAGTGGTCCTATTAGCCACCCTCTTCACACCACCATGTTTTGAGAAATTCCAAGCTTACCCGGAACGAGTTGACATCTTAGACACCACTCATTCCTAAAAAAATGAGTCCTCTTTAAACCCTTTTTAGATTTGTTAAATATGAAAAGATTGTCGAGAAATTGGCCTCTCCAGCTCATTAAAGTGATTGGAAGTGCCATCCCTCCTGTATATTTTAATATTTTTCAGACTTGAGGGATTATGTCATGAAAAAGATCAAGTGCCTGTCTTTTTTGGCTCGCTAAAGTGATCAGAAAAGTCATCCCCTCTATATTATTTTAATATTTTTCAGACCTGAGGGATTATCTCACGAAAAAGATCGAGCATTTGTCTTTTTTGGCTCGCTAAAGTGATCAAAAAGTCATCCCTTTTGTATTATTTTAATCTTTTTCGGACCTAAGGGATTATGCTACAAAAAAAACTTCTGGCATTTCTTTTTCGTCCCTTTTAAAACTCTCTAAACATGAAAAGGACCAAGTTATCTTTGTCGTTAAACTCGTTAAAACAATAGCGACAAACTTGTCCACCCAGACAAGAACAAGTTTCACTGTTGTTAGACTTGATAGAACATAGCAACAGGTTTGCCCAAAGGGAAAATTATAGAACAAGCATATGTTACCCTCCTCAAGCTTGACAAAAATAAAGAGGTACTGGTCAACAATGACTGGGGAAAAAGGGAAGAAAACTTGAAGAATTTTACGGTAGCAAGTCGCTCTTGAACATGACACTTTCACTACATCACCATGATTGAGTCGGGTTGGGATTAGTCCGTTCACCAGTCATTTCACCATTGGTCTTTCACACCATTCATTTTTGGGGTTAACACTACCAATCCATCTCAGTTTCTCCGATATGTTCAAGAGAAGTCATTCAGCTGAGAATTCACCATCCAGTTAATGCCTTATCCACTGCAATACCTTCAACCTCCATTTTTCATGACCACCATTCCTGAACCTTGTATCATCGATCATTTTCACCTCCAAAAAATCATTTGCTTCATTTCATGTCGTAGATGTGGGATACATTAAGGCCCTCCTAAGATGGGTCACTTCTTGTCGACATCAGCTCATTATCCAAGAAGTTTACTTAGAAACAACCCTTTTAGTACTTTGAAGCATGCATGCCTTAATGGCAAGTTTCTCACTTCCAGTGACAGGTTGACATCAATGGCCTTCGACTGAAAGATTTTGCATGGTGTTTGACATCAGGTCATATATTCACACCACGTGAATTGTATTGTAGTACCTTGAGAGTCATTATCATTGTCGGTGATTCCTCTCGCATCTGTTAACAGCTTGCATTATTGGCTAGTAATCAGGCGATGTCTTTCCATGTTCGACTTTAGAACATCTTTTCAAATGGATCCACCTGTACATCGAGCGAAGATTGAACGAGTTTGAAGACCCCAGATCTAGTTTCATCCATCTGGGCTCCGATATATTTAGGGATATAAAGAGATCAAATGTACACAAAAGCTAAACAGATGGTCATCTAAGCCAGGGATGATGACCCTACATATGAAGAATCACCAGTCTGCAACTGCAGACGATTATCTGTCCTATGTACATGGAATGAATTTATAAAGCTGAGCATGGGAATGCCCGCCTTAGCTAGATCATGAAAAATTATATTTTGATGATGTATTGTATTGTATCTTATACAGGTCACCTTCCAGTTTTGAAAACCTCAGATCCTCATGTTAAATAATTTCACCCGACATCAAAGATTTACGACTTCATGCTATAGGGGGCAACTGTTATAGACATATTTGGGCACTTCAACCCCAATCTTATATGTCAATAAACTAGGGCTCCTTAACCCCTAAAAGTGTTGTTTCATACCTTAAAAGGTCATGGTCAAGTGATTACATCATTCCCCAAAAGTTCCACCTAAAAAACCATCTAGAACTGGCCAAAACAGGACCATTTTGACTGCTCCACTGACAGGGTGCGATGCATACTAAAGAGGCCCTCTGTCGGGTGCGATGAGTGAGGATGGAAAAATTTTCGAGAACGTTTGCTAAGTGGATGCTCATGGAATCTTTCAGAAACTTCTCCTATGACACTTGCCTCTCTGAACTCTCCCATGGATGAGTAAGAGATCCAAGAAATCTCCAAGTGGAACCAAAAACAACAAGTGGAATGACACTAATCAAAAAACCAGAGATGACTCACACCCTTGCATACATCTATAAATGGATCCCTCATCTGAGAGATCTAGAGGCTGGAATTTGGTAATTTGTAAGGAAGTGTTGATAGTTTGTATTTGAGAAAGAGCATTGTATGATTGGGTGATCTTGATTTTCATGAGGTAAAGAGGGCTTTGATGCTGGGAGGATGATGCTGGATCAGACAACAGGGTTGTAATTCTCCCTTCTATTTTAATAAAGTTCTTTGAGTTTTCCTCCATATAATTGTGTATTTGTGAATGTTGTTATTTGTGAATGCTATTGTATTTTCATTGTATTTCTGATTTTGCAATGCATATGATATAATAGATCAAGATGATTTGATGGTGTTTTGTCACTTTTTCCCTACAGGTATTCACTAAGAGGGATAAGTAGGAGAAGAGGTGCAAGCTCTGTCAAGGGGGAGAGATATCAAGCAAGGAGTTAAGTGGAAGATCCAAGTTGGTTCCTTTGCCTCTCTCTTATCTATCATACATAGAGGAAATCACAAATTTCTTTAAACTATTTGTTTGTAGGATAGTTGCCAATCCTAGAGGGTTAGTCGATCGAAAAGACACTAGTTTTCCCAAAAACACTAGGGTAGGTTGGAGCATCCTTCAAGTTAGAGCTATTAAACAAGGTGTTGGAGCATCCTTTAGGTTGGAGCCTCCTTCAATTTATGCTAAAAATTTTGGAAGTTAGAGCTCCCTTTTGAAGTGAATTATTAAATACAAATATTAAGAAGCTTTTGGTGGTTTTTCTCCTGGAAAGGTTTCCACCTAAAAATATCTAGTGTATTGTCTTTGTTGTTGTGCATTCTTGAATGGTGTTGATGATTGTGTATGTTTATCTAATGCTAATGACATTTAATGCTCTGTGAAGTTAAAATTAACTAATTGAATAAAAATATATATTCACCCCCCTCTTAGGATTTCCAACAATTGGAATCCAAGTAGGTTCCTTCAATTGTATCTTAACAATAAGAAGGTAGATCTTAGGGGAATGACTATGGGAAAATTATTAAAGAAGTAAGTCACCAAAAGTTCAAAAGAATCAAAGGAAGTCTTGACTGTTGCAGTTAAGAAAGTGAATCAAGTTGGTCCACTAGCTCCTTAATTCGATGAAGCCAAATATGAAATATGGGAATCTAGAATCAAAGTTCATTTGTAAGATAATGGATATGATGTATGGTAATATGTTGTTTCTAGAGACACATCTACAAACAAATATAGAAGGTACAATACAAAATCCATGAATTTATTTTTTAGTGCTCCGCCTGACCCTGTAAAATCCAGTATTGGTCAATGCTCATCTACCAAAAGTCTTTCAAAGAAACTCTGTGATCTCTACTCGAGGAAGCATGTAGTCAAAATGGAAATGACAATATGATTGTGATTCATGTGAATAAAATGAGGAAGAAGTATTAGTATATTTCAAAGAAAATTTGATTAACGCCTTATGTGATCTTAACAAAGAAAGAAAGAAAATGAAATACTTGAAGAAGAAGTTTCCCTTCTAAGACTTGAGGTGCAGGAAGTTGAAAATAAAGAGAAAATTTTACAAGCCAATTCCAGGTAGAATTTATTCAAAATCCAAATGAACTTGATGCATTTGTTGAAGAAACAAATAGGATTAAGGAAAAAATGTAGGATGTTGCAAGGAGGGATCATGTCATTAATGAAAATAAACATGAAATTTCCCGATCAGAGATAAAGGCAAAAGAAATAGAAAGAAGAGAGGAGATGTTGACGAGTCATTGGGTAAGAGAACTAGAAGAAAAGATCATCTATCTGAAGACCTAGCTTAAAGAAGAAAAAATAATTGAAGAAGAACAAAAGTGTCCCATTCAAAAGAAAGAAGGGGATTACATGAAACAAGAATAAGTAACCATATCATTAAGGGATAAAGTTGACAAGTTGAACAAAATGTTGAAAAGCACATAGACTTTGGACAATATTCTTAGTTGCAAAATATCTCCATGCAATTAAACATGTAATGGTTATATAGGTTAACCTTCATCCAAAGGAGATTTTGTAACCCTAGGGACAACTTACGGTTGAAGGCAACTTCTGGCTAAATGGAGGTTAGTGCCTAAGAAAGATATGCAAAATTAATAAATATTCTTTTTTTATCATCTTATACATGGTTTCCCAGAGATATTCTTTAGAAGTGTAATGTTGTTGGGTGTGAAGCCTAATTATCTTCCTCACTATTCAAAGGTTTTTTGTTTAAGCCATGTTGGATCCTTGCTCCTAATGGGGCAATAATGCTTCTTGTTTAGTCACCATAAAGGGGGTCCAAGGGGGAGTGACGATAACTTTTATGAGCCACCCCCCTCGACGGTGGTTTGGGGGTAGCACCTTGAAGCTAAAAATATATGAAAATTGTCCTTGTAGAATATTGTAATTTTGTAGTCATTTTGGGTTGTTCATTAGGTGAATGATCTGATGGTAGAAGTTATGTTAATTTAGGGTTTTTTCCATAGGAGCAAACCCTCAATTTATATGAGGGAAGATTGCATGAGAGTGAAGAGGAAATTATAGTGGATATGTTGTAGGTTGCATCTCTTCATTTTGCTAGATAACATAAAAGGAAGGACTGGTTGTTTCTTCGTGGATGTAGCCCAAATTGGGTGAACCTTGTATATTTGTGTTTCTCTTGTTTTATGCATTTTTATATTTGTGTTTTTATAATATTTTGTGTATTTCATTTCTTCGTTAATTAATTTCTAATAACTAGTATTAGAGTCGAAGGTTTATTTGGCTGATAAAATCACAAGAGAGAAGGGTTCCTGGTTCAAGTGGGAGAAATGGCAGAAGATGGTAGGTTTAGGGTAGAGAAATTTAATGAACAAAACTACCAGTTGTAAAAGATGTAGATGGAATATTATCTGTATCATAAAGATCTATATCTAGCATTGAGTGGAAAATCAAAGAAGATGACAGGTATGATGGGTGCAGAATGGGAGATTCTTGATGAAATGACACTAGGAACAATACAGTTGTGTCTAGAAATGTTAGTGGCATTCAAATTTCAAAGAAAATGACAACATATGGTTTAATGACGACATTGTCCAAACTATATGAAAACCCCTTGGCCTTAAATAAGGTGTTCCTTATGAAGTGTCTATTTAATATGAAGATGTTAGAAGGTGGATTTGTTGTAGATCATTTAAATGGATTTAAAATAGTTACCATTTAGTTAAGTTCTATAGGGGTAAATTTTTAAGATGAAGTTAGGGATCTATTATTTATGTGCTCATTGCCATAAAGTTGGAATGGCCTAGTTTTGGCTATTAGTAACTTTGTCTCTGGATCTAGTACTTTAAAGTTTGATAATGTTGTTGCTTCCATCCTTAACGAGGAAATGCAATGGAAAAGCTCCGGTTAGACAAGTAATGATTTGAATGTGGAGAATAGGGGAAGAAAAATGGAAAGATGAAGGAGCCCAAGAAATCATAGTAAGTCAAGAAAAGGTAGATCCAAATCTAAATTGGGGATAGTCTGCTACAAATTTGGGAAAAATGGACACCTGAACAAAGACTGCAAATCTCAGAAAGGAAAAGAACGATATGTACAACAAGAGAACAATCATGAAGTGAATGTGACAGGTGACGTGTTTGAAGATGATTTTATTATTTCATTAGATAATATTATTGATGTCTGGGTGGTAGATTCAAGGGACTCATTCCATCCCACACCTAATAGGAAACATTTTCATCACTATGTTCAAGGACATTTTCGACAGGTTTGTTTGGGTGATGATAAACTATGTAAAATAGTTGGAATGGGTAAGATCTTTATAAAGAAACAAAATGGAAACCAATGGTTATTGAAGGAGGTAAGGAATGTTCCAGATCTGAAGAAAAATATAATTTCAATAGGGCAGTTGGGAGGTGAAGGTTGTGTAACTAATTCTATAGAAAAACTTGGAAGGTCACTAAAGGGGCCTTAGTAATAGCAAAAGGAGACAAGGTTGGTACACTGAATTTATGCAATAGTATTTCTAATTTTTTTAACACTTTAACCTCCATAGGATAAGGTACGATACTCTCGAATCATAGGCTCGGGCACATGAATGAGAAGGGGATGTAGATACTTCACTCAAGAAATTTATTGCTACGTTTGAAGCACATTGATTTAGATTTATGTGAAAATTATATTTATTGAAAACATAAGAGAGTTGGATTTATTAGAGTTGAGAAGGAAAAGAAGAGAAAAAATTAGAACTTGTGCATACAGATGTATGGAGACTTGCTTAGGTATGACCTCTTGGTGGCTCTTGTTATTATGTTACTTTTATTGATGATGCAACAAGGAAAACCTGGATTTATTGTAGTCAAAATAAATATGATGTATTTGATACTTTAAAGAAATGGAAATATTTGGTTAAGAATGAGACAAGAAAGAAGTGGAAGTGTCTTAGATCAGATAATGGAGATGAATAATACAAAAAAGTGTTTGATAACTACTATTTAGAGCATGGAATTCACAGAGAGAAGACAGTTCCAAGAACATCACAGGAAAATGGTACGTCAAAAAGGATGAACATGCCAATCATGGAGCATGCAATGTGCATGATATTGCATGCATTATTTTTGTTACAATTTTGGTTAGATGTTGTAAGTATCGCTATTTATCTAAAAAATTTAGGGCCTTCAAGTTCCTTAGATGGTGGTATTCCAAAGGAGGTCTGGACAGGTAAAATGGTAAACTACTCATTTTTAAATACTTTCAGTTGTGAATCCTTTGTCCACATCAATAAAGAAAATAGACAAATGCTTGAGACAAAATCAAAGAAATATGCCTTTATTGGATATGGTGTAAATGATTTTGGTTATCGCTTATATGATTATGAAAATCACAAAATCATTAGGAGCATATATGTCATATTCAATGAAAAGGTTTTGTATAAGGATTAGATGCAGGGAAAGAAACAAGAAAAAGAAAACAAATAATATGTAGTGCTTGATGAGATCATAGAAAAAGTAAAAGTGTTTGAAAATCATAATGATCAACAAAAATAGCAACAACAACAACCACAAAAGCAACAGGCACCTCAAACACCTGAAAGTGGTGTTAGAAGATCTAATAGGATAAGTAGACTCCCTGAATGATACTCTCCATTATCTTATTTATTGTTGACTGATTATGATGAACTGGAAAGATATGAAGAAGTAATGCAGGTGGAAACCAGGAAGAAGTGGCAGCAAGCCATGGAAGAACAAACAGACTCCTTGATGCATAACCAGACTTGGGACTTAGTCAAGTTTCTTGCTGGTAAATCATCATTGCAAAATAAATGGGTTTAAAGGTTGAAGGAAGAAGATGGAGGTAAATAAAAGTATATACTTTGATGAAAATTTTTCTTTTGTTGTTAAAATGAATTCAATTAGAACTATTTTAAGTCTCGTGGCAATGTAAGATTTTCATCTTAACCGGTGATATGTAAATACAACCTTTCTCCATGGGGATTCAAGGAAGAAATATATATGCAACCAACATAAGGGTATTAGGTCAAAAGGAAGGAGAAGTTAGTGTGAAAATTGAAGAAGAGCTTAAATGGATTAAAACAGGCTCCAAGGTAGTGGTATCTAAAATTAGGTTTATGTCGTAACAAGGTTGTACTAAATGTCACTCTATTCATTGAGTTAATCTTAAAAAGAAAAGCGATGGAAGGTATATTATATTTTTATTTTATGTAGATGAAATTCTTGTTGTAGGGTCTAACATGCAAGAAATAAATGTGCTCAAAAGAAAGTTGGAAAATTCGTTTGCAATGAAAGATTTGGGTGTTGCAAAACAAATCCTTGGTATGAGAATAACTAGAGTCAACAAAAATCACAAACATATGCATCAGCAGTTGGAAGCTTAATGTATGCAATGGTCTACACAAGGCCTAATATTGCACATGCATTGGGATTTGTAATCAGGTATATGAACAATCCAGGAAAATAGCATTGGATTGCAGTGAAGTGGATTCTCAAGTATTTGAGAGGTACCACAAATCAAGAATTATGATTTGGTGGTTCAAACATTACTCTATTCAAAGGATATGTTGATGCATATATGGCAAGTGATAGAGATAATAAGAGGAGCACCACAAGCTATGTGTTTATTATATATGGAACAACTATCAACTGGGTTTTGAAATTGGAAAACATTATTGCACATTCAACAATGAAAGTAAAGTATGTTGCTACTATAGAGGCTAGTAAAGAAATGATTTTATTACAAAGGTTTATGGATGAATTGGGAAAGAAGTAGGACATGGGTAGGTTATTAAGTGATAGCAAGAGTGACATTAATATTGAAAATAACTCAAAATTTCACTCCAAGTCTAAGCGCATGCATCTCAAGTATCATTTCATTTGGTCATTGTTTGAAGATGGACATTTGATGCTGGAGATGATATACACTACCCAGAATACTGTAGGTACGTTAACAAAAGTTGTAACCAGGGATAAAATGAGATTTTGAACAGTTTCAATTGGTCTTCAAGTATGATGGTGATGTTGAAAAATGTGCAACAATAAATGCTAAATTTAGAATGTGCTAAAAATAGAACTCCTAAAAATAACACTTCTAAAAATAGCAGTTTGGCCAATGAGCATTTTGGCCACCTTGGGTGAGAGGTGAAATTGCTAAAAATAGAATATTCTAAAAATAGCATTTCTGGGTCCCCTCCTATTTTTAGCAGTCCCTGGTCTAACTATAGGAAGTAAAAAACAATTTGGTCTTAAGAGCAGTTTAAAATATTAATTAATTAATCTCCATGACTTAATTAATTATGGAAAATTAAACTTGAAGTCTTTGTGAGAACATGCAATTAGCTGTCCCACTGATTGAGGAATTTATCCTTGATTTTCTCCACTGATTGAGGAATTAAGTATGAGTTCTATAGTGAGAGGATCGGTTGACTTAGTTTTACTTAGTCAAGTCCAGTTAGATTAATTTAACAAGTTTTTAAATTAATGAGATATAGTTTATTAATGCTTACATGCATGTGACAACTATTATTTCAGATAACTAAGCATTCCCTCATGGATAACTGATGCATGTCAGTTCAAACAGCGACCCAGTTGAGATCATATGAGGGATAGTGTACTATCAGATGCTTGGATATTTCTAGTAAGTATTCCTTGCATGGAGAAGGATTTATTTGCAAGAGAAATAGGTCATATAGGAGTTTGGAGGACTTGTGGCCTATATATTGAGGCCTAGGTAGTGTATGATCTTCATCTTTTGATTGCAGAGAGTACATGATACCTCTTGAGATGATTCTTTTTGTAAACATAAGAGGATTTCCACTTGATTGATAATATGGATAGGGGTTTTATGTCAGTTCTTTCCCCAGTGATATAGCTTGTGTTATGGTTGATTATTTCTCTTGATAAGTTATATGTGTTTATACTTGACGTTGCTCATGAATTGGATTATGCTTCCGCTTAATGTTTTGTAGAACTAGATCAATTATTATGCTTTAGTACATTGCATATATCAGTTTGATCTACAAGTGTGAAATTTCTACATGGTATCAGAGCACAGGTGATCAAGGAAGAACAGTATATAAGCAAGATAAATTCAAAGTTTATTATTCAGGATATAGATCTCAAGTTCTTATCACATCCATTTCACTGATGGCTTTCTATGGTTTGAGGCTTGAGTATGCCCTTGAAGGCTGCTCAAACTACATAGCTTGGAAGGATCACACGGAGGTACTATTGGAAGATAATGGCCTTAAGGACTTCATTGATCAAGATGTCCCTAAGCCTACTGATGCTACTCAACTGGCGGAATGGAAGAAGTGTGTGGTTAGAGCTAGGAGAATCATCCTAAAGGGAGTGCGAGATCACATAATATCGAGCCTCCATGGGAAGGAGACCCCACATGCAATGTGGAAAAGATTGAATTATTTGTATCAGAATACCAGTGATTAGAGGAAGTTGGAATTGAAGGACAAACTTCACAATATCAAGTGTGAAAAGGGTCACACTATCTCTACGTTCCTGAACAAGCTCAACACCTGCAAGGATGAGATTGCAAGTGTAGGGGTCATGACTACTGATGATGATATGGTGAGTCTAACACTCCTTGGCCTTCCTAAGAGCTAGTATAGCTACCAGGACTCAGTGAATGGAAGGGAAAAACTACTAGATTGGGAATGACTATGGTCATATTTGATGTAGGAGGAGATCACACGAAGCACCAGGGATGGAGCTTCTTCATCAAAACATGATGATGAAGATAACTTGGCTTTAGCATCTAAAGCTAAGAAAGGGAAAGGGAAGGCATCCCAATCGAAGTCTTCTCAAGGAGGGAAGAAGTTTGACAAGTCGAAGGTGAGATGATTTCATTGTCATGAGTTGGACCATTATGCTACTAATTGCCCAAAGAAGAAGTCCAAGAAAGGTTCCTCCAAGGAATCTGATGGTGATGCACTAGCTTCACAGTTTGAGATGGATTTCTCACTTATTGCATGCATGGTTTCATCCAGCGTGGGATGTGTTTGGTACTTGGATAGTGGAGCATATTTCCACATGTTAGGTGACAAGAATATTTTCAGCACTTTGGAGGAGAAGGATCTCTATATACAGATTAAGATGGGCCATGACGGAAGTACCGTGTCTCAAGTGAAGGTACGGTTGTGTTTCAAAGGGAGCATGGTTCTCCCCTCACTCCTTCTAATGTTATGTATGTTCTAGGGCTGAAAAAGAATCTTGTGTCTACTGCTATGCTTGAGGATAAAGGATATGATGCAGTCTTCAGTTTGGGAAAGGTTTTCCTAAGGCATATCGGCACTAGATAGACCAAATAGATAGGGATTCGAATTAAGAATCTCTATAAGTTACAGGTAGAAGACTGTGCGGCATTGAGGTCCAAAGCAAAGGTGGTGCATGGGCAAGATATTGGTGAGTTATGGCATAGGAGATTGGGCCACTTGCATCATGGGGCCTTGAAGATCATGCAACAAATTTCTACTGGATTACCTAAGTGCAAGCTGGAGCAAACGAGCACATGCAAAGGTTGCACTTCGGGTAAGTATGAAAAAGCTTCCTTTCATGATCATGATAGTAGAGCAGGAGCAGTTCTAGAGTGAGTTCTTTCAGATGTATGTGGGCCCTTCTCTACAACCTCCATAGCAAAGCATAGGCACTATGTTATTTTTGTTGATGATTTTTCTCATAGATGTTGGATCTACTTTATGCAAAATAAGGATCAAACCTTCTTGAAGTTTTGTGAGTTCAAAGCTTTGGCACAGAAAAAATCAGGGATGAAAATAAAGGCCTTGCCGACTGATAATGGTGGAGAGTATGTTAAGGACTTCTGTGCTTCAGAAGGAATTAAATAGGAACTCACGACACCTCATAACCCACAACAGAATGGGGTGGTCGAAAGGAAGAATAGGTCTATTGTGGGAGTAGCTTGAGACATGTTGCATGACCAAGGCCTACCACTTCATTTGTGGGCTGAGGCATGCAATATAGCAGTATATCATCAGAAAAGAAGTCCTCATTGCATGTTGGGGATGAAGACACCTATAGAGGCTTTTTTCAAGAAGCGACCAGATGTGAGTCACTTCCGCATCTTTGGATCACCAGTCTTCTGTCATGTGACCAAATATGCTTGGAAGAAGCTAGAACCAACAGCTAAGTTGGGAATACTTGTGGGGTACATGGATACACCTCACAACTATTGTGTGTTTCTGCCTGCTAGTCAGAGGACCATAGTGCACAGGGATCTGAAGTTTGATGAGCAGCGAGCCATGCGAGTGTCACTTGAGAGGGAGCTCAAGTTGCATGGTGATGATGAGGAACTATTAGTTCCTAAGGAGGAGGAGCCTCCTGATGATGTGGATTAGCCACATGCAGAGATTCCAGTAGTGGAGATCATCACTGCTGGAGAGTCTTCTAGAGAGGGGTAGAAATGCTCACGGGAAGCTGACAGATTGATGCAAGATGTGAAAGAGAATGTGGGGTAGCCATCCTCTCAGCGCAGACAGAGGAGATCTCCCGATAGATACACTGGCTACATGGCCTTGGTTGGGGAGTGTGTAGCGACTAAGCATTCTTCTTTTGAGGAGGTAGTGCAGCAACCAGTTTCGGTGGATGCAATGGTAGAGGAGTATGATTCTATCATGCAGAATAGTGTGTGGGATGCTATCCCTAGACCAGGGGACAAGTCAGTGGTTACTTCTCGATGGATTTATAAGGTAAATCATGCAACTGATGGTAGTATTGAGAAACACAGGTTTGTTGCCCGTGGTTTCTCACAGGTGGAGGCGATTGACTATGATGAGACTTTTGCTCCTATTGCAAGGTACTCATCGATTAGATTGATTCTAACACTATCAGCATAGATGGTTGGAAGATCCATCAGATGGATGTGAAGATAGCTTTCCTCAATGGGGAGATTGAGGAAGAGGTATACATAGAGCAGCTTGAGGAATTTGAGACCTTCGATCATAAGTCGCATGTGTGCCAGCTCAAGTGAAGCATGTGTGCCAGCTCAAGTGAGCATTGTATGGGATGAAGCAAGCACCCCATGCTTGGTATACCAGGATAGACAACTATTTCACCGGGTTGGGCTTCACAAAGAGTGAAGCGGATGCGAACGTCTACCACATCATGGTAGAAGGTAAGCTATTGATTATTGTACTTTATGTTGATGATTTGATTTTCACAAGTGATGATCAATTGATCAAGTCTTGCAAGGAGGACCTTGCAAGATATTTTGAGATGAAGGATATGGGCCTCATGCACTAATTTCTAGGCATGGAGGTGTGGTAGAGAGATGGGGAAGTATTTGTGTCTCAAGGCAAGTATGCCAATGAGATACTTAGGCACTTCCACATGGAGATGTGCAAGCCCATGGAGACTCCTCTAGCAGGTAACTGGAAGAAGGAGGATGCTAATTAAGATGAGGTAGTAGTTGCTATTGTTTATCGACAGCTTGTGGGTTCACTTATGTATCTAGTGAACACACAACTAGATTTGTGCTTTAAGGTGAACCAACTAAGTCAAGCTATGGTTTAGCCAACCGAGTTATTTTGGAAGGTGGTAAAGAATGTGCTAAGATATCTTAGAGGCACTACACAATATGGATTATGGTATAGGCAGAGAGTGAAGCTCCAAGGCTTCACAGATGTAGATTCGGTAGGTAGTCCATCAGACAGGAAGAGCACTTTTGGAGGAATCTTCAACCTTGGGATAGTTGCGGTTTCTTGGTATAGTAGGAAACAGAGATCAGTTGCACTTAGCTCAACGGAGGCTGAATACATGGCTATTAGTCAGGTTGCATGTGAGGCCATCTGGATGCAGAAGATTCTAGTGGAACTGTTTGGTCAGATGATGGATCCTACCATGATATATTGTGATAATCAGAGTTGCATTAAACTCTCTGAGAATCCAGTGTTTCATGACAAGTCCAAGCGTATAGATATCCGCTATCATCATCTACAAGATTTTGTGGTCAAGAGAATCATGATGTTGCTATACATTTTGACAGAGGAACGAGATGTAGATATTTTGACAAAGGCATTGTCAATGGGCAAGTTTGAGTTCCATAGAGACAAGATTGGGGTTGTTGATAATCCCTTTCTTGTTGAGAGGGAGTGTTGAAAAATGTGCAACAAGAAATGCTAAATTTAGAATGTGCTAAAAATAGAACTCCTAAAAATAACACTTCTAAAAATAGTAGTTTGGCCAATGAGCATTTTGTCCACCTTGGGTGAGAGGTGAAACTGCTAAAAATAGAATCTTCTAAAAATAACATTTATGGGTCCCTTCCTATTTTTATTAGTCCTTGGTCTAACTATAGGAAGTAAAAAATAATTTGGTCTTAACAAAAGTGTAAAATATTAATTAATTAATCTCCATGAGTTAATTAATTATGGAAAATTAAACTTGAAGTCTCTGTGAGAACATGCAATTAGTTGTCCCACTGATTGAGGAATTAAGTATGAGTTCTATAGTGAGAGGATCAGTTGACTTAGTTTTACTTAGTCAAGTCCAGTTAGATTAATTTAACAAGTTTTTAAATTAATGAGATATAGTTTATTAATGCTTGCATGCATGTGACAACTATTATTTCAGATAACTAAGCATTCCCTCATGGATAACTGATGCATGTCAGTTCAAACAGAGACCCAGTTGAGATCATATGAGGGACAGTGTACTATCAGATGCTTGGATATTTCTAGGAAGTATTTCTTGCATGGAGAAGGATTTATTTGAAAGAGAAATATGTGATATATGAGATTGGAGGACTTGTGGCCTATATATTGAGGCCTAGGTAGTCTATGATCTTCATCTTTTGATTGTAGAGAGTACACGATAGCTCTTGAGCTGATTCTTTTTGTAAATAGAAGAGGATTTCCACTTGATTGATAATACAGGTAGGGGTTTTATGTTGGTGATTTCCCCAATGATAGATCTTGTGTTATGGTTGATTATTTCTCATGATTAGTTATATGTGTTTATGCTTGATGTTGCTCATAAATTTGATTATGCTTCTGCTTAATGTTTTGTAGAACTAGATCAAGTATTATGCTTTAGTACATTGCATATATCAGTTTGATCTATAGGTGTGAAATTTATACAGGTGAATATGAGAAACAACCATGTCCAACTGGAGTCATTTTCCAGCAAGTGAAGCAACAATGGAGTTTATATAATCAGTCTCCAAGTGGGGATTGTTTTGTGTGGAGACTGATTATCTTCCTAATTATTCACAGATTTTTTGTTTTAGCCACGTTGGATCCCTACTCCTAATGGGGTGGAAATTTTTCCCATTTAATCACCATCAAGGGGGACAAGGGGTGAGTAACGATGACTTTTATGATCCCCCCCATGGTAGGGGTTTGTGGGAAGCGCCCCCACAGCTAAAAATAGATTAAAAATTGCCTTGTAAAATATTGTAATTTCATAGTCAATCTAGGTCATTCATTAGGTAGATGATATGATGGTAGAAGTTATCTTAATTTAGATTTTTTATCCCTAGAAGGAAACCCTTAGTTTATATGAGGGAATTGTATTGTGGTTGTGTATTATTATTCTGAGCGAGAAAGAGAAAGGAAACTACATGAGAGAAGAGGAAATTATAGCAGATCTGTTGTAGGTTGTATCTCTTCATTTTATTGGATAATATAAAGGGAAGGAATGGATGTTTCTCCATTGACATAGCCCAAATTGGGTGAACCATGTATATCTGTGTCTCTATTGTTTTATGCATTTATGTAATTGTGATTTCGAAATATTTTGTGTATTCCATCACTTCGTTAATTAATTTCTAACAAATGTGTGTGCATCTCTTGGATAAAAGACAAAACCTTCCATTATGGCCATGTTATCTAGCAAAATGACTTACTGAAGTTGCAATATGGTGAAAAAAAAAAAAAAAGTGGAAGATTCAATGTATAAGGTTGCATGAACACAATATTTTTCACCAAATCTTGGTTGAAATCATGAAATATTAAAGAAAAGGAATGATGAAAATGTGGAACACAGTTTAAGGTTACTTTTAAATAAATATATACAGGTATTGTGAGCTATTGAATGTAAAAGTAAATATGTTTAATTAAAAATGACTAGCAACTTCTTTATACATTTTCCAAGGAAGAAAAACACATAATGACTTATAGTGAGAGAAAGAAAACATATCATGAAAACATATCATAATCAATAGATAGTTGGAATCATCCAGAAATTTCTATTACTTCTCCAAGAAAATCTTGTACATTACACAACAAAAATTGTCTCTCTGAGGCCAAAATTCAGAACCCCAAAATGGCTCCCTTGAGGTCATTTTAAAGAAATAATTCCATTGAAGGTAGTTACAAAAATCTTCACTATCAAAACTAATTAATAACTATTTGATCCTTATGAAAAATTAAAGGTTAAACTATTTCTAACTTTGAAATTACAAAAATGATATATTTTCCAAAATTGAAAATAAATAAACATAATTATTCAATGACTTGAGACTCTTGTGCAGGCTCACTTGATGAAGCTCCAGGTTCCACAACTCAAACCTTTGCTAGTGAAATTAAATTATGACATTTCTTCCATATTGTCAAGTAAAGAACTAGACACTGGTAGATTTTGGGCAAATTGGAGACAAAATTACAATTCTTGAAAAGAATAGAATTCGGCATGAAAAAATGAACAATGAGGAAATTAGGAAAAAATGGGGTTTTTATAGGCAGGAAAGTGAGAAAATAGAGTTATGGAAAAAAGGAAAAAGGAGTACGCATGGATGATGAGGTGAACCACATCGTAGATGACGTGAAAAGGGGTGGGTGAGGTGGCATGAGGAAGGGTAGTATATTGGAATGGCTGACCAAGATGATCACTTGTCTAACCTTGCTAGCTAACTGCAAAGTCGTGGTATGGGCAGAAACCACTTACCATTCCTAGGGACACCCAAGGAAGTAAAGTACGCCATCAGGAGGTTTCGTTGGGCTTGATTGCAACCATCAATTTCCCTGATAGTGGATTTCCCAAGTCTTCCCTCTAGGGCACTCTTCCACAAAACCATCGAGCGATTTGTGATGTCATGTTTGCTATATATGAAGAACTGATTCGCCTGACAACATTGCTCCATGTAAGTCATGTGGCTTTTAACCTTTTATTTTCCTTGGTGGGGCCAACCAAATTAAGAATAAAACATATAATATGTACTTTGGGCCTACACCAAATCTTACAACATAATATTAGATTTTCAAAATACAAGCACAAAGGTTCCTTGTGATAGGGATGGTTATCAAATACATTATCGAAACCATATAAGCAAATTTATAGGATCACAAGACAAATTTCAAAATGACTTTGCCAACATAAAGTTTTCTCCATCATTCAAACCCAACATTGAATGTTATAAATTCCATAAATATGGGTATACAACTCATGAATTGAAGCTACAAGATGAATCTTCCATGAAAGACAACCTTGACAACAGGTACAGGAAAGTCTAAAGAAGAAAAAAAGGCAAGAAGATAAAGTGAATGGAAAAGTCTCTGAATTCATACTTTCATATTTTATAAAATCAAAAGGTCGTGATGAATATATAATGGAATATTTCAAGGTTCAGGATGGTCTGGCCAAAGAGCTAGTTCATACGTTACTTTGAATAATATAGTTTGATGAATCCCTATCATGTGAATGTTGAAGAGGGGGAGTCTAAGTAGCAGTAGTTGCAGATTTGAAGATATATTCAGAAAAAATTTGACATATGTAAAGAAGTCATCAAAGTAATAGTTAGCATCGTTGGTATATTATTCAACTTGTGAAGTACCAGAAGTTAATATTATGGGAAGAAAAATTAGTGTTGTATTCATTGAAGCAACAAGTTTGGGAACTAGAGTCATGAACATAATTTCAAAAGGCCCCAACTGTGGAAAATCATGAAAGGAATCTTGTCATGGGGAATAACCCTTTTCTATAGATGTTAAAGGGGGGGGGGAGACATCAGGAAAAGAAGGTCAGGGGCATGGAGTTAGGGGGAGTAGTATTCAAAGGGGGATAATGTGAATTTCCATCAATGAGAAAGGGGAAGATTGTTGAATGGTGTTGTCATTGATGCCAATGTAGGTTCTTGAACACTCTTAACATTTTCTTGGATTTCATTTCTTGAAGCTAAAATGCTTAGGAAGCCTTGGGAAACCCTAGATTCCCTGCAATTGATGATAATTTGGATGGGAAAATAATTGTACTTGGACTTAGGGTCTTCATCATCTAAATCTTCTCATCATATTGATTCTTATGATATGTGGTATGTCTCTTAAGTCCTAACAGTTGAGGAGATAGGCCTCTTTGAAGATCTACGCCCCACTTTTAGTCTAAAATCCCCAAAAGGGATTGGTTTATCAGTATTTTTAATTAAATTAAATTATGATGGATCATTTCACCCAATGCTAGTAAAATATTAAAATCATGCTCCTCACCCAAGACGTGTCATATAGACCTAGATGTAAATTTCAATGATGAGGCTTGGTAAAATATCATATTAATAATTTAAAATTGAAAACCATGTTTCAAGGCATGTTGGCCCCTCAATAATAATAATAATAATAATAATAATAATAATAATTTTATTGTCCATGGTCATCTCTAGCTTTATAAAAATTCATCCTCCACATTTCATGATATTATGGTTGGCCTTGGAACATCGAACCTCTATATATACTAGACCACTAAGCACTCTAAAGATATAATTAAATAATTAGTTTAAAAGAATAACATCTGGTCTCTACGGTAAAATCTATTGTTGGTTTCATTATGTGCTAAGTTTTAGTCCATTTTCTGAGCATAGGACTGCTGATGAATTTTTATTCTAGTTTCATTATGGTTCGTGGTTTGAAGTACCATTGAAAAAATTGTTGTTTCATTGACTTTATTGGCAGTTGTAGTCATTGTAATGGATAATTTTGACACTGCGTTGGTAGTATAATATATGAAGCTTGAATATGGGATGTGTATTTTTTTATAAGCACATGATGAGAGTGTTTGGGTAAGTGCATCAAGTCTAATATACCTAATAACAATGCGCACCAGATATATCTATTCAGTGCAATCAAAATTTAGCATTGCCATAACAAAGTCTATGTTGCACTAACAAGTTGTAGATGCAGGGCTAAATGTACTAGAGTGCAAGGAGAAGACATAGTTATTCTTTGAGTTATCTGGATGAAAGTATGCTTGGTTTTTATTTCATTTCATAGTGCAAAAAAACTAAATATCATAGATAATAATTACTCCTTATCTTAGATCGATCCACTAAATGTAATGGTCTTTTGAAGGTCTCTTTGACTCTAGTCACTGAAGGTTTCTTTCCAAGCATCATATTTTAGCTACTGAAATTGTTGATTACTCTACTAAGGGTTAGATCTGATTCTACAATGTATGGATTTAATATTAAAATTATTCTTTGGTCTATTGATATTGTCAAACTCTTCTGGATGTTTGTAAACTTTAATTCCTAGAGGTCCTATTACACTATTCAGAATGCACAAATGTTTCTTGCAGAAGTATCCATAAAGAATATTTGCTTATTAAGGGATAAATATGCTTCATATTTGATCAGTCTACAAGGATAAATAATTATATTGATTTGTTCTTAGGACCTTACTTGTTGTAGCTGTATTGCAGAATGATTCATTGTGAAACAGGTTTGACAGTGTCTTCATAACACATAATATTGTCTCTTTGAAATTATTGTGCACATATATTAGTTCCTTGGCAAAGATTTGCTTTGATTATAGTTTTTTTGCTATGGATGTAATAAGCTTGTGAACATATTTTTGTAGGACCTGTCGACGGTGCTGGAAATATGTTAACCAAGAGGGTCTACCTGGTATGAACTCCCAAATAGACCTCACACCATTTGGAGTAAGAGCCCTAACTGGGAAATGAGTGTAGTTGCCATTATCCTTAGGAATATTCCTTGCCTACAATTATCAACATAAGAGATTATACAAACAATATTTTTAACAAGAAATTAAGTTGACATTATGGGGCATACAATTGCAATGTATATATGTTTATTTCATAGAAGGGATAAGGAAGAGTGTGCCTCTAGAAGAAAATTATAGTACTATCCTAAAACAAACACACAAGAGCAAGGAAATAATTGTTAGTTAACCTGTAAAGTATTTTGCAAGATAAAAACAATCATAAAATAAAGTAGCAATAAGAATTCAATAAGGTGCAAAACAAATCCATTGAAATAATCCATTTTCATTAGTATGTTTTAACATAAACATACACCACAAACAATGAAAGAATAGTCTCACAATCATTCACGACAAAAGCATGAAAGTGTTTTGGATCTTAAATCTTCATATATTAAGTGAAAGTCCCAAAATAAAAAATTACAATGCTACCACACTAGCTCCAATATTGGGACATTAAGTCATCACTTGCTCCTTAAAAGAAAGATCTTCTCTCGTGTGCCAAACTAGAGAAGCCCAAGTGAAAAGTCCAAAGTTCCTTATCTTGAGTTATGAGGGTATATTTGTAGAAAATGAGGTCTCTCCACCTCCCATGTGATTATTTACCTCGCTCATGACTCTTTATCTATCATGTGAATTTTCAAATTCCTACGTGACTTTTGAACTTCTAATGATTCTAGGACTTTCTAGTGACTCTTCATATTCCACGTGGGATCCTTGGGCTTCCACACATTTTACATTTTATGATTTTTGGAAATTATATAATTACATTCCACAAATTATGTGGCAAGATATATTGACACATGACTATGTATTGGAACTTTGAGAAGCCATGACTTGGGGCTAGTGACATAAGACTTCATTTCATCAATGTCAAGCTCTTCCCCTTGCTGGTATGAATTTGAGTTCTTTATGATGTATCTTCGATTGTTCTTTATCTTCACCCTCCAAAGGGTCTAAATTATTTTCAAAACCTTCCATGTTAGCATGAGTTTCCACATCTTTTCCTTGGTCCAAGATCCCTTCAAGTTCTTCATGATGGTCCCTTTGGTGCATCTTCCTTGCAAGTGATCTATTGTAGCCTCTCTTTGAAGACTTCCCTTTAGCATATCCATGCCATTTTGATATGATAATACATGTAAATGAATTCCACTCATGAAAAACCAACATTAATCCAAAAATCATCTATTTTACCTTTGCCTACTCATGGAAAGATACGGACTATCATGAGGCAATAAGTAAGGGTTTTGAGATTAAGAAGCTAAGAATTGCATAATTGAGGACTATAGGGACCCAGTGATGGCCTCACTATCCACTAGACCTACGCAACATGTAGTTAGGAAAGGATTATTAAGGTTTTTTGTAGTGGGGAAGTCTAGGAGAAAAGGTGACGAGCTTGCTAACTGAGGATGCATATTGACCAGTGCTCAAGGAAAAGGAGGTAGAGATTGCATAGTGAAGCATCACAGGGAATGAGGAATGGCCTCATTATCCACGGGAACTATGTAATTCACAATACAAGGCAATATAGAACAAGGTACTGTGTAGTGAGGGGTTTTAGTCAGTAAAAGGAACAACACTAGTCATTGTAACTATGCAATGCACAATGATTGAGGGATATCCCTAGTGAATTGCGAAGTTGAGGGTTTCAGTAACCCAAATTTTACATATTGGTCACTAGAATTGCATAATGCATAGTAGGAGGTGCACCATATGAGATAATTGGATAGTTGATCAAGTTAGGGAGGAAAGGAGGAAAGGTTCCACACTATAATTGCATAATGTGTAGTAGTTGAAAAGGAGGCTTGGGAGACTACATAGTTGGGTAAGTTTGTGACATAGGGAGGCTTCATTGCCCATTGCAATTGCATAATGCACAATCGAGGGCAGGAGGAACCATGAACTGTGTATTTGGAAATGCTAAGCAATTAGAATGATGATTCGTACTAGGAGGTGGCTCAATGTGTAGGTGGAGAAGGAGACTATCGTCGAAGACTACACAATGTATAGTTCTAAGAGGTAGAGGATTGTAAAAACCCTAGTCAAAAATCCATGTAATAATGTTAATAAAAGAAAAATAATAACCAGTGTCATGGGACACATATTCCCAATTGAATGTTGAGCAACACATCCTAGTTGGGTGTTCATTTTGTTTATTATGGCTAAAGAAATTGGAAAAGGAAATGAAAAAGGCTTTAGAAAGGAAAAGAGGAATTAATTGTCATTTTATTTATGAAAATAATGGAAATTAGGATAAAATGAAAGTGAAAGGTCATAGATTGCATGTGAGGAGGAAAATGAAGGAAAATAATGGAAAATTGAAGGAAGTAGAGGCCTCATTAATAAAAAGGCTTTTGAGGATTAATTGGTACCTTTTTGTTAGTTCATTTTTGGAGCTATCTTTCTCTACTCTCTCTCTATCATACTCTTGGACACTTAGAGAATTCCTGGATAATTCTAGCATTGGATTGAGAAAAGTAAAGAAAAGACAAAGAAGGAAAAGGGAATCAAAGATCAAGTAAGGAATAGCAACATCAAGCAGCTATACCAGGATTACTTGCAAGTGTGACAATTTTCTTCAGCCATGCCTTTCCATTTTTGGATAGACATGGTGTGGTGGGTTATCTTGTATTTAGTTGAGATGTTTTTTTTTATGAACCAGCTCACAAAAAGATATAAAATATAGATCAACGACTTCAAACTCAGCCTCTTCAAGGGGGAAACCTCCTTTACATTACACAAATGAACAATTCTTGGATGATACAAATGACTAAACCTTATTTCTATATATAGGAGTCTAAGGGGTCACAATATAATCAAAGTCGATATAAAAATAATAATATAAGGGCACAACAATAGAAATAGTGGGCTTCTATGGGGCACACTAATAAAAATATCGGGACAATAGGGGCACAATAATAACAATAAGGGCCATAATGACAATAGTAATGGGGGAATCACTAGTATTATACCTAACATGCCTCTCTCCTTTAAAAATGTGTTGTCCTCAATGCTTGAGTAGTTCTAGATGCTTCTGTATAAAATTATCATCCTCCCATGTGCAATCTTCAGTGGGTAAGTTCTTCCACTTGATGAAATACTCTGAAATCGATCGATTTTGTAGCTGTCGAGTTCTTTTTTCTGTGACTGCTTCATGTTCCAATATTATTTTTCCTTCCTCATAAATTTCTAGCAATATTGTTTGAACTAGGATCTTATCACCTATAACCTTCTTTAAACATGAAACATGGAAAACTGGGTGCACTCGGGAACCTGCAGGAAGCTCCAATTTGTATGCCATAGTACCAATCTTTTGCAACACCTTGTATGTACCATAATACTTTGGTGATAATATATTATCCTTCTTAGTTTTCTTGAGGGACATTTTTTTAAATGGTTGTAGCCGTAGGAATAGACAGTCACCTATATCAAAACTTCTTTTACTGCGATGTTGATATTCCTATTGTTTTATTCTATTCTGTGCCAAAGTGAGGTTATCCTTTAAGAGTTGGAGAACTTGTTCTTGATGCTCAATGTGATCTTCCACTGCTTGAAACTTAGAATTTTCTCTTAAATATGATGTGATGGATGGTGGATGATATCCATAAAGTGCCATAAATGGGATCATTTGTGTTGTAGTATGGAAGTGTTATACCACCATTCAACCAAAGGCAACCATTTTACCCATTTTTATTTATCAAAGACAAGGCAACAAAGATATCCTTCCAAACATTTTTTTACTATCTCAGTTTTCCCATCAGATTGAGGATGATAAGATGAGTTATGAGCTAACTCATTACCGAGACAAGAAAATAATTCTATCAAAAAATTTCCAGTGAAAATGGGATCTCTGTTGCTTACAATAATCTTTGGTTTTCCATGTAGCTTTTGAATTGTTTCCATAAATGCAGTAGAAATTATACTGGCTTTAATTTGACGAGATAAGGCACAAAAGTGTGCATAATTGGTAAGTATGTCAACTACCACCATGATTACACTCTTTCCCTTGGACTTGGGTAAACCTTTGATAAAATCCATTGAAAGCTCCTCCCAATGTTGGCCTAGAATGGATAAAGGTTGTAATAGACCTGGGGTCTTACTTGTTTCAACTTTATTTTGTTGGAAAACCAAACATTCTGTCACAAACGTTTGAATATCCGATTTAATACCATCCCAAAAAAATTCCTTCTTAACCCTGTGGTAAGTTTTTAAAAATCCTAAGTGCCCTCCTAAGGGAGAAGTTTGCAATTCCATAATAATATTTTGTTTGAGTTGGGAATTCTGACATAGGTAAAAGCGATCTTTGTACCATAACGAATCATTTTTCGAGCTAAATGTACTAGATGTATTGGGATCTTGTTGTAACTTTTGAATGAATGCCCACACTTCTTTGTCAGTCTTCCATTCATCCCTTGCTTTGTTTATCCAATCTGGTTGGATAATAGAAATGGAACAAAGCAATGCTTCCACATGCTCATCCTTTATTGAGAGTGCATCTGCCACAACATTTTTCTTCCCATTTTTGTAGATGATTTCAAATTCGTAACCTAAAATCTTTGTGACCCATTTTTGCTGCTCTTCCGAAGATAATATTTGTTCTAAAAATTATTTAAGACTATCATGATCTGTTTTTACCTTGAAGTGTCTTCCCATTAGGTAGGGTCGCCAGTTCTTAAGTGCATGTAGTATTTCCAACATTTCCTTCTAATAAATAGCTTTGTGTAAATACTCTCCTTTGATTGGATGACTTTTGAAAGTAGTGGGTCTTTCTTCTTGCATCAAAACGACACCAATTCCATTTCCTGAGGCCTCACATTCCACAATAAAAGTTTTTTTGAAGTCCAATGTAGCTAAGACCGATGCTTGGCACATTACCTCTTTAAGATGTTCAAATGCCTTTGTTGCTTCTAGAGTCCATGAAAATGCATCTTTCTTCAGTAATGTTGTTAGAGGTGCTTCTATTCTCCCATAATTCTTAACAAACTTGCGATAATACCCTTTCAATCCAAGAAATCCTCTTAGATGCTCTATGGATGTGGGGATTTTCCATTCCTTAATGGATTTAATTTCGTTAGGGTCTACCCTAACACCTTCATGAGATACAATATGACCTAGATATTCCACCTCTTGTACTCCAAAGAAACATTTGGAGCTTTTTGCATATAATTGCTTCTCCTCTAATGGTTTGAGCACGTTGTCAACATGTTCAACATGATCCTTCCAAGACTTGTTGTAGATTATTATATCATCAAAGTATACTAACACAAATTTTCTAAGGAAGGGTTTGAAAATGGAATTCATCAAACCTTGAAATGTAGAAGGTGCATTGGTAAGGCCAAAAGGCATGACCAAAAACTCATAATGACCCTCGAGTTGTAAATGTTGTTTTCAGAATGTCTTTAGTCTTTGTTCTAATTTGATGATATCCTGAACGAAGATCCAACTTTGTGAAGAAAATTGATCCATGCAATTCATCCAATAACTCATCAATAACAGGAATGGGAAATTTATCTTTAATAGTGATCTTGTTGAGCTCCCTATAATCTGGACACATGCACCATGATCGATCCTTCTTGTGTACCAATATCACTGGAGCAGAGAAAGAGCTTTGACTAGGTTGAATTGTACTAACCTCTAGCATTTCTGCAATGATACGTTCAATTTCACTCTTTTGGGCACATGGATATCTGTAAGGCCTGATTTTTGGAGGAACACTTCCTGGAATCAAATGAATAACATGCTCATGATTATGAATAGGTGGGAGGCCTTTGGGAGTCTCAAATACCTTGGAATGATTGTCCAAGACTTTTTGGAGATCTAGAGAAATATTTGATTTTGATGTGGAAACCTCCAGCGAACATAATTGTGCAATTGTGCCTCATTGTTCTTTTTTTGGAAGCTTTGTCATTCCGTTAGAGCTGATTATCTGTCCTGGTTTCCCTATGATACCCCTTAATTCAACTTCATTTCCTTCCGAACAAAATTTCATGAAAATTTCTTGAAAATTAAAAGTTATTGTACCCAAGGATTGTAGCCATTAGACTCCTAGTACAACATCAATACCACCCATTGGAATGGAAAGAATTGGGTTATTCAATACATATTCTCCCATGGATAGCTTGATATTATGGCACTTTCTAGAGAAATTTATGGTTCCTCCACTTCCAACCATCACCTGACACTCCGGTGCTGAATATAGGAAGAAATTCAATTCCTTGGCTATCTTACAATGAATAAAATTATGGGTACTACCTGAATCAATCAACACTAATACCTTTTTCTTCTTGATATGTCCTTCTATCTTGATCGTTTGAGGAGTGGTAATTCCATCCAATGCATTACAAGATATGGTTGTATTGATTTTTTCTTTCTCTAGGGTTTGTTCCTAGTTTGTATCCTTTTCTTTTGACATTTCTTGTTCGTTTTCTTGCTCCTCTTGAAAATATATGTAAAATAATTTCTTCTTAGCACACTTATGACCTTTAGTGTATTTTCTATCACAACTGTAACAAAGCCCTTTTTCTTTTTTTTTTTTCCAATTGTTGTGGTGTCAACCTTTTAGGTTGTGGAAGGCTAGGGGAAAAAACACTTCCCTCTTTATAGTTGTGAGTGGTAGGCTTCCTAGTTGCCATAATTTTTCTTTCCATTTTTCTTGCCAACCTGAATGCCTTCTCCAATGAAGCATGTTCCCAAAGGGGAACCTTATTTTGGATGTTATCCTTTAAAGTCCCTATGAACACATCATTCCTATGTTCATATGGAATTCCTTTTACCCTTATATTCAATTTTTGGAAGTCCTCAATGTCCTCCATCATTGAACCATTTTGTTTGAGATTTGTCAATTTGCTAAAAAATGTGTTTCTTTTTGTATCCTCATAATGTGCTATCATTTCTTCCATAAAAATTACCCAAGTGACAATTTGTTTACTAGAGAAAAGCCATTGATACCATACAAACTGATTTGGTTCCAAATATAAAGCTGCAATGCATACCTTTTGTCTGTTTTGCACATTATGGAGATCGAAATATTACTCCATCTGTAGTATCCATGTTACGGGATCCTTGCCATCAAACTTCCTCATATCGAGCTTTGGAACATGTTGGGTCTTCAATGCAATGTTAGAGTCTATGAAATCATGATTAACATTTCTTTTGTTCTCATCATGAGTTTCCTTTACTACCCTTTCACCATTAGTAAGCATTTCTTGTAGCAACTTTGTCAAACTTCTCTTCAAATCTTCCATTTTGCCTTCCATATTAGCTTCCACGCCTTTCTTTAGACCATCCATCTTAGCTTCCATGTCATTCATCTTAGCTTCCATGCCTTTCTTTAAACCATCCATATTATCTTCCAGGCCATCCATCTTAGCTTCTGTTACTTTTTGTGAAAGTGAATTTTGTTGCACTTGGTCTCGTAATTTTGATATATCATGTTGCATTTCTTCCTCTTCTTCATGATTCATGTTAGAGATTTCCGGTTACTTACTAAGTGTTTCCATTTTATTTCTTTGGAGCATCCATTAATTGTAATTATGTTTCTCTATGCCTTTGAATTCCTTCAAACTATTTTTTCAAACAAAATTTATGCTAAATTTTAAAAAAACTACACACCTTTTTTCACTTTGTAGGAGCTCGATATTGAATTTGATGTATCTCTGAGATTTTGGATCTCCAAGGTCTGAAATTTTGAAAAATCATAGCCCTCTGAGTCCTCTTTCCAATGCCACCAGTTTTATTGAAATTAGATTCTCCAAGAAAGCGTTATGCCTAATCTCCCAAGATGACCTGATTATACATTTTCTGAGTAGAGCAAACTTGTACGAAGTGTCACGTACCACTGTTTCAACCTTTAGACCTGAAAACTATGCACATAAAATTATAGTCCATCCTCTTTTTGTAACTTCTTACTTCAATCTGATACTCAGAGAGGAGTTTGTAACAATTTTCCCAAGTTCACCCGTTTGGGATGTAATTAGGGAGCCAACAAAAACCCTAGCTTTCTTAAATCATATCTCCTAAAATATGGTGAGACAAGATTTGAAATTTGGACCCGAGGATCATCGAGATTTAGGCTCAAATAGTTTTTTTTTTAGCTTCTGAAATGTCGCAAGAAAATTTTTATAGCAAAAATGCCACAATGACTTGTTTGGAGCAGTGAAACCCTAGAATCCAAACCTCTGATACCAAATGTTATGAACCAACTCACAAAAAGATAAAATAAATAGATCAACAACTTCAAAATCGATCACTTCGAGGGGGAAACCTCCTTTACATTACATAAATGAACAATTCTTGGATGATACAAATGACTGAACCTCCTTTGTATATATAGGAATCTAAGGGGTCACAATATATTCAAAGTCGACATAACAATAATAATATAAGGGGACAAAAATAACAATAGTGGGCTTCTATGGGGCACACTAATAACAGTATGCAGACAATTGGGGCACAATAATAACAATAAGGGATATAATGGCAATATTAATGGGGGAGTCACTAGTATTATAGGGACCTAATAGATTTCTAGATGGACTTGAAGCTGAGTGGGGTGGTCTCAGGATTATTCACAAGGCATAGGAATCTTGGGATGGGATAGACAGTAAAGCTTGGTTGTGAACACATCAATTGAGCCTATGAATCCCTTGATCAGTAATGGTGGGATACATAGTATAGCTCATAGGTGAGTACCCTTGATTGGGACTAGGAATTCCTTAATCGATAATGGTGGGATACATGGTAAATCCGAGAGGTTGAGACAAACAAATTACTCACAGTTTAGATGGAGAGATATGGAGGCTTCCATTCTTATTTAGGGCCTAGTGATCTGGTGGGGATTACGGTACAACCTGGTTGTATTGATGAGGTTTTAGGCCTAGCAATCCCTTGGTGGGATATATGATAAATCTTGAAGAAGCCTTGGTTTGTTTTGTTGTGAGTCCCACATTCATGCTTGGCATATGGCACAAGGGTGATTAGCTAAAAGAAATATTTGGTTCATCCCAATCTGTGGGTAGGTGGTTTGTGGAAGTATCAAACCTAGTTGGCTTATGCATTCATTATTAAGAGACCCCTCTCTTTGGTATTTCATGTGTAAATGTATTAGTTCATATGTGATTTTTATGGTTGTTTTATCCTTGTTATTTTTGTTGGTTATATGATAGTTATGAGTATGTTTTATGATAGACTTGATGTATGGAATTCATCATGTTTTGATTTCCAAATGAATGTAAAATGAATATATGACCTAATACATGATAATGCACGTATTGTGGTAGAGAAAAAATGATTATTTATGACTCTCATATAAGTATGAGACCCCTATGCTCAGATCTATTGTTATGACTTGTATATTACATATTTGTGACATGTTTGACGAAATACTTGTCATGGCTAGTAGGGGTCATATCAAGTACTTGTACCAGTGATTGCATTAGTATCCTTATTCCATTGTTATTTATCATTTATAAAAGTTTCATGAAGTTATGGCTAGTGGCCTGAGACCTAGCCCTAAAAAAGTGGCTCAGAATCTAGGGCCGCTGGCTTAGAATTGGTTGAGAAAATCCATATGCGTTAGCATGGATTGCTGTGGGAGTGACTGGAAGGCCTATGTCACATGGATGGCTTGGCATGGGAGTGGTTGAGGGTCCAAATCAGTGAAATGTCAAGTTGTCTCAAGGGTTGGTAACCTAGAAAGGTTGGTTGGCTCTTGAAGCTTCTATAGCATGTGTGGAAGGTCAAAATGGTTTTGTTTTTCTGGTTTCACTTCCTTAACTATACATGGGGAATTGAATCACATCATAGTAGCCTCTCATTACATGTTTACCCTAGGGGATTGGTTAATTTGGGTAAATGTGGGAGATGAGTTTTATAGAGTGGTATTAGAGCATGGTTCACCCCTTGGACTAGATGGGTGGTTTGTTGGTAATTCATACAAATTGATTGCATATGTGTTCCTTATACTTATTTTTTATGTGCTTGTTGTGTATGCATGGTGGTGGTCATGGTTACAGTTGTGTTTCCATGTGAAAGTTGATGGCGTTATTGTTGGATGTGGTCATCATGAGTGTATTTCGGTTATGCATTGGTTATGAATGTTAGTTTTTATATGTTGTTATACATATATTGACATGGTGATAGTTTTTTTGGATGAGTCATGGTATGTGATTAGTATGGTCATGCATTGATAACTAGACAATGGTTGAAATTATGTTCATATACTACTATGATTATTTTTATACATGAATTGTGTTAATCTGGTTGATCTTATAGATTATATATCCTCCCTAGAACTATACTGATGTATGTTGATTATGTTATGTTTTGGTTTAAGCTAATATGGTATACATGGAGGAATAAGATCAAAGATGAATAGAAAGATGGTAGACTATGGTTCATAAGACTCTCCCTATGGATTAGATGAGAAACATGGTATTGGGAACTCTTCTAACTTAGTAGATTGAATGAGAAGTTTGAATGAAGAAATGAGAATTTGCAAGGTAGATAATGACAGAATCATCTAGGCACATGAGAAGAAAGCATAATGCAATGCAGTAATCCTTCATAGTTTTCTATAATTGCAGAGACATGTACTTCTTCGGATCAGCCATGGGAAGGAGGAAAATACTAACGGGGCATATGGAAGTAGATTTCATGGTGGGAATAGGTCAGATATGGATGACATGATTAGATATGGTAGGATCTTGTATACTCTAGATAGGAGAGGCAATGTACACACGTTTTATTCTAATTCTAGTTTTGACAGGCACTATGATTGTCGTCGTTATCATCCTTTTAGGAAGAGTGATAGGGGATATTTTCCAGATGATTTCAAGAAAGCCAATCCACCTACCTTTGAAGGGGGTTTGAAGAAGTCAGAGGATGTAGAGGCATATCTAGTTGGGATGAAGAAAGTATTTGAGATGAATGAGTACACCAAGAATATGATGGCCATAACAGATATCTTTACCCTCAAAGGGAAAGTCGACATCTAGTGGGAATATTTGAAACAAGTCAGAGACATGAGGATAGAAGAGTTGAGTTCGCATGAATTCAAGAGACTCTTCATGAAGAAATACTTGTCAGAGAGGTAATACAAAAACAAAGCCCAGGAATTATATTAGCTAAATAAGGGGTCGATGACAAATTAGGAGTATACAACCAAGTTGTAGGATTTTTTTAGGTATGTAATGTATCTTAAAGATGAGAAGGTCAATGTTCAGAGCTTTGTTAGTGGATTGTCATTAGCATTTAGATATTGGAATCAGTATGATGAGCCTCGATCGCTTGAGGAAGTTATTGGGAAATTGAAGCACTGTTATGAGTAGTCAAAGTGTAAGAAAGAATCAAAACAGGGTTGGAAGGGGAAACAAAAAGCTAAAGGTAAATGGCAGCCAAAAAGAAAATGGACTTAAGATGTAGGTGATAAAGAAAATGTTTCACCTTATAAGAAGTTCAACATAGTTAAACAGGGACATGGGTCACAACCTGTAGGGCAGAAGAATAGAGGTGATGGTATGATATTGTTGTAGTGTTCGATATGTGGCAAGGAGCATCTCAAGAGAGATTGTCTACAGTATTAGGGTGGTAGGCCTCAGATCTATAGTGCACAGGAGGCACATACTGTTTGGGATGTGGGAAGAGCATTACTCGTATCTATGCAAAATTGGATAATAGGTAGGTGGGTCACTAGGCCTCTATTATTGAGATGGACAGTAGGCTTACCCTAGATCTAATTATAGTTATATTAATCTTGAAATGGTGGGTAAGTGTGGTTTGAATAAAGAAGTACATGCAGAATCTTGTTTAGTGCAGTTGGCTACAAGCACAAAGAAGAGAATGCATCACTAGGTAAGAGATTGTGTATTTGAGTTGAATGGTATGCATACATCAACCCATCTAAATGTATTGTACTCATTAGGATCATATATTATGCATTTGGGTATAGACTGGTTGTATCTTCATAGGACTAAGGTGGAAAATGGAAAATAAATAATATTGCATGGTAAGAGGAAGGAAACATCAATTAGAATGGTGACAGCTATGTAGGAAAAGAGAAATCGCAGAAAAGGGTGTGTGTTATTTGTAGTGCATATTTCTAGTGGTAAAGGTAAGTGTGATGATGATGATGCAGAGGTATTGAGTAGGTACACATGATCATGCAATAGTTACAAGATGTGTTTATAGCAAATATTTTAGAGTTTCCACCTCACAGGGAAGTGGACTTCTCCATTGAGTTGGTACTAGGGGCAGCATCATCATCAAAGGCACTGTTAGAGCCTAGATCGACCTCAGGCTGAAGGGAGGCAATCTTAGGATAACCACAAACCAAGATTAACCTGGTAGCTAGCCCTACCAGGTCAGGAGAGGGCTCTCTCCTTGTCAATCTCAGTTGAGATGACTGAATAAAATATGGATTTTAGGCTAGGTATAGTAGCTCTAGGGTTTTTGGTTGATTTTTAAGGTTTTGTTGCTGGATCAAATGGAGCAGGCAGCTCTGGGTCCGGGAAATCAAGTCAGAATTGCAGGATGTTGTGTGGGGCGAGATAGGTAGGTGTTTTGGAACTTGGAATTCAGTGAGATGGTAGGTATAAGACTGGTGAGGAGCTCAGGAGGGCATGCAAGGATCATGAGTCCTCTTCAGACAGCTGAAAACATCAAAAACTAAATGTATTCCCAAGGAAGAGCATTGTTACGAATGTATTCCACCTATATATCTTGATTTCATTTAGTTAAGAAGAATGAAATAGATTTTGGTACATATAACACATGAGAAAAAATAATGATAGAAGTATAAACAATGCAAAAACACATTACCACAAGAATCCCACAAAAATAGTTGCAAATCCTGGTTTATTTCCTTGTCAAATTGTTGTAGAGATGTACAATGTAGCTCAAAGCATCCACAAGAGTCCAACCTTTACAAATGAGGAAGAAAATACATAATATAGACATGAAAACCACCTATGCTAGCCATCAGGGGTCGAATCCAAGAGATAAGGGATTGTTTCAACCATATATAAACTTGGAACAGGAATATAGGCAGTGGAACAACTTGCCTCTAAAACCATGGAAAGTGATTCATTCACCCCCAAACCACTTCAAAATGATGAATCTACCTTCTAAGGTCATTTTAAATTTACATTTACATGGTACAACATCATTTGAAATCATAAATTCATCCAAAATGAGAGAAAAAGTCAACTTGTAGAAAAACTAGGTGAAATTTGGATTTTTGAGCAAACTCGTTCTATGTGTAGCGCCACCTGTCCTATGCGTAGCACCACTTCTCAGCTGATTTTGGAGGTCTTCTCCTTAACCAAAGTTAGCCCAAGATAGCTCGTTGGAAAGCTCCATCTATCTATCTTTTGGAACATCTTGAATTGCTTCATTTGGAGGACATTTTCACCCTCAAAAGTGGAACCTCCTAAGACTGCTTCTTGTGTGTCCAAAAAGAGGCAGAGAGGTCATTTTTTGATGGTTTTTGACCTTTAGGTGACCAAGATTTGCTCTAAAATTGCTACAAATTTCAAGGATTTATGTTCTCATCATGCTGAATCTAAATATGCAAGCCATTTCTCCAAAAATTGTCCTAGTCAAAAGCACCTAATGCAATTTCATGTGTTGGAAAATTTCAAAATTTGAAAATGACAAAATTTCACCAAAACTTGCCCAAATTTGGCACAAAGCTTCCCTCATTAGTTGCTTTGATGGGCTAGTGAGGCCTCAACCAAGATTTTTAGCTTTTCATGCTCCTTTTTTTCTCCTCAAGGCCTTCCTCAACCTTGCCTTAAGTTTCCTCATCCTTATATTGCATATTTTGTTCTGGGTCATATAGTGATAGGCCATGCGACGAAGCATCTTCTTTTCTTTATTGGCCTTCTCAAGAAGCTTTTCAAGGTGTATGTTAACCCTTTCAAGCCAAGTTTCCTGGTCATTCTCAATCTCTTTCTCAATGGTGGTCACCTTGACCTTTTCCTTCTTTGCCTTTTGTCGGTTCTCCTTGATCATTTGCAACTCCCTAAGGACTTGCTTGTCAGTCAATTGCTTGCTTTCTTGCTCAAGATAATTGATGATCCACTTTTCCCTCTCTAAATTGACTGACAAGGCTTGTATATCAGCCTCTTCCTCTTTGATGATCATGTCTTTATTTATCTTCGTACCTTGAATCTCCAAATCAATGACATAAACTCCTTGTGTCTCCTCATTATCAACCAGGTCAAAGTCCCTCTCTTGCCCATCACTAGGATCCTTCTCATGCATTTTTCCCTTGCCTTTATCTTTTCCCTTGCTATGCTACCCAACTTGTACCTGTTTAGCTGAAGATAAAGGCAAAGCCCCTTCCACTCCTTGTGGAGATAGCATTTGCCTGTGGCCTGAAGATGAAGGAAAGACCCCTTCCACTCCTTGTGGAGATAATACTCACCTGGTAGCTGCAAAAAGTTTCCTAGTGCCTCTCTCATAGGTCACAAACACTGGCACTCCCACGGTTTCAGTCTCTTCGACCTCTTGCTGTTCTAAAGTTCCAACTTCTTCATGAGGCACTGATGAAAATACTTGAGGGCTTTTGAACACTTCATGAGAAATGAAGGTCTCCCATGGTATGTTAAGTAGGTTCAGCTGATGTAAGACAATGATTTTAATCATAGAAAAGTGGTAGATGTTGGTTAGCTGTTGGGGGTATGATTTCTTCTTTAAAATGAATGCCATCTTCTCTATGTTTCTAAATATGAAGTAGGGGCTATTCATCATTCTCACCCTAGTGAAATACATCAGCAATATAATGTGGTAGGCATACAGTCTGGAGAACCTACCTTCACAAGTAAAATACTTGATGATGATCTTCATTAATGGAGCAAAACTTTCCTCCAAGAATTTAAAGGGGAATTCTCTATTGAGTTTGTTATGATATTTAGCCTTAATGTAAGGCTCATAGTACTCCCTGTCAATGTATTGACCTTTGTTCCACTTTTCACCCACATTTGGAATACCTATAGCCTTTGAAATGATAGCTGGTGACAAAGTGAATGTGACTCTAGCAAGGTTTACCTCATTTTTGTCCTCCAAATGTGTCACAAACAACCTTGCTAATTCATGATGGGATTTTACCCTTTCCACCATTTCAAAAAAAGTAAAACATGATTGATGTCTGAAACAAGAAAGGGAAAATGGGCAGGCTTGTAGCTCTCTCAAATTGGTGGGCTCCTCTCTCTCTGGAACTGTCACTATGTGTCTCTTCCTCCATTTCATACTCACTATCCCTCTCCATTATTGTTCTGATGTTTGTGTTTATGGTAAATGAGGAGTGATGGATTGGTGAGTAAGGGTATGATGAGTATGAAGAGATTTTAAATAGGAAAGTAGGTGAGGGTGAACAAGAATGGGAAAGGGATGTGGGGAATAAGTAGGGTTAATGAATGGTATAGGGTTTGGGAGTATGGTAGGGTTTAGGATATATGAGTATAGGTCTAGGAGTAATGATAGGTTTTGAGAGTATTGTAGGGAAAATTTTAGGGAGGGGATTATGTATGGGAGGATGAGTTGTAGGGAAGTAATGAAGGATGATATGGGACAACAACAGTAATGATTGTATTTGATAGACAACAACAATTAGGGTTTAATGTTTAGAGAGACAACACAACCCAAAAACTAATCAACAACTCTTGTCTACAAGGAAAGTGATATTACTTACTTGCAAATGGAGAAATTTGGGTGTTTTGGAGCAACTTGATGCAATTAGTAGTAATTGGTAGTTGAGATGGTAGGTATGTAGCGCACTTCCCAGGTGTGTAGCGTAGCTCCTTTGCATAGTGCCCGTTCCAAAAACAAAGGAGAAAATGCCCAGGTGCATAGCACCTTTCCTGTGTGTAGTGCCAAGTTTTGGTGCGTAGCACTGGGCAATTTCCTCCAAAAACACAATAGTTTCTTCATTCTGCTCAATGATCCCTAAAAATCGCTATTTTTCTCATAAAATTCAACTCCAACAATGAATTAACTTGAGCATGAAATGGCTTTTAGGGCACTTTTAATTTTTCACTCTACAAAACCCACTTTATAACGTCCTTTAGCTTTTTTCAAATGCTTTGTTTTTTGGATGCTTGACTTTTTGCTTAAAATTGACGAACTAATGCTTGATGATCTTTTGCTTTTGCAGTGGCATGTCTTGGAAATATCAGCAGGTGACTAGAAGCATCATGAGACTTCTAAATTACATATGAGAAATGATGAAATTACATAAAATTTACAAATAGAAAACAATGCTCTGTTTTCATCTGAAACTGGTTTTGAGGTGAAAAATTTATTAAATTTCCAAATTATGAAAGCTAAAGTTACTTGATGGTTATTGTCTTCGTCATGTATTCGTTGACCCTTATTGGTCAATGGTTACTAAAAATTTGACATGGTGAAGAACTAATACCTAATGAAACCGAAACCCTGAGACCTAAGACCTATTTGTTGAACTAGACTGAAAATGAACCTGGACCTGAACCATTGACTAAATCACACATGAAAAGTGGTCAGCAAATATGTGTCATGAGGGAAAAAACTGGAATGTGCCTACCATTAGTTGATCCATGACCTAATGGAATGCAACTCATTAAGAATGGGACTCCTAATATGAATGCAAAAGAGTGAATTTTGATCACTGATGGCAGTGTGAAGACACTGACACTAACAGGCACCATACAAGATGAGCACACCAGAGTTAGTAGAGATGAAGTTATAGTTGAAATGAATCATTGATAAGGGATACATTAGGCCATGTGTATCACTGTGGGGTTCACCAATGTTGATTGTAAAGAAGAAGGATGGTACTCTTAGGTTATGCATTTATTACGGGAAGTTGAAAAAGGTGACCATTAAGAACAAATATCCATTGCCAAGGATTGATGACCTTTTCAACCAGTTGAAGGGCGAAACAGTGTTCTCAAAGATTGATCTGAGATCATGATACCATTAGGTACACATGAAGGAAGAGTAAATTTACAAGAAAACTTTCCATACTAGGTATGTGCATTATGAGTTTTTTGTAGTTCCATTTGGTTTAACTAATTCTCCAACTACTTTTATGTGCTTGATGAACAGTGTATTGCATCCTTATCTGGAAAAGTTTATTATTTTATTCATTGATGACATCTTGCTAGATTCTAAGAATGAAGAAGAACATGTCGAACAGTTAACAACAATATTGAAATTGTTGGGAGAGCATTAGTTGTATGCTAAGCTTGGTAAATATAGTTTCTTTCAGACATAGGTACATTACTTGGGACATGTTTCCAAGGAAGGAATCACAGTGGATCCAAAAAAGATAAGGGCTATCATGGACTGGAAGATCTTAGAAATGTAGATGAGGTAAGATCATTCATGGGGCTATTAGGTTACTACAATAGGTTCATCAGGAACTTCTCTCGGATTGCATATTCTATTATGCCACTATAGAGACAAGGTAAGAAATTTGAATGGACAAAAGAATGTGCATCAAGTTTTGAGCAATTGAAGCATTGTTGATGAATGTTATAGTGTTAAATATCACAGATCTAGACAAAGAGTTTATGGTGTGTATAGATTCTTGAAAGAGAGGATTTGGTGGATTCCTTATGAAAGATGGAAAATTTGTTTGTTATAAGTCACGAAAACTAAATGATCACAAATAGAATTATTCGACACAAGATTTTGAGTTAGCAGTAATCATCCATGCATTAAATATGTGGAGGCACTATCTTCTTGGTAGGAGTTTTGTATAGATGAGTGATAATAGTGGATTTAGGTATCTATTTGACCAACCAAAATATGAATTCTAGGAAGGCTAGATGGTTGTCCACAATTAGTGAGTATGACTTTGAGATCGTGTACATTAAAGGTAATGAGAACATGGTTGTGGATTCTCTTAGCAAGAGGATATAGGTGAATCATATAACAGCTACAAAGGACAGACTTACAAAATTGGATCTCATAGGAAGGACAACTCGATAGAAGGTAAATTGAGCTTATGCACATGTTACAATAGGGTACAGGTGAGTAGGATGAGGACTATCATCTTATAGCACATGGTTTGATCAGATCTAGGGATAGTATAGATGTGCCAAACAACAATGAGCTCAAGAAGACTATATTGTAAGAATCTCATGCAAAACCATACTCAGGTCACCTAAGTTACTAGAAGAAATTGACATCAGTGAAGAAGTTTATCATTAGCCAAATTTGAAGAATGACATAGTAGAGTTTGTGGCTAGATGTTTCGACTGTCAATAGGTGAAATCAGAATGTAAGCATCAAGGTGGACTACTGCTGTTGATTTTGATTCTAGAGTGGAAGTAGGAGATCATTTCCATGGATTTCGTCATAGGTTTTTTGAGGACATCTTGACAGCATAATTCCATCAAGGTTGTGGTAGACAGGTTGACAAAGATAGTGCACTTCGTTCCAATAAAATCTACATATTCAACTAATGATGTGGCATAGGTATTCATCAGAGATGTAGTGAGGTTTCATTATATTCCAAGGAAGATTGTGTTAGACAAAAATGCTAAGTTCACTTCTAAGTTTTAGAAGGAGTTGTTTGTAGGTTTGGGGATAGATTTGGCCTTCAACACAACTTATCATTCGTGGACAGATCAATAGATATGGAGTGTCAACAGGATATTGGAGGAAATGTTGAGGATGCATGTAATGGATCAACAGAGCGTATGGGAAGAGTACCTCTCATTGGTTAAGTTTTCTTATAATAATGGTTATTAGGAGTCACTGAGGATGAGTCTTCTTGAGGCACTTTATGGGTAGAGTTTTAATACTCTCATTAGTTGGAGTGATCTAGTGAATAGGGTGTTGATTAGACCAAACATGTTGGTAGGGGTGAAATGGGAAATGCAGGTAATAGAGAAGAATCTACAGGTAGCTCAAGATAGGAAGAAACATTATGTAGATCAGAACAGAAGGTTTAAGGAATTCCAAGTTGGGGAACAAGTGTATTTTCAAATCAAGCCTAAGAAGATCTCCTTGGGGATTGAATCATGTGCTAAGATGGAACCTCAATTTTGTGGACCTTTCAAGATTCTTGAAAGAATTGGACCAGTAGCCTATTGACTTGCACTACCTTCGATAGTTAAATTCCATGATGTTTTCCATGTGTCATTTCTTAAGAAGTATGTTAAATATGTTAATCATGTGATTGACTGCTCTATATTTCAAGTATATCTAGAAGGAGAATTGCAGCCAAAACCTTGGTTTAGATTTTAGAGAAAGATTCTCATGCTACGGAACCAAGCAATTGAGCATGTTAACGTGCAGTGGAAGCACTTTGGTCCCAATAAGGCTACATGGGAGATGGCGGATTAGATGGAGGTTGTGTATCCTTCTCTATTCATCGATTGAGGGAATGTTTTTGGTATATGTTTCGGTGTAATGTTTTGGTATATGTACAAATGTATATGGATGTAAATACCTCTGTGAACTATGTTATAAAGGTTCAATAAGTGGTAACGATGTCATGTCATTATGGTTTTCATGTTGTTATGTTGTCATGTTGGTTTTCTTCTCAACAGATTGATCATTGTAAATACAAAAACGACCTACATTATAAACTCCCTCGATGATATGTGTTCCTTCTCAACAGTCTTATTAGTTGTAGGTGTCATTGAACACCGAGGATGATGTTCCCCCATGGGTGTGGGGTTCTGTAACAACCGTAGTAAAAAATCCATGTAATAAAGTTAATAAAGGAAAAATAATAACCAAGGTCATGTGACACGTATTCCAAACTAAATTTTCGGGAAGACATCCTAGTGTGGGTTTTCATTTGGTTTATTATGGCTGAGGAAATTGGAAAAGGAAATTGCAAAGGCTTTGGAAAGGCAAAGTGGCATTAATTGAAATTTTATTATGGAAATAATGGAAATTAGGAGAAAAGGAAGGTGAAAGGTCAGAGGTTGCATGTGAGGATGGAAATGAAGGAAAATAATGGAAAATTGAAGAAAATAGAGGGCTCATTAATAAAAATGCTTTTGAGGATCAGTTGGTACCTTTTTGTCAGTTCAGTTTTGGAGCTCTCTCTCTTTACTCTCTCTCTCTCTCATACTCTTAGGAACTTTGAGAATTCTTGGAGCATTCTAGAATTGGATCGAGAAAAGTAAAGGAAGGACAAGGAAGGAAAGGGGAAGAAAATATCAATGAAGGAAGATTATGATCAAGCAGCTACAACAAGATTACTTGTAGGTGTGACAATCTTCTTGAGCCTTGCCTTTCCATTTTTGGATTTCCATGGTGTGGTGAGATTGTGAAGGTAAAAACTTGGTCACTGGAATTAAATGGTAGAATACATAATTTTATTTGTAACGATATATGTTTAATTAAATACTTAGATACTGCTTACAATCTCTTAGGCGATATGCCTGAATAGGCAATGACTAGTCACGAGGTTGATTGGTCATGACTTTTGACCATAATCCTTTTCATAACTAACATTAAAAAATATTAATGACTTGTTTATTTCTTTATTCATTATTCATTATTAATTATTTACGAATTAATTATTCACTACATTTCCCACCGTTAAAAATTGTCTTGTCCTCAAAGTAAGGGTAACATGGGGAATTGTTGTCAGAACTTCTCATTTTCCCATGAGGAGTCTTCTTTTGGGATATTTTTCAATTTGATCAAGTGTTCTCTAATAGTTTTGGAATGATGTATCTTCTCTCTAGTTGCAAGGATGCCTTTAGGTTCTAAGACAATCCTTCCTTGTCTATCGAATTTAGGTTTCTTGGTTTGAATTGATTGGTTTTAACCTAGTACTTTTTTGAGACATGAAACATGGAATACGTTTTGGATTTGACAATTATCAAGTAGTTTCAATCCATAAGAAATGTCATTGATTTTTTTGATTATCTAGAAAGGCCCATAGAATTTCAGAGCTAACTTGTTCTTTCCTTATTGTTTCAAGGACAACTGCTTGTAAGGTTGTAGTCTTATGAAGACCTAACCTCCTTCTTCAAATTATAATTCTCAATGGTGCTGGTCATCTTATTTATTCATTCGATTTATGGAAGTTGTTAGGTTTTCCTTTAATATGTGGATAATATTTTGACTTTCTTCCAAATGGTTTTTCACTACTTGAAACTTAGTATCATTTAATGCAAAATAATTCCATCTCGGGGGTTCATAACCTTACAATGCTTGGAAAGGGGTCAGTTTAGTTGTGGTATGATAGGTAGTATTATACCACCATTCTACTAAATGCAACCATTGTGACCATTTTCTTTTATTATCTGATATGAAGCATCTTAGGTGTGCTTTTAAACATTTATTTACTATTTTTTTTAACCATATATTTGCGGGTGGTAGGATGAAATCACATTAAGGTTTATTCCATCTTGGTTACAAAATTCCTTCCAGAAATTCCCTTAAATCTTACATCTCTGTCACTGATGATGACTTTAGGTAGATCATGTATCTTGTAGATGTTTTTGGAAAACCCTCCACAATTTTCTTGATTGAGTTCATTTTCTTGATTTCTATAAAGTGTGCATATTTAGTGAGTTTTCCTACTACAACGAATGTCTTATCCTTACCATGAGACATGGGTAAACTGTTGATGAAATCCATTGAAATTTCTTCCCATTTCTAGTTTGGAACATGTAAAGGGTGTAATAATCCAGGAGTTGAGACATTTTTGTTTTTTCTTCTTTGAGATATGTCACATTCGATGGTGCATTTCTAAATCTCTTTACTCATTCCTATTTAGTAGAATGACTGGTGTGCATTCTAGTATGTTTTAAAGAAACTAATGTGCCCAACTATAGGGGAATTGTGTGATTCGTTTAGAGATTTTATTTCAAACTTTGATGAAGGACTTAAGTAAATTCTACCCTTATACCATAGTATAGCATTCTTCCATTCAAAATTAGGGTTTTTATTGATCTTTTTTATTAACGAGCAAAAGTATAGTTCCTTAGCATATTCAGCTTGAATCTCGTCCAACCAATCAGGAAACACTACCAAAGAGGGACATGTTGTGGTGTCTTCATATTTATGTGAAAGAGGGTCAACAACCACATTGTCCTTTCCCCTTTTGTGCAAGATTTCCATGTCAAATGTTGCAAGTTTCTCTATCCATTTATGTTATTCTATAGATAATAGGAACTGAAGACTGTTATGATTAGTGCAGATTGAGAAATTTATCCATAATAAGTATTTATGCCACTTTCTTAGTTCATGAATAATGACTGACATCTTCTTGTGGTAGGTAGACTTCAAGATTTCCCTTTTATTAAGTTTTCAACTTTCATAAGCTATGGGGCGACCGTCTTGCATTAGCAATGCACTAACCCCAAACCCTGAGGCATCACAGTCTACCATAAAATGTTTGGAGAAATTGGGGCTGCCAAAACCAGAGTAGATGACATTATCTCTTTTAAGGATTCAAAGAATTTATCTTCTTTGTTGTCCCATTGTAGGGAATTTTTCTTTAGTAAATTCGTTAAATGAGTAGTCTCATGTTCATAATTATTTATTAATATTTTGTAGTATCCAATTAATCCAAGGAATCCTCTAAGTTTGGATATACTCTTGGGCTTGAGCCACTCTTTTTTTTCTTTAATTTTGATGGGATCCACTTTGACTCCTTCTTTGGATATGATGTGTCCCAGGTATTCAACTTCCTTTTGTCGGAAGGTACATTTTGATATTTTTTCATAAATTTGATTCTTCTCCAATACAGAGAGTAATTATTCTAGATGCTTGAGGTTCTCATTCCATGTTTTTCTGTAGATGAGGACATTGTCAAAGAAAACCAATACGAATTTTCAGAAGTATGGGCAGAAGAGTTCTTTCATGGTTGCCTGGAAGGTGACTGGTGCATTTGTTAGACCAAATGGAATTACCTTAAAATCATAGTGCCCTTCATGAGTTCTGAACAAAATTTTCTCGATGTCTTCTAATATTACTGGAATTTGATAGTAACCTAACCTCAAATCTAATTTTGAAAAATATTCTGCGACATGTAGTTTGTCCAACATCTCATCAATAAATGGAATGGGAAATTTGTGTTTAATAGTAATCTTATTTAATCCTTGATAATATATGCACAAATGAAAGGATCCATATTTCGGACTAACACTAATGGTGCCACATATGGACTTTTGATTTTCATAATGACTCCACATTTTAGCAAATCTTATATTAGCCTTTTTATCTCTATTTTATGGTGATGGGGATAGCGATATGGCTTAACATTTACTGGTGCCAAATCTAGTTTAACTTCAATGATGTGTTTGATCTTTCTTTTGGGAGGTAATTTCATTGGCAGTTCCTCAAATACTTTTTCATATTTCTGGATTAGGGATGTAACTTCAGATTGTTGGTGAGTCCTTTCCATAAATAAAAATTCTAACTATTGGCGTTTTTCAATGAATATCGGTGCTCCTTTTCAAATAAGATTCTTCATTTGCTGAGAAGAAATGATTTGTGTAGGAGGGGCTTGGAATTCAAACAAGTTATACTTTCTTCCATCCATTTTGAACTTAATGAATTATTTTTGGTGATTTACGAAGTATGTCCCTAACATTTGTAACCATTGTAGTCCCAAGACAACATATACACCTCCTAAGGGAACTGTATAAAAACTAGACTCCATTTCGTAGTTGTTTAGTTTCATTTTAAATTTATGGAACTTCCCTACTCCATCTATGTTTTTCCTATCCACCACCATAACCTTTAATTCTGCTACATGATACGAAAAAATGCTTAGCCTTTTTGCAACTTTGACATTTATAAAATTGTGTGCTCCTTGAACCTATTAACACAATAACATTTATTTTTCTTATATGACCCTTTAGCTTTAATTTTTGTGGTTGGGCTATCTACGTGATAAATTCCAATGAAATTATCAATATTTTTTTCTTCATCTAGATCTCGATTAGGGGTCTTGTTTTCTTCGTTAGTTTCTTCGTTGAAGTCACTATCTGAATATTCCTATTCTTGTTTGCTTCATAGATGTACAATTTTTTTGTAGTTTATTTGTGTCTCAAAGGATATTTATCTCTATGTGTCGAACATTTTCCATCCTTTTTCTTTTCGAAATTTGACTATTGTTTTCCTACTCACAATGAGGGCAGAATGTACTTACTGGTGTTTTCTGAAGAAGGCTTACTTGACTTTCCTTTTCAGTAGTTGCATTCTTTTTCACTACTAGCATATGGTGTTTTATGGAATTTATGTTTTCATTCAATAATTATTGTTGCATGTCTATCCTCTCCAATGGTTTTGGGTTTATAGAGTTTTAATTATGCTAGGGTATGCTCTTTAAGCCCACATCTATACAATTTTAGAAGCCCTTTATCAGAAAATTCCCTATGTCTTATAACTAATACTTCCCACTCATGGGTGTATTCTCTTACAAAACCTTTTTGTTTGAGATGAATGAATTTTTTGTAAACATTGACTTATTCTTCGTCATGGAACCTTTTGAGTAGGGCATCCACAAAATTTTTCCAAACAAACGAGCGAGCCTCACATTTGTTGGACCACCATATGAAAGAATCATATGCTTCAGCTTCTAGGTGGTTGGATGTGGTCATGATCTTCTCTTGCTCACCTATTGGTGGGTTTTCTCTGAAAATGGCCTCCATTTTATTTACCCAGATAATGGCTCCCCTATGGTCCTTACCATCATACTTAGGTAATCCATTTTAATTTTTTGGTAGTCTCTTTCGAGAAACTTTGTATAGAAATAGATTCCTCGAAACTGTATATAAGACATTTGTGGGATTTGGTGCATATGTGGAAATTCATGATTTGGAAAAACTTTGCCTTTTGGAGCCTTGGGACTTTGTGATTATTCTTGCGTGATTAAGGGATTAAAAATTAGGTTGACTCCTCCCATTAACTGGCTCAACATTCTTTCAATGTTCTCTATTTTTTTGATATCGTTTGCCATTTTCTTGAGTGATAATTAACCTATCTTGGCCTTTTCTGAATTCTTCTTCTTGTTTTTCGACATTATCAAGGCGTCGTCGCATTTTATCAAGTTATTCTTGAATTTATTTTGAATCATCATTATTATTCCTCATTTTCAACTTGTTATTTTTCTTGGTGGAACCATTCTTTTTTTAATTATATATATAGATATATATATATATATATATATATATATATATATAAATATTTATATATATATATTAAATATATATATATATATATATATATTAAATACTAATATTAATTTTTAATTTCTATTTCAAAGAAACTTATATATTAAATATTCTCCAACATATAACTCTAAATTTTATACGAATTATATGTTAAATATCACTATAAGTTGGTAAAAATAATTAGTAGCACGTTTTGATAAACTACAACATCGAATATTGACCAACGACTCTGGAATGGATAAACCGGTTGGAATGCAGGCAACATGATATGAAACGGGGTTGGAATGCAGGCGACATGATATGAAACAGGCGAAACACAAGATGATTGATTGGAATGTGCATTATGTACCAAAGGCTAGTGAGGAACATGTGAGGTAGGTGACAATATTATTACAGGGACAGGTTTTTGCGCAGAGGAGGATGGACGCAGTAGGAAGAAATTCACGGTGTCATAGAGTTAACAATCAGTGCCCATAATGCGTCGAGTAAGGAATAGGCATGAAGAAGAGAAAAGAAGCCACGAAACACAAATATGATGGCAGATGGGTCAACAACGTGATGTTACGGAATGGGTGACAAAGGGAAAGTAGGAGACCGACAGCAGATGTGAATGATCTGTTGGCGAGAGTTTGATGTGGAAGAATGGCTACAGACCAGAGACAACAAACAAGAAAAAAATGGAAAGTGAAGTGCAAGGTGAGTGAATGGATGGACGATGACATTGTGAATTTATGCAACCGCCAACCGAGGGAGGAACGACTCTGATACCATAGTCAAGGGAAACAATTGGCCGCTGGAACTAAATTACAGAAGACACAATTTCATTTGTAATAATATATGTTTTATTCAAAACTTAGATGATGATTACAATCACTGAGACGGTATTCCTAAATAGGAAGTGACTCATCACAACGTTGATTGGTTACGACTTTTAACCATAAGCCTTTTCATAACTAACATTAAAAATTATTAATTAATTAGCCATTATTAATTATTTATGAATTAATTATTCATAACAGGGTTCTCTTTTATTTTTTTGAGCTGGATTTCTGGATGGACTCGAAGCTGAGTGGGGTGGTCTCAGGATTATTCATAAGGCCTAAGAATCCTGGTATGCGATACACCGTAAAGCCTAGTTGTGAACACCTTGATTGAGCCCAGGAATACCTTGAACAGTAATAATAGGATACACAGTAAATATCATAAGTTAATACCCTTGATTGGGCCTAGGAATACCTTGACTAGTAATGGAAGGATACATAGTAGCCAATAGGTTGAGACAGACAAATTCCTCATGGTTTAGTTGGAGAGATCTAGAGGCTTCCATGCTTGTTTAGGTCCTAGTGATCTGGTGGGGATTATGGTATGAACTGGTTGTATTGATAAGGGTTCATGCCTAGGGATCCCTTGGTGGGATATACACTTAAGCTCGAGGAAGCCTTAGTTGTTTTGTTGTGAGTCCCACATTCATGCTTGAAAAATAGCACGAGAGTGATTAGCTGAAAGAAATATTTGGTTCAGCCCAATATATGGTCGTGTGGTTCGTGGAAGTCCTAGACCTGGTTGGCTTATGAATTCATTAATAAGAGCTCCTTCTCCTTGGTATTTCATGTGTAAATATATTGGTTCACATGTGATTTTTATGGTTCTTGTATCCTTGTTATTTTTTTTTCGTTTTATGCTAGTTATGAGTATGTTTTATGACAAACTTGATGTATGTATCCCATCATGTTTTGATTTTAAAATGAATGTACAATGAATATATGACCTAAAATATGATAATGAAGATATTTTGATAGAGAAACAATTCTTCTTTACGAATATCAGATAAGTATGAGAACCCTATGATCAAATTTGTTGTTATGACCTTTAGATTACATATTTGTGACATGTTTGACAAAATTCCTATCATGGATAGTAGGGGTGAGATCAAGTAATTGTAAATATGATTTCATTAGAAGCTTTATTCCATTGTTATTTATCCTTTCTGAAAGTTTCATGAAGTTTTGGGAAGTGGCCTGATACCTAGCCCTAAAAAAGTGGCTCAGAATCTGGGGTCGTTGGCTCACAATTGGCTAAAAAAATCAACAATCGTTGGCATGCCTTACTGTGGGAGTGGTTGGAAAGCCTTATTCATATGCATGGCTTGTCATGGGAGCAATTGAGGCTCCAGATTAGTGAAATGTCAAGTTTTCTTAGGGGTTGGTCACCTGGAAAGGTTAGTTGGCTCCTGAACATTCTGTAGCATGTGTGGAAGGTCAGAATGGTTTGTTTTGTCCATTCCACTTCCTTAACTATACATGGGGAGTTAAATCACATCATAGTAGCCTCTCGTCACATGTTTACCCCAATGGACTGGTCAACTTGGGGAAATGTGGGAGGAGGGTGTTAGAAGGATTCTTCATTATGACTTACTATTGCTTAATTCAAAGTTCCAAGAGGGGGAATGGTTAACAGGTTTCAAAGATAGTGAAAGCTATGAAAATGAATAACAGTGGGATCAATGAAACAATAGAGAACAAGACATGTAAACAAGTCCTAAAATAGTGGTCTCACACTTGTATAACATCAACACAAGTTGCACGAATGCACAGTACACAAAATTGACATGCATACCTTGAAACGACAACAAAGAGAAAAATTATTTCTAAGTGTGACAGTTAAAATGTAGCTTTACGACACTTAAAATACAAGCTACGACATAATTATTGACTGCAACCAGAAAGTTCGCCAAGTTGTGGGAGAGTATCTAGCGCATATTCTTATGATATATAAGATCAACTAATGTAGAAGAGTGTAGCTAGAGATACCTCTAGTGGTTCTCCAAAGTGTGGTACATGCAGGAGTGAAAACAACCAAAAGGGACACTTGCAGTCATGATCAAAAGTGAAAATGATTTGCATAATCTAAAGAAATTTAAAGCGACACATGTCAGAGTGAAGAAAAAGCTAAAGTGACACTTGTTAAAGTGAAAGAAAGAAAAAGTGACATTCATGGAAGTGAAAACAACAATTGTGAAAGAAAAGGTGTCCAAAAGTGACAATTGAGAAAATTCACCTGAATGATGATATAATTGCAACGAAGAGTGAGAGAGACTATTAGATGATGTTGCACGCTAACCATCTGCATGGATTGCATAGTGCACTGTCCTTATGGAGTGCATAGTCATTTGTCGATGTTGGAGATTGTAACTAGTGTTGGTATTTATAATGAAAGAAAAAATTTATTATTGAATTTATTTTGATCTAACATGTTATTCATGTTAATTAGAGTCATAAAGAGTCAAGAAATTTTATAAAAGACTCATGACAAAATTGACTATTTTAAAGACAAAAAAATGATTTTTTATCATTGAAAAATTATTGATCATACCTCCAGGTCAGCGCTCCCTCTATAAAGTCAGCTTGTGTGGATATTGACACCCTCCTAGACATATATGAAAAGAATTTTACTTGATCACTTGTGTATATGCATCAACCAAGAAGTATAGTTAGTGTTCTACAATCAATCAAGAAAAGTAAGGTCGAAATAACCTAAAGTTTATAAGTCAAAATAAATCGAAATCTATGCCTAAATTCAAGTCTACCACTAGATTCAAATTTATTTGATAAAGGAATTGAGAGTTTGTTGTAGCATATAAGGTATCAAGTGCCAGTTCTATAGGAGGATAACTGAGCTAAAATTAAGAAGAAGTGAAGGATAGGAAATGAACAAAATATCGAACCCTAATATTGAAGAAATTATGCAATTCCTTAACAAAATCGAACTATTGAAATAAGTATGATAACTTTAATAAGGACTAAAATCTGAAGTAGTCTCCAATATTTGCAGTATCAAAATATTTTCTAAGGATTGATCCAATGATCATATTCTTGCAGAAGTTTATCTTTGACTTTGATTTTAAAGGAAGGTTGACTTGGAGGAAGATAATGTTTTTGGGTTGGATATCTCATTTTGAAATTGATTCAATAAGAAGTGGATTGTTGAGTTTTCCCCTTTTGAGGGGTTTTTACCTTGGCTTGAGAGCCTAAATATCTATGTCTCTTACTTCTATGATATTGAAATAAGATTTTGTGTAATTTCTTGATGAAGAAAGAACAATAAGAAACTAAAGATATAAATCTAACTCTCACAAGCAATCATTAGGTGAATTTTGAGGTCTAAAATTAGTCTCCTAAGGAAATTATAAAATAACAGTGGAGATAATAAAATAAGATTACATTACATCATCAAATTTTAGAGGGAAAAAAGAAGAAACTTTTTTTCAACTCGTATTTTCAACTTATCTCCCTATGGGTTTACTCAAATTTGAGGAACAACACTCATTGGATGCAGAATTTGATTCTGCATCCAAGGAGTGCCCATGTTGCATACTTTCAATGAACCTTGATAAATGAAAAATGAGAAATACATGAAAAACGTCATTGCAATCACATGTTTTCATGTATTTCTCATTTTTTGTGTAGCAGGGTCCATTGAAAGTATGCAACATGGGTACTCCTTGGATGATGAATCAAATTTTGCATCCAACAAGTACTCCCACTAGAAATTTGAGAAAAAACCTTAGGGAGATAAGTTGAAAATACGAGTTGAAAAAGTAGTTTTATTATTTTATTACTTTTTAAACTTTTTACTTTTTTCTCCAAAAGTGGTGAATCATCCCCCATGATTGACATCATCATCTTGAATCCCATTGGTTATTATAAAGTTTATTTTGGTTGTACATTTTTCTTAGGAGGCCCATTTTAGACCTCAAAATTCCCCTAATGTACCAAGTAAAGAAAATATAATTTTTCATTGATTTTCTAACATGGTATTAAAGCTAAGGTTAAGAGGAGACACCATTACCAGAGAAAAGAAATAATATCATCATTGTAGCAACTCAAGTAGATCATTTTTCCAGCCATATCTAAAGACATGTTTTAGTAGTAGATCACCTCCAAATCATTATGTATAATCTAATGACATATATGTGCAAGGAAAGCAATAAGCTAGAAGCATGTATATTCAAAGCATGGAAAAAGAGAATTGACGTAGCCCTTAGTGAAAATGATGTGATGGAGTATGTTTTAGGAATGGTTCCTATTCTAGATAAGAATAATGATCAAGAAGTTGAAAAATATGAAAAACGATAAGTTAAGGCTCAAAGAATTCTCTTGGAATCTATCAAAGACCACCTCATTACTTTTGCTTCAGAGCTATGTACATATAAATAAATATATTATACCTTGATGAATTTATACTCAATCAATACAATAGGCCACATGATTTCCTTAAGGATTCAACTATACCAATAAAAAATATCAACAAAAGGTTCTTTATCTACTTTTTTAATGAAGCTATCAAAAATAAAAGGCCAACTTCAAGAAGCTAGTGAGAAAATATTTGATTCAAAATTAATTACAGTGGAAATTAATTCCTTACCTAAATAATGGGATGGATTTGCACGAAAAATTTGTGCAACAAAAGAAGCTCCATCATTCGAAAAATTATGGGATCAATTTTCATTAGAAGGATCTCGAATAAAGGCTAGAAGTTCTCAAAATGTCAATGAGATATCTCAAGCCTTTGTAGCTATAAGTCAAAGAAGAAGTTTGATATAAAAAAGAAAAAAAATATTGAGACATGTCCAAAGTCCAGTGCTTTGGATATCATGAATATGGACATTACAAATCAAATTTCCCTAAGAACTAAAAGAAAAGAGAGGTCTAAAGCATTAACAGTTGACAAGAAAAAATCTTGTAATAAGAAGAAGGAAGATGTCAAATACCTCTACTATTGAGAATGATTACTAGTGAATCTTGCACTAGGTTTATAGCATAAGAATTTATAGTCTAGCATGTTCAAAAGTATAGGTAACTCCCTCATCATAAATAGTGGAAAGACGGAGGAGTAGACACCTTAACCTACAAAAAACCACAAATACCTAAGTTTGGAAGGAAGAAAAAGAGCATGTTAAATGTTCCCTCTAATGACCTATTTGGCCAATTTTGGAAGATCTATTCATGGATGTTCTGGGCACAATTCTATTCCATGTGTTCTCTGATACATCTATGTCACAATCGTGATGTTTTCTTTGCTTGAAAAAGGTAAAATAGTAGGCCAAGTAAAGGCTATGTCTCTCCCTAAAGGTAGAGAAGGGAAACAAGGTTGTTTGATGAAAAATCATAGTGTGATAGGAACTACTTTAATGACTAAGAAAAATCCTAGTTCTAGGCACCACAAAGACTGTGAATTAGGCTGAAAATTCCAGTCAGATGTGTGACAAGGAACATGTAGTTTTGGAAGCTATATCGAAGTTTCAAAGGAGGTAATTTTACATGTTCTTAAGTTTATGAATTAATGGTAGGATTGTTCCAATGAAAATAGACAACTGTAGTTACTATCTCAAAGAATTAGTAAGCCAAATATGTGCTAGATGAGGGAATTAGCTTGTGCTCTAGTTAAGGGATCTATTCCAACTCACTTAAAGAGTAATTTTTGTCCTATGGTTTTGCATGTATTTACTTTAAGTCTATGTATGATAAGGAGGGTCACCACCCTACATAAATTTTTTTTTATGATTGTGTAAGGGTCATTAGGTATTAAGAATATATGTTGAAGGTTTTGTATATTGAGAAAACCTTTCTAAAGTATGAACAATAGTTGTGAATGAGGATAGAGGAAATGAACATGTGATAGGAAAAAATCATGGAAGTAAATGCTAGTTAATGTGTGCCCGAAGATGGTTGTATTATGAAGGCCTTATGTGTAGTGGCACTGATATGAGGAGCCACTATAAAAAAGGAATATCGTATAGCTTGTAAACAAAGACTATGGAATAGCCTTGTATATGCTAGAAAGTTATTTGGTAAAGTCCCTAAGAGTTAGCTATCTTGAAAAATAAAAAAAGTAACTAAATGGCATAATCATTGACTGATGTATGTTAATTAATAAAAAATAAGTACAAGTTTAATACTAATAAGAGGATATATTAATGAGTTCCTTGAAGAACTCAAGTACAGGTTAATGATCTATTAGGAGGAAAAGTTGGAGCTCTTGAAATTGCATGGCAAGCAGTCTTAAGTGGTAAGAGGGTTGGTGAGACGAGAGATACGATTAGAGTAGCTAATGTAAGAGAAGTATGATTACTTTTGACACAATTTGAGGCTTGTTCATGAATTATCCTTGGTTTAGAGGGAGTGAGCATGGATTTCTCCTCTCATATTGAGAGGGAGTAAGGTTGGACATTGGTTCTCCCTCTGTCATGTACTAGGCCAGGACTAATAGTCCTAAGTCTAGTACATACATCATGGATAGGGAGAATGATGATACAAATTAGCTTGGTTCTGCTTGTGTCAGGTACTGTGATGGATTAGGATCGATATCCTAAGTCAAGTACATGGACATGGATAAGGAGAATGATGGATTTGATAAGCATCCTGGACAAACATTCTTGAGTCATGTAATATTATAGATTACGATGAGTATACTAAGTCACATGGACTTAGATAAGAATGGTCTGATGGTAGATATACTTCGAGTATCCTAGGTGGAGTACATACCTTGGTGAGGCAATGTGGTGTCCTACTGAATGCCTCCTAGCTTTGTGCCCTGATCTTATGAGAGACAAAGTGTACATGTTAGGGAATTGGTAATGTGACAATGTTGACTATGATAATATTTTGATGCTCATAAATTTATATCCATTCTTATATGAATATGTCAAATTGAGATAAACCTATGGATTCAATATGAATACCTCCCTACTTAAGAGGTAGTGTTGGAAATTATAACTACTATCAGTCTTCATAATGAAAGAAGATAGGTATTATTGAATTTATTTTGATTTATCACATTCTTCAAGCTCATTAGAGTCATAAAAAGTCAAGAAAAATTGTAAACATGTCATGACAAAGTTGACCATTGTAAAGAAAAAAAGGAATTTTTATTATTGTAAAATTTTTGATCATACCTCCAAGTCATCCCTCCTTTTGTAAAGTCAACCTGTGTGTCTATTGAAACCCTCCTAGACATATATATAAAGACATTTACTCAAACTTTTGTGGATATGCATAAATAAAGAAGTATAAATTGTGTTCTGCAATCAATCAAGAGAAGGAAGGTCGAAGTAGCAAGAAGTTTACAAGTCAAAAGAAATCAAAATTTGGGACTAAAATGAAATCTACCACTGGATTCAAAGTTATATAATAAAGGAACTGAGAGTTTGTTGTTGCATATAAGGTATCAATTCCTAGTTCTAGAGGAGGACAACTAAGCTAAAATTAAGAGGAAGTGAAGGATTGAAAAGGAACAAAAGATGAAACCCTAATATTGAAGAAAGGTTGTAATTCCATGATAAAGTTGAAATATTGAAAGAAGTCTACAATCTCTAATAAGGAACAAAAGTTGAAGTAGTCTATAATATTGGGAGAACTGAAATATTTTCTAAGGATTGAGCCAGTTAGCATATTGTTTCAAAATTTTGTCTTTGACTTTGGTTTATGGAGGAGGGTTGACTTAAATGAAGACAATGTTTTTGGGTTGGATATCTCATTTTGAAAACGCTTCAATAAGAAGTGGATTATTCGGTTTTCCCCTTTTGAGGGGTTTTTTACCTGACTCGAGAGCCGAAATCTATGTCTCTCTTACTTATATGATCTTGAAAGAATAATTTGCATAATTGCTTAATGAAGAAAGAACAATAAGTAACGAAATATAGAAATCCAACTCTCACAAGTTATTACTAAGTAAAGAAAATATAATTTGTGATTATTTTCCAACAATCAACATTGGCTGCATAAGAACTGTAATTAAAAATTGCACAAGAGCTATTCCTAGAGACTATGCAAGCACTAATCTCAACGATTGTGGAATGCATTCCTTCAAGGGTAAACATTGACTACTAAGCTTGTTGGGAAGGGGTGTGCTTATGGATGCATAAAAAGCTAGGCAAGTGTAAGAAATTGGCTTTGACGCTTAGACTCTTAGAAGAAGACTTGATCACTTAGAAAAGCATCAACCAATCATGGAGTGAAAGTGTATAACTTGAAACGAAATATTTTAAGGTCATAGGTAGGCTAAAAAATTCAAGTATAAGAATAAAATTGTACAGTGTTTATCATAGCTAAAACACTTGGAAACACACTTTAATAAATCTAGCTTCTCTACTTAGGTCTACCTTTGAAAAACAAGTCTTATTCTTTCAAGAATTATTGACTCTCCCTATATTTCAACTTGTCTTTGTGGCTTGTCTCGATTAAGGATATATTCTCTCCCTTTCCTTTCTCAGCTTAAACCAAATTTACAAGACTAGTAATCCCTCAACTGTTTCGATAGAGGAGAAGGATAATAAGTATACCAAGGTTTTGATGTTTAGAGCTAAGTGCATTCTTTGGTTTTGATCCACTACCAGTGAGCCTATTTAGTACATCAAATAGAGTCACCTCAATTAATCACAAGAATTTCCCTTTTTCTAACAGCTGTTATAGCATCATTTATCACGCCTGTATACTTGATGCTATGATTCATGGCCTTGGGAAACCATTTTTATAGACATATTTGGGCACCGCAAACCCAATCACATATGTGCATGAACCAAGGGCTTCTAAACCCCTAAAAGTGTTGTTTCATACCCTAAAGGAACAAGGTTAGCTATTACATTATCTCCCAGAAGTTCTCCATGAAAAAATACTCAGAACTAGTCAAAACAGGACCATACAGACTGCTCCATGCATAGGGTACAATGCATCTCACCTATTACACATGAGGGGTACGATGCATACTGGAAATCCCTTCTGTAGGGTGTGATGAGTGAGAGCAGACAAATGGCAAAAGCAGTTTGCTAGGTGGAAACCCAGAGAATCTTCTAGAAACTGCTCATATGACACTTGCCTCTTTGAATTCGCCCAAGGATGAGTAAGAGATCTGAAATATCCAAGTGGAACCAAGAACTATTAGTGAAATGACACTAATCAAAATCCCATAAGTTGACTCACTCTCTTGTAAACATCTATATATGGATCCCTCATCCAAGAGATCCAGAGGTTGGAATTTTGTAATTTGCAAGTAAGTGCTGTTGGTTTCTCTTTGAAGACATTGTTGGGTGATCTTCCTTTGTATGAGGTGAAGAGGGCTTTCATGCTTGGAGGACAATGCTAGATCAGACAGCCTAGTTGTGATCCTCTCTTCTACTACTTCTATCAATAAGCTATTTGAGTTTTCCTCCATATGCTTTTATATCTCTGAATCTTGTTTGTGTGTGAATTTATATGGTTAGTGTACATCTGATCTTACATTATATATGGTTATAGATCTCTATTCTTTGATGGTATTTTGTTGGCTTGGCTCTATAGGTTTTCTTTGAAGTGGGACAAGTGAGAAAGGAGTGGCGAAAGCTCTATCAAAGGAGAGAGGAAACAAGCAAGGAGACTAGCGAAAGACTGAGGTTGGTGCTCTCTACTTCTCTCTCATCTATCTTTCATAAAGGAAAACACAAGTAACTTTAATCTGTTTGTTTCTAAGATAGCTACCCGTCTTAGTGGGACTAACGGCTCTGAAAGGATACTATTTTTCCTGATAACAACCCTTTCCCTTCAAACTTCATCCTTTTACTAAAAAACATTATTTTAAATTCCATATGTGACTCTATCCTTTAACAAGCACGGTGAACACGTGGGTCCATCTATACCCAACCCACGTATATAATTTAAAATATAAAAAAAATATAAAATCCCTATTTTATTGGTGGGATTTATGGGTTACACTGGAAGCCCACCTACAATAGTCCATGGCCTAACTGTATTCTAACTAAGACAACTATTTTGGGGTGATATAACTACACCTCATGGGAATTCTTAAGGGGAGAGAAAGATAGTATATTGATATTATATCCAATTGGTCCCTGATCAAGTGTGATTTATCCCTGTGCCTCCTGCATTCCCAGCTTTAGGAAACCCTTATTTCCAGATAGAGATGTCCATATCCTTTATATGGAATCTATGTGTATGCATTTGAAAGAGGATTTTTGAGGTTTGGGTTGGACGGATCTAGAGGAAGTTTTTTCTTATAGCCATTGTCAAATCAGATTGTATTCTTCCACATTCTTTGTAGCCATCAATAAAGAAGATTTGCCTTGTTCCTGATGTGATGATATTTATTCTTTAAATCATGATATGATATAATTATGTATCACCTCATGTTCCATATCTATATGCTTATATGATCCAACATTCATAACTTGAACATGCTTTGAACTATTGCTAGTGTATATTCTTTTCTGGAATGTGTTGTAGGTTTTGAAGCATTGGAGGAAGTAGAGGTTTTGGGTCCTGTTAACAGGCCAAAATGTACCACCAACGACTAAGGGGTATCCTCGATGTGAAGTCCCAATTAGACCTCACACTGTTTGGGATAGGAGCATCATCCGGTATGTGGGCTCGGCTACCATCATTAATTTTTTCTACTCTTGGTTATCAAATGTGAAGGTGCTAGAGTGGGGTGAGAATGAAGTGCTCAGGCAGCGAAACAACATTAGCCTAATATTGATGAATTTTAGAAAGAGGTTTAAACAATTCACAACAATGATAAGAAGAGATAAATGATGAGAGCGATTAGTGACCTAAAACCCCATTGGACATAATGAATAGGAACATGTTAGAGGTCAATTGTGAAGTAGTTCACAATAGGTCACCAACATGGCAAGGGATAATTAAACACAGATTCGAAAGCGAAACATACATGATCCACTATGTACCAAAACATAACATCTTGTGTATATGAAAGCACGCATACAAATATGGTGAGGTATCAGATAGCTAATACAAACACCATCAGTGAGCATGGGAATTAGTGCCAAATATAAAAGAAAATATCTTATTAATATGCTACAACTTAAAATACATATCATGCATTTGGTCAATACCCAATAATGGAACATGGCTTGTTCATACAATTGCTCGATGTCAAAACCCTAACCCTACTGCAAACCCACTCTCCTAGCTACCAAGAGTTGAGTGGCCCTAGCTCTCAAGCAAAAATTAGTTATATATCTTCTCTCAACTCAAGTGATAAATTCCTTTTGAATGATGCGTAAGGGATCATTTATAGAGTAGAGATGGCTGCTCACCTACCGTGACCCTTAGCCTCCCCTATGACCTTTTAGCTACCCTCCTAACTCTTGAGATTGCCCACTTCTTCCTCAGACCACAATGATCTTTACATGCCTAGATCAGACCTAACATAGTGGTTGATATAATGTTGGCTGATATTTAGAGCATGATGAAAGGGATAAAGAGAAATATTTGGAGGGTTATTGGAAACCCTAGAATGCTTGATGCCTAATATCACAACAATGTGACTGCTTGATCTCGAAATCGATTTGTTTCCTTGCCACTATGCCTCACTTGCCTTCATCTATCTTTTGGTAATGTAACTTTGTGTTTATTGAAATGTTATTAGAACTTGGAAGGGACCACTTGGATTACTGAAGGAAAACCTAGTTATGAAAGATCCATGAGAAACCCTAATCCTTTTCCGTAGACCAATATTTGTTTTGCTACTTCTACCTGCAGGAAAATAACATTACTCAGACATAATTTCATACAAAGAATGATAATGAAATTTCAACAACCTAATTTGAAAGAATGAAATTAATAAATAATTAATCTTGACCCCTGTGTGGTCAATTGTTGTGCCATAGTATTATCACTACATGTGGCCTTGGGGGGTCCTCTTGGACTTCCTCAGATATACTCTCATCTACTCTCATTATTGCTTCACTGCACATACTATCTTGGTATCCCTGTCTAATTAAGGTCACTAGTGTACACCAAGGTTAGACATTGTCACATTGGTCAGTTGTGCAAATTCTCATTTGACAAGAAAACTCTGTCCAAGCCCTTAACTCATAATGTTGTTCCTTTTGAATTGGTTTTCTGCCTCGTAAATATCAGTTCTTGGATTCCATAGGCTTGATGCTATTGAAAACTTTTCAATTGAAATAGAGATGAGCCATTCTCTAAATCTGTTCCTCCAATACTGCATCAAAACTCAACACCACAATATGGAACAGATGAGTTTCCTTAGTTACTAATGACTAGGCATCAAGATCTGCGTAGAGAACACAACAATGCCTTTTGTCAACATTTATTCAAATTTTCAACCTACAAATTATGTTGTGGTTGTGTCTAAGGAAGTTCCAAGAGTTTGCTATCGACAATAGGACACTATCTTCGTGAAACGTCATCCTCCACTATAGGACAATCCTTATCTTTGATTAATTCCCTAGATTCTAATGCACAAGTCTTTGATGTTGTAGATGAGGGCTCTTAGTTGGGTTCTGAACCTGATCAGTGCTCTTGTAGCCCAAAACTTTTAATTCTGAAACATAACTCCAATGCATCGAGCCTTACTTCTACTACTTCACAAGTTAATTTAACAATGTCTCAAGGGAGGCATAGTAATGTCTGAAAATAGATTAATATACTATCACACTTTTAGAAACCCTGACACAAATGTGCTCAAATTTTCCTCACATCATCATGCAAAATTAAGCTCAGAAATAGTCCAAAATCTGTCATAAGAAACGCTAAGTTCCTTCAAAGTATAGAGAGCTAAAATAAGAATATAAGACAACAAACTTGCATTGAGGGATATGGAACAGGTTGAAGACCGAAATAAAGCCTCAGAACCCTTGAGCATAGCAAAGAACCTTATGCAACATGTTTGCATGATATTCTAGAGTTTTCTCGTAGATAGCTCCAATATTTTTCTTAGTCTTTGGCTCAAACTAGCTGTGTTACAAAGCAAGCAAATTCGAATTGGAATGGAGAATTCAAACCAATCTCATTTGGAAGTGTGACTTGAATAAATTGGGTGGAACCGCAACTTAGAAGTTTCATAGTCACATTTTTCTGGAAGTCGCAACAACCTCTGTCTGCTTTGGGAGTGGTGTTGCGACCTAGCAACATTGGGAGATGTTGCAAAGTCACAATTGAGGGGAGTCGCATTTTCTAGCTTCTTTTAATAAAGCCAAAAATGCGACCTAGCGACCTTTGCATGAGTGAGACTTACTAGAGGTTGTGTAGTCAGAGGGTGAGGTTGGTAGCACTCTTTACAATTTGCCCTCTACGCAGCAAAATAGTGGTATTCCCCTCTCAATTCCCTTGTCCAATGATATACCAAACATCGTTGTTCTTTATACCTTTTTGTGCATATTGTATATGTGTTGTCCCAGCATAAGCATCCTACCATGAGATCTGGACCCCTGACAGATTATGTTAAATATGACTTCAGCGCATCATCAAAACACATTGTCCTGCCATGAGATCCCAATGTCTACACGGTTACGTTAACTACGATTTTCAAGGAGTAAATAGGTGTGCGATGTTGCATTTTCCACACGTTGTAGATTCACAAAACATTTAGTGTGGGCTTGAGGGAAATGCTATTAAAAAAGGTCGTAAACATCTTCTAACATCTTATTTTTTAGGATCCTCTCTACTACACACAAATTAGATGTGTTGGTATCATGAGAGTATACTTCAACCAAGATTCCAGCGCTATGGTAGGTCAAAAAATCCACATTTTTCTAGCCTAACATATTTGGTAGGTCTTTGCTCTATTTATTAACTTGTTGCTCCACTGTGATTGATTGAGTCAAGTTTTTCACAAATAATTTAGGTACATTTTTGGAGAATGTAATCTTGGAAGGATCTTCCATTGCATTGAGGTTTCATGTTTCGGAAGCCAAGCAGTTGATAAACATGGAATTCAAAAGCTTGAATTAAAAGATCAATTTTTTGCAATTATTTTGATCATGGTGCTCTGGATTCAGCTATAGCCAACTACTCCCTCAGCATCAAGCTCACGGAATAGGTAGCAGAGAGTTTGTAGATTCCATCAGACTCTTACGCTTTTTTCGTAGAATTGGAGAAATTGAAGGTCGAGAGGACCGAGGCAGAGCAATTCAAAGGAAAGGTACACTCTCTATATTTGGAGCAGTTTATTGTTCTACTGGAGAAGGAAATTGCTGCAAAGCGCAAGCCTATCCAGACATACTCCTTAAACCATTGATGGTGCCATTTGTGTCTTGCGTGTAGTTTGAGCGTGGACCAGTCTTTACGATGGCACCAAATGTGCTTTAAGAGGGCTTTGAACAAAAGTGATGTCTCCAGCATGAGGCTAGCCTAAAGAATACAAGGGCATATCCCCATAATGCAACCACAGGGTAGATCCCCTTTGAATTTTTTTGGAGGTATATTTTAAGTGACTTTTATTTATGCTCATAATATCAGTAACACATACCCAATATTTCTTTACACATCCGGTGTTAAAATGTAGTCCTCTTGCATATAGGAATTACGACCTTTCAACTATGCCTTGATACAAAATGGGATGATCCAGATTTAAACGGGAATGCAATAAAATACAGAGATAGCCATAAAGACAAATATGCAGTGGAAATAATACTTCATTTCATTACTGTAAAATACTGAAATATGCTTACAAATAGAAATGGAAATAACCCAGCTAGGGCGATGGTAGCTTATCTCTGAGAAGAGATGTGTCGGTACATGCCTCTGAACTGTTCTCCAAAAACTATGTTACAATGAGGGTCGAGGGCCTATTTATTGTTGAGAAAAAATGGAAAACCCTTCACATTCCAAAACCTAACCCTAAAGATGAAACGCCAAATTGTGGGCCCCGTTTTTGGGTAAGTTGGTACATCAACTTCCGGGGTCGCGAATTGGTCATACTATCTTCCGTTTGACGCATGATAGCCCGTTGGAAAGATATCTCCGAGCACTACGACGAAAAAGATTATTTTTAGACAGAAAAACACTGGCGGTGGATTTCCCAAAAAACTTCGTTTAGGGCCTCAAAACGGCTCCGGAAGTTTAGGACCCGAAAAACTGCTAAAAATAGTAAACTGTGCTATAATTAAGGAAACAGAAAAACTGAAAGAGATAGTTGTGGGGGTCCAAATGGGATAGGTGGGTGGCCACCAACATCCACCTGGATCATTCCTCCCCCCTTAGGAAGCAATGGTCCCCATTGCGTTGAGTTCCTCCCTGAGATGAGGAAGCTTCTGCTGAGCTGGGTCTCTGGTGAGATGTTCTGCAATCTCTGATGTGTCTAGAAATGGTGGGGAGCATGGTCGGTGACGGTCCACATTGAACACTCAGTGCAAGCGAAGGAATGGAGGAATGTTGTGCTTCAAAGCATTGTTTCCCGTAGCCTTGTTACTAGTGTAAGGACCATGTCGAAGTGGTCTGAGTTTCTGATGGGTCTGGTAAGGCGCTCCCTCTGCAATGTAACCAAACTTTGTCGCCCACCTGAAACTTGTGTGGTACCCCTCTGGGTAAGGAGAATTTATTCCTGTGTTCTGTCACGACTGTATCCCTCTGTTGTTGCTACTGTGTGGAGGAACCCTTCGCGGGGGTCATGGATGTAGCAACGATCTTCCCCTTACTTGGGAGCGAACCAGACAGAAAATAAATTTCCTAGTTTATGAGATGAGCTTGTTGCCTTTCTTAGCAGTGATCAAAGAGGTGGCGGTAGGTGGGGCTACCTCCGTATCCTGTATAATGAATTATCCAAAGAAATGATGACA